>OX381717.1:21027633-21368962 GCA_947462335.1 Harmothoe impar
ACATATGACACCATCTATATTCGGTGGATATTATTAAGACTTTGAAATTAAGATTTGATTAAGACTCACTCTAAACGTTTGTCTCAACCTCGTCACACAAATGTCTTACAACCTGATATTTTATATGCAGTCTTACTCTGGTACCTTTCTCATGGGGAGCTTTGCCCCCCAACCCCCAATATTCTTTAAGTGACAATGGAACCTATCATTAAGACTTGTCAGCTTGTAAGACATTTTTGAGACCGGGTTAAGACTGCGAGCATTTTCTCATTGAGGCTGTTTTCTCTTGGGCCAATTTCTCCTTGGAGGCGGCTGCACTAGGACCACTTTCTCCTTGGGGCCGATTTCTCTGGTGCGTTTTCTCCTTGGGGCCAAATTCACCAGTATTCCATTTTTTCCTTATTGTAATCAGATCGTCAGTGTTCATCCTGGATAGTTCAGTTATCTAGCATGTTTCAACAGAGATTCCTAGCTTACTCACGTGATATTACTCCCAGGGCAAATTTTAAAAAAGATGTGTTTCAGGTTACCTGACCCTACCTAGAAAAACAGGGCCGACCCTCAAAATTTTTATGCAATTTTGAAAAAACATTTATATTTTAGGTCATTTTGGGGCTATTTAAGGGTCGATCTGATAGTCGAGTTGAGTCAAGTCGAGTTGAGTCGAGTCAAGGCTGTTGTTAGTGAGTCGGCATTGAAGTGAGTTTGCATTAAAAAAAATATCCGACCTACCTACCCTAGATTTTCAGACCATGTAACTTGAAACACACCTTTCATTTTTTTGGCCCCAGTAGATAGTGGAACCTATTATCGGCAGGGTCCTATTATCGTCATATTTGACATTAGTCAAGTCCTAATCCAGTGAAAATTTGATTTATAAAGGTGGAACAAATGCCAATCCGCTCCTGATAGTGTCCCCGAACATTATAGAAAGCCATTTTATATTATCTCATAATGAAGGGTGGTTTATCTTCATCTGAAAAAGTGTAGTCTAATAGTAACGTGACCTAGATACTGACCTTAACAGGTCCGTTAAGAAATCAAAAATGCTGTGAGAATATTTGAGGGCATCAAGGCATCGGAATCAGGCATGGAAATCAAACAAATCATTTTGTCACATCCCAATGCAATACCCTAGGACTCAAAATTGATTTTTCACATAACCCCCTATTAAATGGTAGGGGTGCCGATGATACACGCCAAATAAGCCTGTGGCTTGTATTATCGTCACCCAGAGAGAAAATGGCCCCAATAGTATTGAAATTAATGGGGAATAATGTATTTCAGGATGAATTACCGGTATTTCAGAAGAAAAAAAAACACATAATCTCTCTGTGAATTATTTTTATGATATCTTCATTTATTGGATGGAGCATTCATTTTTAAACAAAATATGTTATTTTGTTGTCCCTCAGCAATGCTAAACAATAGATTTGCTCAATATCTATTTTTCAAAAACCTGATTTAAATCATGTACAAGGAGTATAATATGGGCTTAATCGTCTTGGGGATACTGAATAATGTGAAAAAATATGTTTTCTTTCTAACCCTAATGGTTTATAATATAGCCAAATATAAATAAGTATGGCCTATTCCTCATCTAAAGATGTAGGTGTGCCGATAATAGAGGACAGGTGCCGATAATATGACCCAAAAATAGTTATAGATTTATCCAGCCCACTCAAAAATCATAGAAAAGCAGAGTGATGCAGTGAAAAAAGACCGAAAATTACCTCTTTACATACATAGGCCATCTAATGATTCATTCATTAAAAACTATTATCTGAATGGTGATTTCACCTTAAACTGCCGATAATAGGGCCCTCTACTCTATACATATAACAGATCACATATTTCGTGCATTCTCAAAGTGTTGTGTATGACTCATAACATAAAACATCTACCCCATTAAGACAAATAATATAGTTCCCTGAGCAATGCTCTCTAACCAATCATGGTATCATGCAAATATTTTCTGAGACTTACCTAGGATTGTGAATACTTCCTGAGATTAGTAGTAAGTGTTCCAGTGTAGACTGACAGTAGTGTCTGACTGTGTATGTTGATCCGGTGGCCAACTGGAGGAAGGCAAGCTGAACCGATGCTCAAAATAATGGTATGTTTCAGGTGCAAAACAGGGTAAATCATTCCCTTCTTTGTTAGTAAATGTAAATGTAGACTTTATTCATCATGGAAGAGACATACAACTTAGCAATATAGGAGTCCAGTATAAGAGTCAAGTGTCATCCTTCTTGACATTTTATAATGTGAAGCTCAAAAATGTCATAATTTCTTAAAACCTCCGTCCCCAAGTGTCACCTCTGGTAGGTAAGAATACGAGGGGAACTTCTTTTTCTACCGGTACCTTGGAGAACAAATCAGAAGGTAGGTACTGAAGCATATGAATATCACACATTTTTGCAAAGATCATGTTGCTCCAATGAGTCCGCGGAAGAAGATGGCCTATTATATTCTAAACCATGTTGCCTGAAACACTTTACGTTTATTTGCCTTATGATGAAGCAGTTTAAGGCCAAAAGAAAGTTTGTTTTAGGTCACTCAACCGCCCCTATCAAAACAGGGCCGACCCTAGGCATTTTTATGCAATTTTGAAGAGATTTCCATATTTTTATTCTTTTTTGGGCAATTTCAGGGTCTTCGGAGAGGCTGGCTAGTACTTTCATGTTTGTTTTAAAAAAATCCGACCTACCGACCCTACATTTTCCGCCCATGTTACATGAAAAAAACTTTTTTTTGGCCTAATCCTGCGGGGCAATTACCCCCAGCTCTTTATATACAAGTCGGCCAGCCATGACGAGGCTCCTGAGTCAGGTATACACATTGACAGGGCTAATCAGATATGTTGCCTATAATATATTATACACACAATAACACTGGTCTTTGTCCTTAATTTCGGCAATGTATCAACTGCAATACTGCATGGTTCATATGATTCCATACTCCGTATCCGGACCAGGCACTATGACTGATACAGTTATTATGGTTATACTCTATGTATAATACTGTGACTCTGAATCAAGGGAACAAAATGAATACAAAATATGGACACATCATGTTTTCTCCCTTTCCTGGATCATTACTCCTGAGCATTAGACATATCTAGTTCTTACTATTATATACACACCGTAATTCAACAGTCCATATGTAATTCACCTATTGATGCGGGCATTATTTGGTACACAACTACTGTAAACGTACATATTTTCGCTGGTACAAATTTTCGCGGATTTGCTTCAAAGTTCAATTTCCCTCTGATTTAAATTCGCTGATATTGAAATATTACAGTTATAGTATGGTGGTCCAGGAGGCTCACGTAAAAAAAAATAATCAAAAAGTAAAATTATTTTTTTGAAAGTGAATTTTTTTTTTCAAAGTGAAGCTTTTTTTTCAAAGTGAAGTTTTTTTTTCAAAGTGGATTTTTTTTTTTCAAAGTGGAGTTTTTTTTTCAAAGTGAAGTGTTTTTTTTCAAAGTGAAGTTTTTTTTCTTCAAAGTGGAGTTTTTTTTTTCAAAGTGATGTTTTTTTTCTAAGTGATGGTTTTTTTTCAAAGTTTTTTTTTTCGTCTTCAGAAAAAAAAGAACTTTTTTCAAAATGAAAAACTCACTGTGACTGTCAAGCTGATGGATGCCAACTTGTGACAGCTATCCTTTAGCATTGGGATGCACTACATGTGGCAATTTATAGGATCCTGTGTGGCAATTTATACCGGGTAAGTCGCCCGCATGATAACTGGCCTTGGCATAAAGACATCCTTGCCCATTGGCCCCTGTCTAGTGGCCCTTTCCCAAGAAATTGGCCTTTTGGCCTGGTAAAAATGTATGACAGGTATCCTTTAACATTGAGACTCAACATATTGTTATATAGGATGCTAGGTGATAGCTGCCTGTTGAGTGGTCAATTTGCCTGTTGAGTGGCCATTTGGCTGCTGTAACTGGCCCCCGTGACTGGCCCCTGTGACTGGCCCCTGTGACTGGCCCCTGTGACTGGCCCCCTGTGACACCTTGTGACAGCTATCTTTTCACAATGAAATGGAGTATGTTTATGTGGGCATTCATTGGATCCTATGAGACCAGGTGATAAGCCTGCATGACAACGGTAGAATGTTGGCCCATTGGCCCATTGGCCCATTTTCAAACATGCCAAAAAACACTAAAAAGTTGATATTCAGGAAATTGGCCAATTTGGCGAGAAAAAAGGTCGGAATTTCAAAAAGTCACTTTTTGGGGAAATTTGTCGATTTGGAGAGAAAATGGGTCAGAATCTCTGAAATGTTGATTTTTCGGGAAAATGGCCAATTTGGCGAGAAAATGGGTCAGATTTTAAAAAGGTCGATTTTTGGGGAAATTTGTCGATTTGGCGAGAAAATGGATCAGATTCTCCGAAAAGTCGATTTTTCAGGAAATTGGCCAATTTGGCGAGAAAATGGGTCAGATTTTAAAAAGGTCGATTTTTTCGGGAAATTGATCGATTTGGCGAGAAAAAGGTTAGAATCTCAAAAAGTCAATTTTTCGGGAAATTGGCCAATTTGGTGAGAAAATGGATCAGATTTTTAAAAAGTCAACTTTTTTGGGTAATTGATCAATTTGGCTAGAAAGTAGGTCAGAATCTCAAAAAAGTCGATTCCTCGGGAAATTGGCCAATTTGGCAAGAAAATAGGTAAGATTTTTAAAAAGTCGATTTTTTTAGGAAATGGATCAATTTGGCGAGAAAATAGGTCAGATTTTTTTGAGATTTTGACCTTTATTCTTGCCAAATTGGCCAATTTCCCAAAAAAATCGACCTGTTTGAAATCTGACCCATTTTCTTGCCAAATTGGCCAATTTCCTGAAAAATCGACTTTTTGAGATTCTGACCTATTTTCTCACCAAATTGATCAATTTCCCGAAAAAATCGACTTTTTAAAAATCTTCTCGCCAAATTGACAAATTTCTCGAAAAAATCGACTTTTTAAAAATCTGAAACATTTTCTCGCCCAATTGGACAATTTCCCGAAAAATTGACTTTTTGAGATTCTGACCTATTTTCTCGCCAAATTGGCCAATTTCCTGAATATCAACTTTTTAGTGTTTTTAGGCATTTTTGAAAATTGGCCAATGGGCCAATGGGCCAATATTCTACCGTTCTCATGCAGGCTTGTGGTCTCATTGGATCCAGTGAATGCCCACATAAACATACTCCATTCCATTGAGAAAAGATAGCTGTCACAGGGGGCCAGTCACAGGGGGCCAGTCACAGGGGCCAGTCACAGGGGCCAGTCACAGGGGCCAGTTACAGCAGCCAAATGGCCACTCAACAGGCAAATTGACCACTCAACAGGCAGCTATCACCTAGCATCCTATATAACAATATGTTGAGTCTCAATGTTAAAGGATACCTGTCATGCTTTTTTACCGGGCCAAAGGGCCAATTTCTTGGGAAAGGGCCACTAGACAGGGGCCAATGGGCAAGGATGTCGTTATCCCAAGGCCAGTTATCATGCGGTCCACTTACCCGGTGTAAATTTCCACACAGGATCCTATAAATTGCCACATGTAGTGCATCCCAATGCTAAAGGATAGCTGTCACAAGTTGGCATTCATCAGCTTGACAGTCACAGTGAGTTTTTCATTTTGAAAAAAGTTCTTTTTTTTCTGAAGACGAAAAAAAAAAAATCTTTGAAAAAAAACGTCACTTAGAAAAAAAAACATCACTTTGAAAAAAAAAAACTCCACTTTGAAGAAAAAAAACTTCACTTTGAAAAAAAACACTTCACTTTGAAAAAAAAACTCCACTTTGAAAAAAACAACTCCACTTTGAAAAAAAAAACTTCACTTTGAAAAAAAAAACTTCACTTTGAAAAAAAAATTTCACTTTGAAAAAAATAATTTTATTTTTTGATTATTTTTTTACGTGAGCCTCCTGGGCCACCATATTATGGAGCTATATTGGATAATTTTTTGCTCTGTACATATTTTCACGGATTTTAAAATCCGCGAAATCCACGAAAATATGTAAATGCGAAATAAAATACGTTTACAGCATCTGCTGAATCCCAGTATCTCGCCAACTCCTAATGTGGCACAGGAGGTACATACATCTTGTATAAGAACCATAATAACTTGATCAGTCAAGGTGTCTGGTCTGAATACAGAGCTTCTTTAGAAACCATGTGAACCTGACAAATACACAATGCCAATTATATTACCGTAAATTCTCGCGTAGAAGCCGCGGCTTGTACACGAGTCAGACTCAGCTTTCTTTTGATACCAAACATGCCTATATAGGGTGCGGCTTATACGAGAGTTTTTATTAGTATACTACAGTACCAAAATCGCAATATTCAGACCCCCTCTGCGGCTTATATAATTTGTCAAAGTTAGGGGTGCGGCTTATACGCGAGTTAGGCTTATACGCGAGAATTTATGGTATATATTCAAAACCATACCTGTGACGCATTCTGATCCTTGCATTGAAACAGTATCCCAGTAAACAAAAAAACGTTATACAACATTTTATAACGTTATATAACATTTCTCCAAGGCTCCTTCCTATGGCATAACGTTATTATAGAGTTTTAAAACGTTATGTGACGTAAAATAACGTGTTTTTTTTGTTAGCTGGGATGAATTAGGGAATAAAAATAACAGTACGGGTCCTTTGTTATCATTCATTATAAGATGTTTCACTCCCAGTAATACACGTATACCATATTGAACGTAAAAAGCGCCCAGGGCATTTAAAAACGATATTTTCAGTGAAAATATCGGCCTCAATTATCCATTTTAATAACCGCCCCCCATGGCTGTGTTATACAAACTACTGGGGCACCCCAGTGGCTCCTACAACTAGTACAAGGCTTTTATTGACACATGTATCTTCATACTTGGCTTGACCTTGACACCTGTACAGGTGTTAGGTGCTCCATGTCACGCAAAGGCGTGAAAAAACTGTAGCAAATTCTTAGGAAAAACAAAAAAATATATCTTGAAAAAATCTGAAAAAGGGGGTGCGCTTATTAGGGGAAGGGCGCTTATCAAGTTGAATACGGTAATCAAAACTAGGGTGTGGCACAGAGGAGGTGTGAAGCGACCTGACAAGGTGTGGAGAAAAAGGGAACTAAAGTGTCTAGGTCCCATGGACCTAACCATAACAGGTCATGCATAATAACCTCATACTGCAACAGTACTACATATGGCAGTTATTCTATTGGTGCAGTCACACTATTTAGGAACTCTTACATCGTTCTGCTATAATTTTGGAGATGTGTAAGCTTAAACATATGCAGAATACTCACATGACATTTTCTCTTTTGAAGCCCTAAGGTTAGCTAACTTTGAACATGTCCTACACACTTATTAGGGGAGGTATTTTTAACATGTTGCTGAAAATGAATAGCCAGATGTGTAATGTCCAATAAGCAGACCGGAGACGCAGAGGAGACAATTACATTTAGATGAAAATCATTTATACATCCAACTACACATATGGAGTATCTGTGGTCCCTGCCCCATAGAACTTGTATGCAAATTTAGTTCCTCTGACTATCAAAAGGGGTCAGTAGTGTGCTGCTGAAGGCTTCATTTGGTTCCATGTGCCTTTTCACACATAGCACAGAGAACCAGTTATGCATTGTTTCCCCTCCAGCCGTCAGGGCGCTTACTTCCTCCTCTGGGTGTGGCAGGTTAAATGTGTTGTAGTTTATCACAGTAGTTCTGCTTACTCCCTGCAGGTGGCACGTGTTACTGCCGTGCGTAGTACCGCATCGAGCCACAAGACAGCGCACCTGTCCGTCACATTGGAAACTTCCCCTTGTTCCTCAGTCAACCAACAGCATCCATAGAAGAAACACTTTTCCCTGTGGTCATGTTTTCAAAATTTTAATTTTTCAGATTTTTTAGAATGGAATTTTCAGGATTTTTTTTGGCTTTTTTTTACTCTAGTTAGTAGTAATTATTATAAATTATTGTCAATAATTATCTTGTTATTTATATTTTTATCTTGATATTGTATGGGCCACCTGTGTTGTGCTAGTTTTGCCGAATAAAGTGGATTTTGTAAACTGTGGTATACATGTACTTCAGTTGTAAAGTCAGGGCTTATTGTATGGTGCAAGACTGGCACCTATGTTCCTCCAAACTAATGTCTCATTTGTCCTTTCACATGTATCACAGCATTTATTGTACTTAACAATAATCAATATCATTTGTTGTCTCTATGGTAACCATTTTTCATAGTAACCATATAGTTATTATTAATGGTATAACTAATGTAGCAACCGAGACTTGTGTTATAAAATGGATAAACAGATAATTTCCATACTTTCCTTTGAATAGTGAGCATGGCTGCCCACTTTTTACCTTTCCATATTGATAATAAATCACCCGTTTTAACTAAATGGGTCGGAACTCGCAGATACAAAATGTTCTGATATTAGCACTAGATTCGTATACAGCTTATCGAGAGCTTTCATTTAACATAATATGACGAGTAGTATATTGCCCGATATTCACTCTTAGGCGATATTTTTGATACTTTTTTGTTGATTTAAATGGAAATTAATTAAAATAAGATAATTAACATTTAAATTAGATATTAACTATATCATACAATACAATTGTAAATCACATGGCCATCATTTTGGGAAAATGGGATTAGAAAATAGGTTTTTCAACTTAGTTTACCAGAAGATAACTATTCATGAAGGTGTTGTGATCTGTTTTATCACATTGAGTGGTATCCTGTCTGTCATAAATCAACACTAAATTTATCCTGACTTCTGAATGTCCAATGGCTAAAGGAAGTTGATATATTCATATATTATATTTTGAACAGGTCGTTAAATTGGCCTCAGGTATCTGATGGGTATTCGATAGCACCAGTGATGGGACATTAATACGTTCGAGCATACATGTATGCAGGTTGCCTAAATAGTCAATTTAAAACAATACCCCCGTGCGATTTTTTCACATTAATCCCAATAACTACTGATCATGACTGTAAGCGCAAGAAGGCTATTCAGATGACATCGACTTTTAAGAGGGCCGCTCGGGCCACACCTATATCACTTCTAGCAACTGTCATAATATTGATCATGTAGCGAGCTGATTTACCTCTCATGAAATATAAATAACAGTCTCTCAGTATCTCCTTCCTGAATCCCATAAAACTTCACAATGTATAATTGAACGGACAAGTCAGTGCTGGAATTGTTGCTCACATGTTAGTTGTGCGGTAAGAGGAGACTTGGACATCCCCTTCTCTGGACGACCGCAGCAGTCGATCTGACTGAAGGAGAATCAAAAAGTAAGGTACTGAATTAGATTATGTTATTGATTTATTGGGAAGAGAGAATGTAAAGAGCAGGTTGGATCAGCACAAGTCGGTAAGGGCAGAAATTCGTTATCATGTGTAATTATGTGCTTTAAGATGGTATAGGCAATCATGTTTCCCTTTCTCCCTCCCTCCTTTCATCCCACCCCCCCCCCCCCCTCTATCCCTCATTCACTCCCTCCCTCCCTCACTCCCTCACTTCCTCACTCCCTCACTCCTCACTCCTTCACTCCTTCACTCCCTCACTCCCTCCCTCACTCACTCACTCACTCACTCACTCACTCACTCACTCACTCCCTCACTCACTCACTCACTCCCTCCCCATCTCCCTCCCTCACACTCAACATCTAGCATTGTAATTCTACTAACAATAACTGGTCATGGTGGCATGTTATCAAGGTATTCTTGTTATTTAGATACCAGTGATAATGGCGTCACACCTGGGAGACCACAGTGATGTACTCCACAGAACACTGACGGCCATTGTCATACTCCTCCTCGTACACACCCAATGCATAGGTAACTTCCAACAATTACACTACCTCTACGCTAGCAAGACTCAGCTTTCATTTGATACCAAACATGCCTGTATAGGGTGCGGCTAATATAAGAGGTTTTATATTATATTATATTGCAGGACTAAATTTGCATTTTTTATGCTTTTATAATGTTGATGAACCCAGGATGAAATCGTTTCTCACCCATATATATGGGACCGCTCTCTGGACGTTACCATCAAAAATTGTAAAGATATAAAATAATCAGATATACAGTAAATAATTGACCACTATACCATGACGCAGTGGGCATGCTGTGTGTTGTTATGTAGTAGTTAAACTACCCGTGCGGTAACTAAACAACATTGAATTATTCATTATTCACTTCACATCATACCTCCGTAGGTTGCCAATCAATAAAACTAGGTGTATAACATATGACACAAATCAGAAAAGGAGCTGATTCTCACATCCACTTTATTTGCCCAAAACAAAATTCTAAATAAGTTAAATCAGTTTATTTAAGTAGGCCTATCTAATCTGTTAAACGCTGTAATATTATAGGTAATACCAGAAGATTTGACAAAGCCACTTAAGGTGGGTCAATGTGATGTCATTTCCGTTCACTGCGCAGCTTTCTGCGCAGGTACATGGTGTAGTTTAACCATAGATCACCAGGGGATCTTTGTGTCATATTGGAACAAGTTATATCAAATTGTCTTAAAATGGACAAAGCTGTTGCCCGTCCCGGGCTAGAACCATCAACCTTTGGGTATGAAGGCATGCATTCTACCACTGTGCTATGGAGTCTGTGGTGCTGGCCCCCATTCAGAAGTCATACATAACTCGCCCCTAGTATATTTCTACTTCCTTTCAACTTTTTCTTTTCAATGAACAAAAAATCAAGAAATATGCCCGGGACCATATGTTCAAAAGGGATTCTCTAGAGAGAGAACATTGAAAACTATATCCTAAGAGAGTTGTATAGATATTTAGCTACTTTTCAATACTATTTTATGTACATATGTGGCAAACCACTATATGCTCCTATTATATGAAACATTAACTTAAGGCTTGAATATCTCAGAAAACAGCCCGGGACCCTCGTATTTTCTCAGCTTTGTTGGAAAGTGTATGCTATTATGGTCTTATGCTGAAAACCTGATGAAAATCTAGCTACTTTTACACCAAGGCATTGACCCACCTTAAAGTAAACTAAATTGAAAAGAATAGTTGTTGGTCATTACTCTAACTATCATGTGGTGAGCATTATCTCTGTTCATTATAAATGACCAACGTAATCCTGTGGTATGTTTAAGTGTAAAACGTTTTTTAAATGGTGTTGTATTACTGGAGAAATTGGAGGGGTTTAACTGCCTTTTTACAGGGTTCAACGGTAAAATCTAACTTACATTTTTTTCAGCTTCTGAGTGTTTTGTTGAAAACCCTTTGCTGAATAAGGCACTGAGTAAGACGACATACGCCTCCTCCCCGACTAGCCCGGCTAGTCTCACCACCGACGGGGTGCGGTCAGAGTATGACAGTAAGTTAAAGATACAATATCAGTTAAAACACCCCAGAATCAAGTTATATAGAATAACATTGAAATTTCTTTCCTTAACCATCTTCCTAGTGTTTGACATAATTCGTTATAGCCCGGACTCCACTAGGGCGGCACAGGTACCTGCGAAACGAGTCGATCCTTTTTTATGTTTTGATTTTCACATTCTGTTTCATTCGCCTCATTTCGCTTCATTTCACGACAGTGTCGCCCTGATTGTCGCCTTGTTCCTGCTGATATCTAGGGCGACACTGCCGCGAAATGAAGCGAAATGAGGCGAAATGAAGCAGAATGTGAAGATCAAAACATAAAAAAGGATCGCCTCTTTTCGCAGGTACCTGTGCCGCCCTAGTGGAGCCCAGGCTTATGGTATCAATATTATATTGTAGGTAGGCAGGGACTGAGTACAGCGTTAATATTTAGGTTGTGTGATGTGATTGCATGGCAGAGCATGGTTAACACAATGGTGAACCCCTAATAGGTCTTGATTTCTGCCCGCTGACAGCTATTTATATGTGACAATTTATTGTATTTTCATTATGCTAAAGGATCGCTGGGAGCCTCCAAACTTGCTATGGCGGTATACAATTGTACAGATCATGTGATCAACCTAAAATTAGCTTATAGTAACTTTAACCCTATTAAGGTCAAATGCAGTTCCAGAGAGTAACTTGCAAGTGCGGCATGCAAGTAGCATGTGGAATCTCCCCTACTGAAGGGTTGGCATGATGCATTCAAGCAGACTTGAGGTGGCTGTCTAGAATGGATTAAAAGTTTTTGAATTTCTACGAAAATGTTTCTCCAGGTTCTTTGCATAATTCTCAACCTAATAACAAAAAGAAATATTGGTGGTCCCTAGCTACTTTTTTAAATATGGAATTTTGAAGATTAAAAGTATTCCCTAAGATCAAAGACGGAAAATAGTTTCAATCAAAAGTGGTAAAGGTTTTTGACTAATGCTTAAACTCCCACAAAACATCCATACCATCATTTCCAAATTAATCAAAGTAATTTCAACATAGGGTCCTATGTATTACTTTAGTTTTTTTTTATCGCTTTGCCATGAGGCCCTTACTTAAAGCGTTCTAATGAAAGAGCCCTATGCTTAGTGATACCTTCAGTGCCAATTCTAAGATAATGTTAATACATCATGGTATACACTTCATGTTTTTGGTATCCTCATTGAGTATATTGAAGGGTCAGCTGTAATTAGGAAGGAGACAGAACTCGTTAAGTACAGTTGAACCGGAGATACTTTATTGCCCTGGCTCTCCTTGGCCACACCAGCTAAGTCTTGTTCGAGATCCTCTCTGCTTCGCGAGCCAACCCAGACTGACTGAACCCTCCATCCCCCTCTTCCTTATATAGGTTGATGACATTTCTCTTTCGCCGGAGACGTTCCATCCTGGGCGCCCACGAACTTCGCCGATGCCCCCGTTTCGAACATCTCCGCGTCAGAGAGGATTCTGCCGGCTCCACCGTTATTTAGCAGCGGAGCCAGCCGTCTCCTCCCCCGTCTGGCGTAGTAACTACTAACTTGTATACAACCCACGCCGGGGCGGCGGAGGGGGTCTGTGAACCCACAGCCCTCCCCCCTCTGTCGCCGCTACAATATATTCCATATTGCAGGTACCTGCATGGATACAGCGGTTCAGGATAACCCTTGGCTGGTTGTGGAATTGCAGGAGATGACAGCAGTCAGTACTGTGGTGCTGACAGCCATTACTCCTTATTTAGGTAAGGGGAATTTTTTCCTGACCTGACTTTTTAACAAGTACCCTGTCAGACTTCGGGGGAATCTTGAAAAATGTCTTTAATTTCAAGTTTTTTATATTATATTTATATCTCCCTATGTCATTAACAACTGGGCACCGCACCCCTCCTTATTTAGGTAAGGTCTCAATAGCACAGTTACAGTTTAATTTTTCTATTTTTCTTCTTCTTTTCATTTCATTTCAGAATCACTTTCTTTTTTACGAAATCACATTTTGGCTCTCATGGGCCACTGTACGCAGTGTAACTTGTCCTGTCATTTTACCGACCAGAGACACTTTTCATTTCTAGGCCATTCCCTAGGCCACAATATCAACCATGCATATCCACCGCAAGCTGAAATATGAATAGTGAGTGGACAGGATTCATTTACTATTCATTCATAGTTAGCGATATAGTGGGGTACCTTAGCTCCCAGTATGTGGATGATCATTCATTTTGTGATGGAAGCATATAAATAGGTCCCAACATAGTTTGTAGGGGACTTTTTCATTTCAGGATGGGAGGCACCTGGAATTTTGAATTATTAGGTCACTTTTGATCATCTAAAACTAGGTCAGAATGGAAAGCTATGAATTCTATATCAATTCTTAAAACAGACTAAGCTATGTTGAAAAACATTGGATTTTGAATTTGAATCTATCCCCATATATGACTGAAGTCCCCTAATTGTCTAAGTTAGATAAACTAACTTATTTCAACCTCATTTGCATGATTTGCATATGTGTGCTCTAAATCTAGATCACAAATTTGACATGCTTAAAGGGCATAACACCCAGTCATCATATACTTTGATAGGTGCATTTTCAGCAAAAAATGGGAGCCACCTGGAATTTTTAATTGTAAGGCCATTTTAGACTATATAAAAACTAGATCAAGTTGCAAAGCTCTAAATTCTGTAAATTTTATAGCAGACTCTCATATTCTAAATACTGAATACATGCAAATGAAATGCAGCCCCATATATTCTAATATGAAAATATGGACCTACATTTACCTGATTTGCATGACTCAATTTGCATGACTCAATTTGCATGTATTCAAAATAGGAGAATCTGCCTTAAAAAGCAAAATAGATATTAGGACTTTTAAATTTGACCTAGATTCAGATGGTCCAAATGACCTAATATTCAAAATTCCAGGTCCTCCCATTTCCTCGTCAATACGCACCTATGAAATATTGTTATTATGTAATGTTGCCTTGATAGTATGCATTTAAACTAAATCAAACTTGTGATCTAGACTTGCATGAATATGCAAATTATGCAAATGAAGTTCAAGTAGGTCAGTATATTTTAATTAGACACTTTGAGGACTTAGGGCACATACATAGGGCTGCATTCAAATTGAAAATTCAATGTAATCAACCTAGGAGAGTCTGCAATATAAATTGTGGAGCATTAAAATTTGACCTAGATTTAGACGGTCAAAAGTGACCTAAGGATTCAAAATTCCAGGTGCCTCTCATTTTGTTGCCAAAAAGGGATTAATCAAGGCATATGTTGACTAGCTTTTGTGCCTTTTTAACCAATTTAAACTTGTGATACCGTCTTGGAGCTCAAATATGCAAATTATGCAAATGAGGTTGAAATAGGTTAGTTTATCTAGATTAGATGAGTGGAGCACTTAGAACCTCTATGGGGCTGTGCTCTAATTTGGAAGTTAATATCATTTGATAGAGGATGGTCCATTTTAAAAAACAATAGAAAATTCACCAATTTTTAAATGGCTGATAAAATAAAATCAAAATTCCAGGTGCCTCCGATCTTTATATGATAGAATATCATACAAAGTATGTCTGGACCAAATAATATGCTTCTATCACAAAATGAACGATCATATTGCTAAGGAACCCCACTAAGACTCTCATTGTAGGCTTGTTTAAGCATGCATGGTAGCAGTCTCGGGCCTTGACTAAGTATACCGTTTTGGGGATTACTTATGTAACTTTTAACGGTCTCAGGGGCAAGTCATGAAAATAAAGGTTGCAACCAGCATATTTAAAGGCCATTCACAACCTCGTTAGAAATGATCTAGGATTTCAGATCATTTTCTTCACATTAGAATTCCTGCCCTGGTGATGGAATTGGAACAGGATTCTGATCAAGGCTGGCATGGTAGTAGACCAGCTGAGACTACGTAGTAACGCAAGAGGAGAGCTTCAATGTGAAAGAGCTTCTAAAGTTCATCCCCAGTCCACCCCAGATTGACCGTTTCAAACTCGGGTTGCCATTAGGTTATGGTCCTAAAAGTCCAAAGGGGGGCAAATTCGCTTTATACTTTGTGTTAAACAGTGGGGAAAAAGAAATCTATTGAATGGAATACTTATTGCTATTTATGTCTGATTTTACAGCCACAGATCAGTACCAGATCCTGGTAGGAGACACATTTGATGCAGCTACATTTAACCCATTGACATCTGGTTATGAGCCATGCATCTCCCGTCCTGTCAGTATGGTGCAGTTTGTGTTTGAGTATGTTCAGTGTGAAAGGACACTGGTTGGACGTTACATCCTTATCTTCAGGCAGGAAAACACCAACCTCCGTGTCTGTGAGGTTGAAGTCTATGCGGAACAAGGTACTGTTGTCACCTTTACAGCCACTAATTCTAGTGTACTTGCAACCATCAAGGGAAATAGACAAAGGTTTAACAGTCTTTGGTGCGTGTAGGGCAGAAAATTATACTGCAATGCCATTTTTAAATATATAAATACTTTCAGATAAATCAGAAATATGTATTTATCTCAATTGATTTTCCATTTTAGAAACCTAACTTATTTAGCCATGATTAATTATTTTTAGGGTGCAGCAGTATCAAAAACTATACCTTACGCCCCCTGATTATGCGCATTGTGTCCAAAAGTCGGCTAGTCGACCTTCAGAATGCCTTTTTGTCAGTGTGATGCATGAGTACAGAATGTATCATGATATTCATGCATAAATCCTGCATCAATGAGGTATTTTTTGGAATACTCACTGGCACACCATTGTCACATTATGATGATGAATGAACACAACATTGAGGCATCCTCTGGTCCTTTATGATTTAGAATTTGACCATTTCCATTGCCAGAAATCCATATACACAATAAATTATCAAATCAAAAATACTGAATATAATTATGTCAATATATCGACCTCAGGCAATACATATTAGCCCGACCATATTAACTATACATATTGATGACGCAGAGAAACTTTGCATTTCCCTTAAGATATTATATTTCCCTATTTCCAGTGTTCCAGCCAGAGAAATGGACGTGTATAAAACCAGAGTTACAGGGACCTATGGGAGTCTTGAACCTGGCGCGTGGACAAAACACTTACCAGTCATCTCTGTATGGACAGTAAGTCAGACACACACATAGGCACAACCTAAGGCCAAAAAAAAAGGTTTGTTTCAGGTAACATGGCAAGAAAATGTAGGGTTGGTAGGTCGGATTTATTTTTTTAAACTTTTTTTTAAACATGAAAGTACTGGCCAACCTCTCTGAAAACCCCAAAATTTACCAAAAAAGGGTAAAAAAAACTGAAATTTCTTCAAAATTGCATAAAAAAACGTAGGGTCGGCCCTGTTTTGATAGGGTCGGTCAGGTTACCTGAAACAAACCTTTTTTTTTTTTGGCCTAATGCAGAATGTGTTTCGGCTCAGTCTCACGACTTTGTAACAATTGGATAGTCTTTGACTGGGTGACGTCTTTGACCGGGTGACATCTTTGACCAGCTGACATCTTTGACCGGCTGACATCTTTGACTGGTAAGATTAAAACAGCTGAAAGGGGGGGGGGCTATGTACACGGAAATGCCAGGAAATTTATAATATATATAGTGTTATGGTATATATTTACTTTTTCCCCGCATTCCTTTCTAAATAGGCCCCTTTTCAACTGTTTTAATCTTGCCGGTCAAAGACGTCACTCGGTCAAAGGCGTCACAGGGTCAAAGACGTCACCCGATCAAAGACTATGCAATTGTTACAAAGTCGTGAGACTGAGCCTTTATCATCCATGTTTAAATGACACCAGTATTCAATTATACTTAAGCAGTTGATTCAATCAAATGTAATTCCTCACACCAATCAGCTTGTGGTTCATGAATTTATTCAACTAAAATACAAGGCCATGTCAAAGTAGAAACTTAATGTGTAACATTGTGCAAATCGTTGGTTAAAACAATCCAAAGTATCTTTTTACTTTGCATGAATAGCATATTTATGATATTACCCAATATGAGTATTTCACTGTAATAGAAAGATGGACATGTAATCCCAAGAAAACAATAGAATATAAATTGCTACACTTTGTAAATCAACACCTATAGATAATCCAAAACTTTATATTATTGATAAACGTACATATCATCATGTTAACCCTCGTCCAGACCCATGAATTTCAAAGGGGAGGGGGGGGGGGTAGGCCTCAATCAAATACTAAATGAAAATAATAAAGTACCTAGGTAATTCAAGCCGCATCACAATAACATTAGAGTATAATCGGAATTCGGAGAAGGGTGGGTGTCTGAACCCCTTGAACCCCCCCCCCCCGCGTCCCCTCTGGGAGACATATGTCATTAAACAGTGTGCTTTGTATTATAGGACCATCTAGGTAGGGGTAATCTGACTGGGAATGGCACCCACCCACTTGAGCATTTGTTTTACGGGCTCAGTAGATCCATGGAAGGTGGCAGGCCAGAAGTAACAAATTCTGTACTAGTAGTTAAGGGTTTTATGACTCGTACAACCTGAGAAAATTCTAGTTATTTCTAGACCAATGCATCTGCAACTATTATCATATAATTCTAATTATAACCTCACATTTATAGTAAATAATGCACTGAATTATCCATTAATGATCCAAACTATTTCCTGGATACCATACAGTCTGGAATTGGAAATATGCTAAATGCTCTAAAATAAAAACAAAATGCTGCAGATGCATATATCTTGGTGAGATTTCTCCCAACCAAACCAGCTTATAACTGTTCACTTTTTCATTACAGAGGCACGTCTCCGAAGGCTGTGGATGGCAACGATAATCCAGATTACAATGGTAATTCATGCTCCCACACAAGCGGCACCAGCGAGATCGGGTACAATTGGTGGGTCGTGGATCTTGGAGAGACATCTTCTATAACCGGCGTCGTCATAACCAACAGACTTGGTGGCAAGTTTTTTTATTAATCTCTCACATTTCCTTGTAATTGCAGTTTTCTTGTTTGTCATGGTAGAATATTTACCCATTACATTAATATTCTTTTCCAATTCTATATCACATAATTACATAGTAGTTATAGGACATGTACCAATCTGTACACGAAATACAGTTAAGGAGCCTTAACTGAATACCCCTACAGATTGGTACTAGGCCTATAACTACTTTATACCACTAGCTGTATGCAGTATAGAAGAGGTGTGAAATGCTTTGTTCTCCGTGCCCGCTGTGGTATAATCTAAAGTAATTGATACCAACCTGAAGGTGTATATCCTCGTTATCGTTGTGCTAATTAAATACATGTAGTGTCCATATTGTAATGTTATTATAGTAGAGAACTTTAATGTATGCAATAAACTTCACGATGATATATGATGATGCATATCATTTAATTCTTCCGTAAAACCACAAAATAAAAAGAAGGTGTGATAATCCATATAACTTCTGTTGCTATGTAGGAATGAACTTCATCTTCTTATATTCTGAATGAGGAGATTGTTGATATCTGCATTAATTTGTACAATGTTCTGTCCAGTATTATAAATAATTAGATTGAATTGAATTATATGGCACGTCACCAGCACCTATAACTGCTTAAGCTATTTATCATTACATTGATTTAGGAGCTAAGTATTTCCTTTATTCATCATAGACTGTTCAGTATTGCAACTGATTTTGTCATTTAACACTCATCTGATTCAGACTTTTCACATTGGTATCTGGATAATATTCAAATCTTGGTTGGAAACGTCAGTAGTCCATCGAGCGCCTTTGTCGCGTCTGATTATCAGGTTGCGGTTGACATGTGCAGCCCTCAGTCCCAGATACGCCATTACTACAAACTCCCTACTCCAGCTAACGGTAAGGCCAAAAAAAGTCCTTTTCAGATCACAGCCCAGCCAGCAATGCTTAGTGGGATCCATAACTATTTTTTCATGGGTAAGCTGATTTGCCCATATCTGGGTTATGGTCCGTTTTGTCCAGGGCTACCAGTGGGATTCCAGATGGGCCAGCCCAGATTCAAAGTGCCCAGCTCAAGCCCAGATTAAATATAAACTATAAAAATGTACAATAAATGGTAATTCCTGGAGGAAAATCAGATGTCAGCATGTTTTGAAAAATTTTAAATGTATTTATGGGGAAAAAGTTTTCCTGGGCTGGCCCATCTGGGCTCCCACTGGTAGCCCTGGACAAAAAGGACCAAAACCCAGTTGGCCCAAGTAAAACACATATGGGCCCCAGGGACCAATGCTGGCTGGGAGGGTCTCGGTAAAAAAGAGTTGGATTGAAATAAACAATTATTTTTTCAAAACTTGGGCCACAAAATTAAGTACCAATAAATGGACCTGTAAGCTGCGGTATTGGCTCACGTACCATCGAAATTACCCTTTTCTCTTCATTGGTCAGCCCTGTTTTGCTGGGTAGGGTCAGGTAACATAAAGCACACATTTGTAGGAAGAAGAAAAAGCAATGCCAAATGCATGCAATGGTATGTTTACCTGTGCCATAGGCTATTTGACTTAATATGCGCCCTCACATTACCAAACGCCCCCCCCCCCCCACCCTTTGGGATATTTTTCAGACTAAAGTATGCTCAAATCTTCACTGATTTAAAGACAGGTAAATTCTTAGCTATCAAAATGCCAATGACATAACGTATCAGCGCCCAGGGCACTGATTGCATCAAATACTAGCATATTATGTGGTCACTTCTGAAATGACAAAGCTAAATCTCTCCTTTATTCTCATAGTCTAATGTATTACCAGAGGTGTTTAAACAGTTCATAACGAATTTAACCACCAGAAGTCTACATCTCTAAACTGTTTTCTTTATCAATGTTAAACTCAATTAATTTTAAGTGTACTTAACCAGAATCATGGCCGGAACCAGTCATAAGCCCAAAATCCACGGCGACAAGAAGCTGCGTTAAAACAGTATCGCACCTCTGCAGTCGCTATTTCGCTGCTATTTCGCCTGTGTCCACAGCGAAAAAGCGGCGAAATAGCGGCGGCAGAGGTGGGATACCGTTTTAACACAGTTTCTTGTCGCCATGGATTTTGGGCTATAGATTCACAAGAACTCTGATGCCGTTGCATGGTATTCTTGTGGCTAATAACTGATTCTATATCTTTTCAGGTAACCACTTAGCGATCACCATGTATGATTGGCTGGTGCTTTGTGAAGTAGAAATCTATGCTGAAAACATAAATGGTAGGCGCCGAGAGAAATTTTACAAGTTGAACTGCAACTAATGAGTTATGCCTTTGTACATCCAATCGGTATCCCAAGACATATCATTGCACAACCTGTTGTAAATAAGCATTGTAGAACTTGTTTTTAGCTACCCCGAGTCATGTTACTGTACAACCCAAGTTGTGGCTTAGTTGGCCTCAACTACATGCAAAGCACATTATCTAGTTATAATAATGCAGATAATATAGACATACAACTAGTTGACTTAGCATGCAGTGTTCAGAAAAGGTTTTAATACATAATTGATAACAGTGTTGTTAAATAGCACAGAATATCAGATGGTATATATGTAGGTGCTTCTTTGAATATATCTAGAAAAGTTAGAAATAGACCAACACATTTTAGTGACAGCATTATTAGAGAAGCTTTCTCATGATTGACAAAATCCCTGTAGTTGCATCTTTAATTTCATTTCATACGAAGATGTGTCCTTTCCATCTTGGACCCAGCCGGATGGTACATCTGACCCTGACCAGACCTTTCTTCAAGATGATGATGACAGTACCTGCCTCGTGTTTGGATCAGAGTACCCCTCACTGCGGGTGAAACCATATCTTGTAAACATACCCTGGGACCCTACGGCTGATGGCTCCTTCAAACCAGACTTATTCATCAACATCACTCACACGGCTAATGTTAAAATACTGGTGCTTGTGAAAGCAGTAGACGATGTATCTTCTGCGTCCTGGATACTACAGGGTAAAGCTTGTACTCTGATTGAAACAACAGAAAACCTTGACCTGGTCCAAACAAGGTACACCTGTCACTGTGATGATAAATGTGAAGTGGTTGTACAATTGAGAGGCACCCGTAACAGCAACGTTGACAACAGTAGACTCTGTGCAATTAATGTCTATGATGAAAGTAAGTGCAGATATTGGACTTCCTGAGGTTGTAAATTCATGTGATTCATGTGTATGTGAACACATTCAAAATAAACACTTAAACATGCTGCACTTCTTCCTGATGAAATGGGTTTAAAATATTATTAAAGAGAAAATATTAAAATCAATACAGAAAGTGAAACAATTAGAAATAACTATTTCTACTGCATTTAACTTGATAAGTTTCGTATACTCAGTCATGGTGAAAATTAAATTATATGTAATGACAGTTGCCTGATGATCCAAAACTCAAGTGTGATAATATAAGGAATATGATTTTTAATTGAGTGTTCACCAATGCTTACCATATACACTGTTTATATCTTGTATAAAGTTGTATTTTGAATCATGATAATATGCATAATATGGAAGTCTAATGGTGTTTTCCTTATATTTCCATACATTTAATTACAGATTCAACTATTCCCATTACCACCCACAAGAACATAACCCTCCAGGATCAGGCCTTGCTCTACGATGATGATGACTCAACCTGTCTCTCGCTGGCACCTAAGTACCCCTCCTCAGGCTGGAACCCGGTATACATAGAGATACCCTGGGACCCTACTGCAAGGACAGGAGTTAATCTAAGAACCGGCAACTACTACTGCAAACAGGACTTCTATGTGAATGTGACCCACACTGCTGATGTTGAAGTTATATTGACAAAAAGGGGTGAATTTGTTGATGGATCGTGGCAGTATTCAGGTCAGAACATTTCACTGATGGGAGTGACTGAGGCTAATGGTCTGGTGCGTACTAGGTATGGCTGTTTCTGTGATGTTAAGTGTGAGGTTCTTATAGAATTGAGACACGGTGGAGGTTCTCGGGCATATGGTTCTTTTGTTTGTACTGTTAATTTGTATGACTAATGACTGACTTACACAATTGCAGAATTGGCGATAATGTCTACCATACAATGTTGAAGTAAATGATGGTAGATGATGAAGTCAAGTACATAAGGGAGCTACCCATTTAAGAGTCTCAACAGCATGTCTTGTCAAAGCAGAGGTGTATGACCCCCTGAAACCTATAATCTTTCTCTTACGCAGAACTGCTTGACAAATGCAATTTATTTATATTAATTGTTTCTTTAGTATGAGAACATATAGAGCTCACGCAACTCGAAAAATATCTAGTTTTCATTCTTACTACAAGTCGCTGGGTAATATGAGATTTAATATAGAATATCGTATAAAAATACGTTTGCAATAATAATACTGACATAGACCTAATGAAAAATAAAATTAAAAAAATTTCAGCAAATTTCAAATACATTTCTGCTACCCTGATATGTACAATATTGTAATATCAATATGATAAGGTAATATTCTATATGTATGCCAAATTTTAAAGCAATGTCTATAAATCAATTAAAATAGACTAAAATCGGACAATCTAAGTAACTACCCGACAGACTTAAATGCCCCTGGCCACATTGTATCACACCCAGCAACGGTACGATTACCTGAAGTACCTTGAGATGCACCCAGAAAGTGTCACGATGGAATGCTATGTGTAGGGTATTGCGGACCTGCGTGGGTAAATGTATTATATATAGCACACATACATGGGACATTGGAAAGCTGAAAGGAAGCTTGTGTAAGTCTCACTTCCCCCGTTTATGTATTTCATTTTACTGTGTATTGAGGTTGCATGCAAAACAATGGCATTGTTGATCTATACCTCAATAATATGACAACCAATGTGGTAGGAGAAGAATGGGGTGTAAGGACACACATTTTCACATGTATTGATTAATGATTATCAATTATAGCAGTAAACAATGAATGTTACAGTAATATGCTAAAGTACAATCGCTAATGAGAAGCACGTTAAGTTACAGTAAATATACAGATTAAGTGTAGTTTGTACTTCAGAGCCACTGTTTTCTATTGAACTTAAAGGTTACTCTTCAATATTTCTAACAAAAATAAGTAGATAATTCCACATATTAGCTCCCCTGTAGATGGTGTTGAATATGATTGTTTTGACTATATGCTTCCTGTTTTGTATGTGCAAAGGACACGCCACCCTCAGGTAGAACCACCTGTGGTGTCGTGTCGCCGCACCGTTATCAGGTGGTGTGGTTCGGACACAGTAGGACAGGTGGCAGCATCTGTCTGCTGTTTCTTACCATTGGGAGACTTGGGGGTGCAGAGGGGTCCCCCCTCAGGTCGGAAAGTCGCCGAAATTAAGACCACCAGGTCGCAAGGTCGTTTTTTTAGACCCTTTACCCTATTTATCAATTTTGTGCAAAAGTCGCCAGGTCGCTTAAATTAATGCCCCAGGTCAAAAAGTCGCCTGGAAAACGGCCCAGGTCGCCAGGTCGCCGAAAACCCCTCTGCAGTCACAGACTTCCGGCGGTGCCGTAGGCGGCAGGCCTATATCTATGTAAGGGAGAGCACAAGGCTTCTTCCTCAGTTTCTCACAGGACATGCTTTGCTAAAGTACCCACAGCCTCTGAACCATTTGCACCAGCCTACCCTGGTATGCTAAGGACCTCTACACTTTGTATGCCCTGTGAGGCTGTATTCATATACACCTTGATTTGTATGACCATATATCTTGCACAAGTTTCAAGTTTCAAGTTTGTAAATATTTATTCATGAAGTAGACGTTTGCAATATACATGTATTATACATTAGTACAGTATAAATGTATGTACTATTCCAATGTAATAATATACATCTTATGCATCTTTAGGTAATAAATTACTCTCAGATAATAAGACAATTCCCTTGACACGTGATTGTAGTCATTTGTAATAAAATATGTGTCTACTTTGAATTGGCTGCTGCTGGAAGTCTGCCCTGCGTTTTCGTTAGCCACCAGATAATTTATACTTATAGCATTCTGTGTGATGTATCTATATGTATATAACAGTAATGTAAATATTATAATTACAATTAAAATTACCTCCTTTTATACAACAATTATATCTAATGATTCTATATACATTGTATCCAGTTTTAACACATAAATATAATCACAATTACCTTTATATACAACAATTTATATGTATAAACAATAATTCAGTAATAAATGGTTCAAGCACAGCGCAAGATGGTCAGAGATACAATATAAGTAGCAATAATTTCTTACATTCTTCATAATGTACATGTACTTTTCAGTACCTATCGTATAGTATAACGCGAAATTCATCACGACTAATATGATTATATATGTAAATATACATTTTAACAGTTTACCAAATAATTTAGCAAGACTCAGGGGTGAAAGCAGATTAATTATGAACGTTTACTGGAGTGTATAACAGTTATTATTTCATATAATGGCTACCATAAATCAGTTAGTCACAAATAGATGTTATACCGCTAAATACCGGTATCAATCCTCTCAATTCCTTCTTCAGAAGAAATTTAAAGGAATTTTTGTCCCTGACTTCTCTCTTATCAGGATGGAGACCATTCCATAGGGTGGAGACTGTGTACCCCAGACTCCTTTTGTATGACTCACAGTGCGGTAATTTATTTTTAAACAAAATACCATCTGCGCTCCTAGTATTGACATGCATGAACTTAATGTACTTGTCTTTACATGACCTTTTATACCCTTCCATGTACACATGAGACACCCTTCTGTCAGCCAAGTAGTTTACCTTTGCTTCCTGGTGAATTATTTCAGTATGAGTCCTCATAGGTAATTTAAGGCAAACTTTTAATACCCTGTTTTGTGTTCTTTGCATTTTAGCAAGCAAAGTGCTACCAGACTTGACATAAAGGATATCCCCATAATCATAAACTGGCATTATGTACACTCTGTAAATTTTCAATAAACTCTCCTTACTCAAAAAACGAGAAATCTTTGTCAATTGATATGTCCTATACGCCACAGTTCTCATCTGATTTTTCATAAAAATTTCATAGTTCAATCTAGGATCAAGTATAATACCCAAGTATTTGTAACTATAGACTCTCTTCAAAGACTCCCCTTTTATTACTAAATCTACATTTTTGAAACATTTTTTCCCCACAAAACCCATGTATTTTGTCTTACCAATATTGACTGTTAACTTATTCTTATTACACCATGCTTCAAATTGATCTATACAAGACCGCATTTGTCTTGCTGATATGTTTTGATTTGGATCAGAAACATATATGACTGTGTCGTCTGCAAATAGACTAATAGAAGAACCTGGGATTGAAATGTTTACATCATTAATGTAAATTAAGAACAGTAGAGGTCCCAATATTGAGCCTTGTGGGACAACCCAAGTGATCTCCAACTCATTTGAACAATTACCATTAATACAGGTCTTTTGACTCCTATTAGTTAAGTAGGCCTGTGTCCAAGTTAATAAATCCCCAGATATTCCCAATTTCTTCATTTTATGCAATAATATGGAATGGTCAACGGTATCAAATGCTTTCTTGAGGTCAAAAAATGTAGCCATTGTGTCAATACCAACATTTTTATTAGATATTATGTCATCAGTTATATTTCCCACAGAAGTAATTGTAGACATGTTTTTTTCTGTAGCCAAACTGATTTTCCGAAAGTAAATTGTTATCTTCTAAAATTCGCATTAAATTTTTGTGTATTATTATTATTTTGTGTATTTTTTCTAAAATTTTCCCAGGGAGAGCTAGAAGAGAAATAGTTCTATAATTAGAGATTGTCCTTCTATCACCTCCTTTGTATATAGGGATAATAGTAGCCTTCTTCCATTCTGATGGAATCACACCCCCATTTAAAGAGCAATTGAATAGATGCACTAAATGTTTTTTTGTAGCTTGGAAGACTAATTTTAGAATATTTGAGTTAACATTATTAACAGCTGATGACTTGGAAATAGTTATGTCACTTATGAAAGTAGCTTCCTCTTCATTTGTTGTGATTGACATTAATGATGGGTCCAAGTTGGTATCACCGTCGTATGTCCATTAAGACCCTCTGCTAATTTCTTACCTATGTTTGTAAAGTATGTGTTCACAAAGTCAGGTGTACCATTTGAAGGAACATCATTGCCATCATTATCAATCAAATTAATAGTAATGGATTTGGATTTCTTGGAAGGTAATAATTTTGCTATTTCTCGCCAAAATCTTGAAGGGTCATTTTTGCATTCTTCGGTTAATTGATTTATAAAGTTTTCATTAGATGATTGTATGAACATCTGCACGTTTCTAAAACCTTATTGATAAAACTGATTAAAAGACCTGTTGCATTCAAACCGAATAGGAACCTGTGTTTGTCTCTTACTTTCATGACCCCCACACCACTTTTATTGGAGATAACATTATAATGTGTGTTATGGCGATCAGAAATATTCTTTTCATTCATTATAAATACTGTAGCTTTACAGCAGATCCTACTGTGCACCCATAATAAAATGTACACCTCCAGCCGATTCTACGTTATACCTTCAAAAATGGCAACCAACTATTAACAGTGCAGTTAGCAATTTTTGTACAATTTATTTGGAAAAACGCTACTTCGGAAACATTTGTTTGGTGTTCTAAATGAGAGCATACTGATTAAAAATAGTAAAATATCAACACTTTGAATGGAATTTTGAGCATTTTTATGAACATTTCTGTAAATCTACCTCCCTATGGCGACAGTGTGCATAGTGTGTATTGAGACTGTTGATAAGTCCCTGGGTCATTATAAGGGACTATCCCTGGCTGCAGGGAGTTCCCCGCTTTTCTGCTGGCTCAACTCGCATGATGTAAGATGGTATGGAGATTGGTGGAAGTCATGTGATCAAACAGTTATGAGAGGAATTCATTTATAGATGGTCACGTGTTATTGACGTCACATGCCTATATATGGACTGTGAGTTGGGGCCAGCGGGAACAGCACCCCATCAATCTAAGACCAGGCAACATGCAGGGGAGCGATCTCTGTTTGACTCGATAAACTAGTGTGCATTGCATGTCATTTTGAAGTCATTTTTATTCATGGAGGTGGGTGCTAACTAGAGTGTAGATAATATTTATTATTTTTTATCAAATACAGCAGCCTCATTGAGTTAACCAAAGAGTGCCCCGTTAAATAACCCATGGCCGTATTTCACGGCCCTATGACGTCACCAAAATGACGGTTTGTTTACATTTGTACGGCATAGAAAAATGCCTTTTTTAGGCTTCCTCTATCAAAAATGTGTTAATTTGAATCGAATAAGATAAAAAATAAACACAAAGGAGCACTCGTTTTAGTCTGATGAAAAGGTTATTTCACTTGTTGACCCTCGGGCCGCATTTCACTCGGCCTACGGCATCGTGAAATACGGCCGGAGGTCAACCATGAAATAACCTTGTCAACAGACCAAAACTTGTGAACCTTTGTCTATTTCTCAATTAAGAGATGGTACAATGACAATGTAGAACATGTATGCTGATAATTAAGAAGCAGAGATGATGATGAGTAGAAAAAACAGGAATATCAAAATATATGTTTCGTTGAATGACAATGTACAACGTCTTTATTTTGTTGAGTGCTAAGATTTTTATAATTATTTTTTCAACCTCCTGCTGGGAAGGTAGGAATATATATACTGCTTAGGAGTGCCATAGCGCATGGCCTAGGCTCTTGTGGCGCCATCAGATGCCGCAGTGCAGGCCCTAGCCCAGCAAACTGGGGTGATCCCTGGCCATGACTGGTGATGCATGGTGACTATTATTTGAGTGATCACACACTGAGTGAAAATGCGCCACTGCTGGTGAGTCTCACTCAGCATGGCGACTCATCACTCATCTCGCCACTGTGGTGATCACACGCTGAGTGACAATGCGCCACTCCTGGTGAGTCTCACTCAGCATGGCGAGATATCACTCATCTCGCCACTGTGGTGATCACACGCTGAGTGACAATGCGCCACTCCTGGTGGGTTTCACTCAGCATGGTGACTTTTCACTCATTTCCCAGCTGTGGTGAGCTCACTCAGCATCACCAGGATATTAGCATTGGAGGTATACTGCTTGTATTTTGCAGAGGGGGAATAGAAGTTGATGTTGATTTCATTGATATTATCGCACATATGGACCAGATTTTTACATGATTATAATCATTATGAAAATGTGCACATCATGAAAGCCAACAATATGATTTTAGATTAAGATTTAAGACAGAAAATACAATTTTCCTTTGTCTATGGGACTTAACACTGAAATGAAATTGTCTACATTTTACATAGTATATAGACATTGATCAGCCTTGCTCTAACAAGAATAGGAAAGTATGATATCCAGTGACCATCATGGTATCATATAATCATGAGTAACAAGTAAGGATTTACAACAGTATGGTAAAACATTCTTGCATTGAGTGATAAAAGGGGAACTTTCTTTGTCTGACCAGCATGGCAGCTCTCACTCAGCATGGCACATCATCACTCACAGTCGCCAACATGGTTCTCACTCACTGAGTGACTAGGCGCCACTCGTGGTGAGTCTCACTCAGGATGGCGCATGATCACTCACGGTCACACACATCCTGGTTTCCTGAGTTCTGATTGGTCCATTTCAAATTTCCCGCCCTTTCTTTGTTCTCAGTGGAAACTTCTAGCATTCACAACAGACAGGCAGAGACTGGCAAGGAGAACAGATGTGAGGTGGGTTGTCCTATATAAGTCATGGTGAAATCTCAGCCATCAGCTGATTGTGAATTCTACAGTAACTGTTCTTGCCTATTTTATGTCTCTATTTTTCTCTAATATATTCTACTTTGCTCTTTTTATAATTAAAGGTAGGAAGTATATTCACTGACTGGAATGACACATTTATTGGTAAGTTCTATGGTAGTTTTTGGCACTTTCTTTACCTTACTTGTATTGTTATATTCTTATATATGTATAACATAATTGATTAATGATAAAAGGGGAATCTCACTTTCAAAGTAACATTTAAACAGTTTTATAACCTTGCCATGTACACTGTGTTCCTCCATAATAATCCATTATGTTTGCTTATATTTAAACAGACACTCCCACAAGGACTTCAAGTATTCATGATTGCCAAGAGAAGAAGAGATTCTGGATGAACAGCTTAAATGATGTTGTCAATGTTATGAATAAAATACCCCCCCCTGCCTCAGTGCTAATTGGTCAATGTGCCATCCCTAGTGATGCTGAGTGATCACCAGCGTGGCCATCCCTGGTGATGCTGAGTGATCACCAACGTGGCCATCCCTGGTGATGCTGAGTGATCACCAACATGGCCATCCCTGGTGATGCTGAGTGATCACCAACATGGCCATCCCTGGTGATGCTGAGTAATCACCAACATGGCCATCCCTAGTGATGCTGAGTGATTGATGGCGACACATCACTCAGTTTTATTTCATCTAGCACATTGAGTGAGGACCTCACTCAGGATGGCCACGAGTCACCCCAGTTTGCTGGGAGAGTGGCACAAGTTGTGCAGTGTGAAGGCCTGGGATGCAGGGTGCCCAATGGCTGCCAGGTCCAACTGTACACAACCTGTAGTTATCACAAAACCTCTGTTGGTACTCTATCAAGTAAAAGTAGAGTCCTGTGCATATTGTCCTAGATAATTAAGGCTGCACGCTATCATGAAAAAGGTGTCATACTATTACAGGAACCAGGAACTGCTTGCAAGTAGGGTGCACACAAAGATAGCACGCTGACCACTATCCAACAGCGCTGCGGCAGTAGGAAATCACAACTGTTTGTAATGTTTGTAATGTGCAATACAGAACATGTTACTAATAAGAGCTCAACTACTACACTATGCACAGTTCAAATATATAGTCCTTGAGTATATTATATTTAGAATTGAGTTTCTGGTCTGGCCGCGACCCACTTCTGGATGTTGGGGAGAGCGGCTACCATGTCGTGAACGGGCATTAGTGGTTCAAGGGCCTTCATCAGATCAGCACGGCCCTCCATGTCCTCCTCCATTCCCTTTAGGCCAACGATCATGTTGAATAGGCCAAAGTCTATCATTGTTAACTGCAATAGTATATACATCCAGGTCAATAATAAGACAAACAATAGAGGGGACAAAAAAAGAAAGATTAAAACTCCTTTAACCCAGTCTGCACAAACATTGATAACTGGTTGTCAATGTTGATTCAATATTGATTCAACGTTGATTCAATGTTGAACTGAATATTGTGCCCACTGGGAAGATGTTGAGTGCAACGTTATATTCATTTATGACATTATCGCTTTAAGGGTTGCCTACCGCTTTAATATCCCTAGTCCTCGTAATGCATGATGCATTTGTGGCTCGTCTGTGATACACTCATTCGTCAATACTGTATGGTTAACATGATGCTTAAATGCACGCGTAGTACTGGTGATCCACTCAATAGGGCTGCATTCATGCATCATGCGGATGTTAAAGGATAGATCCTTTATCATCGGCATGATGCATTAAAGCACTATGCGGTCATCATTTCAACAGAGCCCTTGATGTTAGATCAGTGTAGTAATTGGCCAGGGCTGCACTGGTGCATAATGACATTTGTAACAGTGACTAGGATGATGGGTCTTATCCATGGTAAAAATAAAACCCATCTTTCCAGTCCTGCTCAGAAATTTAAATTAACACCCAATTCAAATAGTCAGTGTACTTACGCCGTCACCAACCATGTGTTTGCCACCGTTGTCCTGCAGTTGCTTGACCAACACTCCAATGTATAGAGGCATACCTGTTTGGAAGTCTTCTAAATTTTTTTTCTGAAAAAAAAGATTTCACAGGATATATTACATCCAATCATGGACCATGAACCTTGTGTCTCACTCTGCATGACTCTATTTTGTACGTGGCATCGGGAAGTTAGCCATGAAACCAATATTTAAATGTATGACATTTTCATTGCGGTATAATCAGTGAATAAATACGTATACAGGATTTGTTTAAGTTCTGTATTTTCCCGACAGATTGACCTCGACCTTTGTCACATATTAAAAGAGAAGAAGGCAATTTATTAACCTACATTGTCCCCGAACACATCCAAATGCGTCTTTGTGTGTGTGCGAATTTGGTTTCACGAAAAAGTAATCCCCCCCTGTTATAGACTATATCGTTGTTTTTTGTGCAAATTAGGCCTATTTTATCATTGAAAATCATTATTGATTAAAAATGAAGACGATCAGACGATAATGGGCGAAATACGGAGGTTTGAGGAAATACAGAGGTTTGAGGGAATACGGGGGCTGGGTGGTTATTCACCTTTTGCGAAATACGAGGCTCAGTGCTGTATTCTACCCGGCTTGATATTTCATCAAACCATTTAAAAATAAAAAAATATATATAGAGCTTGACCCAAAAGTATCCATGCCTCCTTTCACACTTGTCCAACCCATGAGGATAGCATCTGGCTGGACACCTTATCGTGCAGCTTTGTCTATATTATACTCAACTGTTGTAAACTATAATATTACCTTCTCCTCCTCTTCCTTGGAGAATAGATACTTCCCCAGAGGGGTCATGAAGTCAATGACCGTGTCCACCAAGGCATCCACCTCATACTGCTCATGGTTATTCTTACCGGCAAAACCTGCAGGAAACACACAGATTTTATACAGATTCTATGGGCTGATACACTGAACAAATGAGGCTTTTCCCCCCTTTTTTGGTGGGGGGGGGACTATTAGACTTTAAATGCCTTTCTTAAATTCAAGCTACAAAATGTACTTATTAATTGGGTTTCCATGATACAATGACATAACTACATAATGTTGCAAGTCATATTTGATTCTAGACAACATAATAATGTATATTTGGACCTGCAATTTTAATCGATTATAGATATGTGGTAAAGTCAACCCACTAAGCGCTACGTGCTGCTATTTGGGCTTGAGTCAAGTAGAGCACAATTCTCAGACAAGACCTCATTTCAGAAATTGAAATGAGGTTTTGCCATGGCTACTTATTGAACGTTCTTTGTGAACACAAATGGCATTTAGGATGCGGCAGAGGATGTCATGGGCTTTAATAGAATACCAAACATGAGTTGTTTTGACTAAAACTTGTAAGAATATAATATATATTGTAATATTTTCATCAATTCTGAGTAATATCATTTTATCTATAGCTCAGTAGATAAGATGCTCTGCCCCCTTTAGCGGCCTGCTGGCGGTGAGAGAGTCAATTAAACACTGTACGTGTTCTTCAAAGTCTATGCTGAATGGGCTACCAGTGGCATACTTACCATGTTTGTTTGCGATGTAGCGAGAAATGGCAAGGCCCTGACCCAGGCAGAGATCCCCATCCTCCAGCATAGGGGCAGTACCCCACTTCATATCTTTTTGAAAGAAACAGGTATATATAGTTATGTGTCATGATATGCGAAGGGGAATGTAGTGCAGGGCTATTCCGCATTAGCTAGATGATCACTGTACAGCGCCATCTTGTCTGGTACCAGTGCTCTTTCCTCTGCTAACTATAGAAGCCTGCTGCTTAGCTGAAGCTGGTTCCTGTCATTACCGAAATTTGGTGTTTTAGGGGTCATAAACCTTTCAAGTATAGGCCTGTATTGTGGGTCCTTAGTTCACCTGTTCAGATTGGGGGAGTGGTTAGGACTCTCACCTACCAATCCATGCATCATGGGTTCAAATCTATGTCAAGGCAATTTTGTTCACACACAATTTCAAGATGTATTTTGGAAGGTCAAAAATTGTGATAGTATACAACTCGGTTGTAAAGATCCTTAACACCTAAAAGATTTAAAATGGTTTTGTATTGTTGCATTGGGTTTTCTTTGTAAATAATATTACTATTTCTTACCAACTATAAAAAAAAGATATGTTGCCTTGGCATGGATTTGAACCTATTACCCCTGGATTGATTGGCCAGTGTCCTAACCACTCCCCCAATGCAGCTAGGTGGCATGAGAAATATTCAAATACAACTGATTCAAAACCATTTTAGATTACACTATAAATATTGATCTTGTGTAAAGGATCTTTAAACCGAATTGTATACTATCACAATTTTTGACCTACCAAAAATACATGTTAAAATTATGCGTGAACAAAACAGCCTAGACATGGATTTGAACTCATGACCCATTGATTGGTAGGCCAGAGTCCTAACCACTCCCCCAATCTGAACAGATGACCTAAGGACCCACAATAGAGGGCTATAAGTGAAAGGTTTATGACCCCTAAAACTCCGATATTGGACATGACAGGAACCAGCTTCAGCTAAAGGTCTCACAAGGTAGAATTACTGCATCCTGCTAGTGCCCTATAACACAGTTTTCTGAGTATGTAATTTATAAGTATGAGAGATTCAAGTAGAGAGACCTAACTGTGCTCCTCCAATGGCTGGATTATGCCAATGCATGCAGCCCGAGCAAGTAACTTACCAGGCCTGGAGGCTCTTTCAGGACAGACTCGTCAGTCATCATATTGCGATTTTCGTCAATATTGCAATATTTGCAATTGAAGAGGGTATTTGTACCTGGCAGAATGTGCTATTTATATTAATTTTCTATACATTTGTATAGGAAATCTTGTGAAATAGATTTTACTATTGGTCGTAAAACAGGATTCGTCACGTCACCATTTCCCTACGACCACGTCAGTTGTCCTCCTGCATTCATGCACTATGCCGACCATATATGGTTGATACCCTACTCCAAATGGGTCAACATAATTAATGAAAATGTGCCTATAGAATGTTTATCAGGGCTGCATTGATACATCGTATCAACCTACGAGCGTAATGTATTTTGGAATGTACCCACAATGGCAGCAAGTAAGGTTTTATGATAGAAACAAAATGATGGTAATATAGCAGTATAAGTAAAGAAGATTTATTTGCTGCTCTCTTATGTCCACACCCTGAGCTGGCTATGTTGACAGCTGCACTAATTTGTTGAGGACGAACTCAGTAAAATAAAAACATTTACAGAGAAAAGAAGTAAAATCACGGTGACTACCAAATGAGTCTCTGGACTTGACCACTGAGGTAACTCTCCCCACGACTCTAAAGTGACTCCCAGCCATTAGGGGGTCTTGGAATAGGAGTCAGTGTAGAGTTACTACAGAGTCCTGCTAATGTTAGGGAGTCACCTTTAAATAGAGTCTTGGAGAGAGTTACCTCAGTAATCAAGTCGGGAGTCGCAGTGATTCTACCTTGTATCTCTGCGTTCAATTGAAATTGAAATAAAATTGAATTTGAAATACTTACTGGGTTTGTGGTCTGCGAACCCGTCAAACTCCCACCTGAAGTCCTTGTACTCTACCTCAGCCTGGGCCAACATGAGGCGCGTGGTCTCCGCACGGCCTCGGGCATTGAAGTAGGAGAGCTTCATATTGTAATCGATAAAATCCTTGAAAGACAAGATAATACTTCGACTGGTTATGCGGGAGCTTTGTTGTCATGATGCATGAATGCAGCCCTGGTAGGTAACATGCCAGGACTGCATTCATGCAGCATGCCGACCCATAAGTTGTGTATACATACATAAACCCCCCTGCTGCATTAAGTGGCTAACGAAAACAGAAAGTATATTTCTAGCAGCAACCTTTTCTCAAACTTTAACAAAATATGACATCACGTGTCAAGGGAAACCTCTATTGTAAAAATGTGTAACTTTATTACATGTTCATGTATTAGAAGTATATTATTACCTGAATTGTGCTTTACTATTGTTGTCCTACAATGATGTATATTTTACTTTAATGGAAAATTGATACAAGAATATAAATTATTGAAACTTGAAACTTGGTGTAATGCTTAGATGCAGCTTTGGCTAGTTGTTCGCCAAGGCTGCATTCATACATAATGGGGATAAAAAGGTTAAAGTCAGCTCTCAATTCCTCATCTGAGGGAGAGAATCTACCGAGGAAATATCTGGATAGAACAGGACAGTTGCCGTGTAATCTGGATAAGGACACGCAGAAAACCTTTATGCTCCGGCCCTTAGTCTGTCGTGGCTTTCCCAGGTTAGTTATAGGGACATTGGTAGTCAAGACCAAGTGTTATTCAAAAATGACTGAGGCAAAATAACAATGACTAATGCAGTCTTTGCGAAAACATGCAGGACAGTGGCAATGTCCTCCTAAAGTGCCACCGGTCCAGTAGATTGTCAAGTGTAGCAGGACCGAATGTCCAGTCACATGTCGGGCTTTCTCGAACTAAAAAAACTGTCAGGTGTCTAGTGCTGCAATATGTTTTAATAATATAACCTGTGTAAAACTGTGTATGTATCCTGATTTGGCCATAAATAATTACAAATATAATGTACTTTTAATGGACAATACTAATTTATACGTAGAATACATAAATCGTCAGATATGTGGGAATCCGGTCCTTCAAATATGTAGCCGGTCCTGCAACATTTAAGACTTGCAGGACCAAATGTCCTGTGGGATGAAAAAGTTTTCGCAAAGACTGCTAATGCCTTATTGAAAATGATTTAGCCTAATACTCATTGAAATGGAGAAGACTAAGGTGAGGCTGGGTACCATTGACTGATTTGTTAGCCAGTACTGACTAGGTTATGGAGTCTAAAGATTATCAAGCCAGGATAATGCTAAAATGTGCACTGTCCTTACTCGCCAGGACTGCGTTCAAGCATCGTGTAGTAATTGCGAGTTACTCTCTAAGCCTGCATTAATGCATCATGGGGATAACGAGATTACAGTTAGCTATTACTTCCTCAAATGTGTAAATGCAAGGAAAAATATCTGAGGTAGCAAATTGACCGAGGAATTAAGTCTAAAAGTGATCAATAGAACTGGCCAGCTGTAGTGTTTCTGTGAGTGCTGCAAAGTGTTCACGAAAATTAGGGTCGACCATAATATTTCAGATCATAAGGCAACTCCTAAAGGGGCATTCTCACCACTCGCACTTAACCACATAGTAGACGAGAATAGTACTAGAATTGTGAGTGGAATACGCTTGGTGATTATGCCACTTTAAGGGATTAAATTAAGTAAGAAAAGGTGAATGAAGTAATAATGAACTTACTCTGTGGCCGACCTGTGTGGAATGGTGGTGCAGGCTGGAGCAGGCAGTGTAACTGTAAGGAGTAGCCCTTGGGTCAAACAGGCAGAAAGGATAGCTGGTGGGGGGCACACAGACTACCCTTTCTGTTTGCCTGCTCACACATTGTTTATAAGGTTGTCAGGTGTGTCCAAGAGCCCTTATTTGCTTAGGGTGCTTTACTCTGTAGCGCCCCAGTGGTAACACATTAATTAGGCCAAAAAAGGGTTGGTTTCAGGTAACATGGATAGAAAATGTAGGGTCGGTTGATCGGATTTTTTTTTTTAACTTTTTTTTTTAAAACATGAAAGTACTAGCCGGCCAGTCTGAAGACCCTAATATTGACCAAAAACGGGCAAAAATACAGACATTTCTTCAAAATTCCATAGAAAAAATAGTACAGTCGGCCCTGTTTTGATGGGGTCGGTCGGGTGACCTGAAACAAACCTTATTTTTTTGCCTAAGCATTGGGTGGTGAAAGCCCAGGGTCAGTAATCATGTGTATGCTGCAGTTGTGTACATAAAGTACCGTAAAACCTCAAATAGCCACGAGATACAGTAATTATCCACAGCTAGTATGCGAGTCAAATCACCTGTTCGGTTTATAGTAACAGCCCAAAGTTGAAGTGTGGTTAAAACATCAGCTTTGAGATTTATGCTACAGTACTAAAGTCGCCATAATCAGACCCCCTGTGTGACTTATAGGGTTTTTTTAAGTCTAGGTACAGCTCATACAGGAGGTTTTACAGTATGTTTACATTGTGGTGGTGTACCTGTTATATCCTGTCTATATCAGTAGCTGGTATAGTTCAGCTGGCTCTGCCTTCAAACCTGCAAAGTCATGTTGTGCCCTCTACACTGAAAACCAAGCCCTACATGAAAGTCGTCACTGTAGACGACTTAGGGACGTCATGCCATGGAGACGACCCAAGGTTATCATCTTTGATCACCATATCTCTGACACTAGAGGTCTCCACTATGAATTAAAGTGACATGTGCTCTCCCAGCAAGTCATATATTGACTAATACCTACCATTGTAGTAACCATAGATATTGCAACTTTCGATGAGGGGGTACGCGCCCACGACACCAGCACCTTGAGTGCCCAAAAGTCGTCATCACTGATCATTTTTCAGCCTATGGGGTTTTCAGTATACCATCCCAGTGAACAAAAGATGCTATACAACGTTATATAACGTTTCCCTATGACTCTTTGTCATGTCAAAACGATATATAACGCTATAAACGTTATTTTGACGTAAAGTAACATTATTTTGTTAGCTAGGAGAGAGCTGATATTTGTATTTTGGAGCTCCCTACCGTGACTATGGTAAACATGGTGACGTCACAATAGCTCTCAGCTGGCTGCTTTTAATTGCCTCTGTCGGCAAGTGATCTAGGAAGATGGGAGAACAGATATATGAGCGAGTGAGCGAGTGAATTTCAAGCCACACTGTAAAAATGCCCTCATAAACAATTCAAAAATGTTTCAAAATCTGAAAACTAAGTTGATCTCCACAAATTAGCTCTTATGCAATTATCGATTACATATATTTACACTGACAAGATTGTAACCAAGACTGTGGTAAAAAACATATAAAAAACATAATTCTATATCGATACTCCACATACACTGTGGAGATCAAACAATCCGACAGTTCACCTGGGTACTCATGTGTAGGCCCCGTCGACTGAATTTACTTAACCTTTAATCCATATTGATCTCAGCTTCCCGATCCCCAGCAAACAAGTTATATAACCAAAGTCACGGGAACTATTTTCCGTGACAGGTGTAAATAAATTATTGTTTATCCTAAATGTACAGCATGTTTGCATTTAAACTAACCATTGGGAGGTTTAGGGTATTAAGGTAACGTCAGTGCTGTATTTATAGGCTGTGACATAGCCTCCCACTGTCACTGACTGATACATAAACGTTGTAGATCTAGGTGTATTGATAAAACCTGAATTCTCTTTAGTACAGAGGTCGCAAAAGTCTCGAGGTAGTGTCCTTTTACTCAGCACCGTGGTTTATGATAAAATATAGCACCTGCCAATATAATGCTATATTTTATTATATTATGGTCCGCTGCACATAGTATGGGAAGTATAATAATTATAACAATATTGAAATAAATTTGGTATTGTACTGTGTTAAAATATCCTTTAACTTTTTCCCCTCATTTTATACTACATAGTCCTCATTTATCGGATTCAAATGTTTCCTGGTCAAAGACTACACCCGGTCAAAGACTACATCCGGTCAAAGACTACACCCGGTCAAAGACATTTCAACTGTATCGATCTCATGAGACACAGCCCTTTGTGTAATACAGTGGTCAATTCGCAGGTGTAGAGTGTGGTCTGTCCGCCTGGTATAGCCCTCCCCCCGGGTTGGCTCGCTGTAATTCGCAGGTGTGTGTACTCACGAGATCTATGCCACCAAATCCATGAATCCAGGTCAGTATATAATGCTAGAAATGATTATCAATTCTCCCCTGAGTACCCCTTGTCATGTGCCTGGTCACAGATATTTTAGCATTTAAATAAGATATCAAGTATATTATATAATACAATGGTAAATCCTGTGGGTATCATTTTAGGAAAAACAGGGGTTGAAATTTGGGTTATAACTTAGTATTGGTATATGACACGTAGCATATCAGCCATTATTTTTTATGGAATACAGCAGCCTCATTGATTAAACAAGGACACCCGTATTTAACACCCCCCGTTAAAAAACCCATGGCCGTATTTAACGGCCTGTGACGTCATCAAATATAGCGGTTTGTTTACATTTGAACGGCATAGAAAAAAGCTATTTTAGCCAATTTAGGCCCTCCCCCCCTATGATAATTTAATTTGAATCGAAAAAGGTAAAAAATAAATACAAAGGAACACTCGTTTTAGTCTGTAGCTGGGTTATTTCACTTGTTGCAGGTAGGGCCGCATTTCACTCGGCCTGCGGCCTCGTGAAATACGGCCCTAACTTCAACTCATGAAATAACCCAGGCTACAGACCAAAACTCGTGGACCTTTGTCTTTATATTCACTATTAAGTGATATTTTATTATATATTTTTGTTTTTGTTGATTCAAATGGGAATTGATTAAATGAGATAATTGGTTCTACTGATTGTAGAACTGTTTCTTTTACCAAGATGTCTCCTTAGACTTCCAGATAAAAGTAAGGTCTGTATCCCCATTCTTATAGAACCCGAATCGCTGACGTCGGATAATATCACAATTATCCATTTCATCTCTGACCCGTTCAATATTATTCCCCATTGTACACTTCCCCTTTATCATACCAAAGAGGGGGTCGGAAAAGGAGCAGATGAACATCTCGCTTTCTGCCCTTTTACCGTTCAAGTCAAATACTCCAAACCCAACCCCACCGCTGATACCCATCGGGTCGTTGTCGCGGTTACACACCGGGAAGGTGACAGCTGTGTAGGGCTGGATTCTCTCTACTGGGTGTTTGTCCCAGAAGCGGCCATACTTAAAGTGGTCCTTCTCCATCAGCAGGTAACAGTTGGGGTCCATGTTGATCAAAGTGATCTTCAGGTACTTTGTTTTATTCTGGATGCCAGGGGTAGACCTGTCACTGTTGATTGAGTTGCGGAGGATATCCCTGGCCACGGTCGCAGCGTTGCCACAGTAAACCATGGCATCACTTGGTTTAGTCTGTAAAATATAAGTACAATGCAAGAGTCAAATTGAGATTTCCATAACACCATAACTCTGTGTACTGCAACAAATGATTTACCTATAGATACAAACCCTTGTAACACATTTTATGCAGGACATAGGGCTAAAGCTGCTGCCTCCTGTCCTTTGACCATGCTCGACAGTGGCAGTATCTACCTATGTTGGTCCAGGAGATTGAAAGTGAAGAACATGTCACATGTTGGGCTTTTCTGAACTAAAGGAACTTAATTTTGGTTTCTAAAGTTAAAGAAGGTTTATCAATATACTGTGTAGCTATCCTGGTTTGACCATAGATGATTACAAATGCAATGTACTTTTAATAGACAACACTCTTTAAACTTCTAAAAAATGCTTAAACCATTCGCTGTGTTGATATCCGATCCCCCAAAAATGTAGCCGGTCCCTATGGCATTGAGAATCTGCAGGACCAAGTATTCTGAGGGATGAAAAAGTCTTCACAAGGACTGGACCACCCCCTGCCCTATTGCAAAATTAACAATTATGGGACCATCACCTGTTTTCCTATTGTTCAAAACAATAGAGTGTAGCATAACATGCCTCTCTGTAGCATAATAAAAGGTCATAACATATTCATCACCTTGTGGAAGGAGGCTAGGCAAGGGTGCTTATGGAAATGACAGCTTTAAAGCCTAACTTTCTACATCTATACATTGGATCCTGACATGGTATATGATACTTATACTAACCCCTGGGGTCGAGGCAAGTGAAGACTCTGGCAATCGTTCTCCCAAAATGTCAGTGACAATGTGAGTGTGTCCGCTTTCGACCAAGGCCCTCAGGAAGCCAACATACCTCTTGGGGACTGATCGCATGACGTGGTTAAGCAAATCATCTAGCTGACTTTGTGGTGTAGCCATTCCAGATCTCTGTTATAGGCAGTTAGAAAAAATATCACTTCATATTATGGACCTTGCTTGGTTTCTTCACGAGTGGTGCATTCACACAATTGTATCACAAGAGGCGGAGCCAAGTGTGATGTGATCCAATGCAATATGATTGGAGAAACCAGGAGTTCAGACTGATTAGAGTGGATGTCTGTATTAATTTCATGGAATTTCTTGATTAATTTCATCAAAATATATAATTAAAGATTGGTTTCATAGCTATTTTGGTGACTTCATCATGGTGAAACAGCCCATGGAGAATGAGCATCAGTTTCTCCACGGGGGTGTGGAGAATGACCAATTTAGTACTTCAAAAGCATAGTAACTTTGTTTCTCCAAATGAAATAAAGGTATTCATAAATGAGCTTGAGTAAGACGAGTATGGTGGTGGATCTATCATAGTTTGGCTGAAAATTGATGTCGTTTGGTTGGATTTTTGGACAGGGTGAATACAATGTTTTTCAATCACCAAATGCACTGTCTTCACTTTGTTTTAATGTATGAGGCTTGTCAAGCAAGCAGACATCTTTTATGTAAAATTACCCATTACCTGGATTTCACCAATTTCCTCAACTGTAATGACTCCATACTTGGACAAGTAGGCCCAGAATTTCCGAGATAGTTCAATGGTGTCCATCAGTTCTGGTTTGTTCTGTATGATGCGCGTCTTCCTCTCCTCAGTTAGCTGCTGAGAGTCGGCCATCTGAAATGGATGAGTCATAGAGGTTGGTAGGCTGCAATATTATGTGCGAAAATAAAATGGCCATGCGCTTCTATGGGCTTAGCCACTGGTATTTTCTTGTAGATATACATTTTCCCCAAAGGTTTTAAGCCAATAAAAGGGTTGTCTTTTTTTATTAGATTTTTCTATGCAGACCTTTTTGTGTGGCCATATCTGTTTTTACTAGTTCTGCAGTGGGAGATTGGGGATATTTCCATAATTCGATCGGAAAAAGGTTTAGGGATAATGATCAAAGAGAAAATAGTTTGACATTTTTAATTTTTTGCAATTAATTCGCACCATCAATTAAAGTGATTTGTGTGCAGCATTAGTAGATTATTAAGTACAAATTGAGACTGACCCTCAACTATTCTAATGCTATAGGCACATAGCATCTAATTAACCAATAATGTATGGCTAACAGGCTAACGAGGGAGTGTATCGATGGATAACGCTCGAGTCACATAGCGACGAGTGTCTTATCCAATCGATACACATACACCCGAGTGACCTGTTAGCCATACAATATTAGGTTTATTATACGATTCCTCCTAATACTGCATCATGCCAACCCTATGGTGTTGATACACTCCTAAATGGTCGGCAGGGTACCGAATCTTTGAAGCGAACCAACAACTGACTAACTGACCAATACACACAGGCCTTTGGCAGGCCTCTGCAAGGCCGACCACCAGCTACTGGTGCCGTAGTCCCACTCCAACCCCCCCCCCCCCCCCCCGCAAACTTGAATATTCGCAGCGTTTCGCACCCGGATCGAATCTGGGTCTAAACGTACCATTTTTAAAGTGCACATATGTATGTAAAAAAACGTCCCTAGAATTATTTTAACGAATAAGTAAGTTAAGTCCAACTTCTACCTTTATAATAAAAAAAGAATTATAAAAAAATATTGAATTTCAAAGAAATTATACCAAAAAATGTCTTTTCTTCTGTAACTCAGTAAATAATGGCCCTACGGGCCCCCTCCTATTACCAGCACCTCCAAGGCATAGCACGTAGAGCGTCCGACTTGAAATATTGGGGTCCCAAATTCAAATCACCATGAAACCTCGGATTTTATGGGTGAAGAAACTTCGGAATTGCTCAAGACCACCGGAAACGGTATGATATCCCCCGGAAACATGCTGATATCATTAGATATCAGCACGGGGATATCACATAAAAAGCATGATGAGTCGCCCGATCATATAATAACTCCTGATATTGTACATACACACATAACAGTGTATATCAAACACTGGTACAGTATGCACTGAGGCGTGAGTGGGAGGGGGTTATACATGGCTGTGTATGACATTAAAAGGAAGAAGATATAGATCATCAGTGGAGGTGGCCTTAGGCCTAAAAAAAAAAAAGTTGTGTTCCGGTAACATGGGCAAAAATAAACAGGGTCGGTAGGTCGGATTTTTTTTTTTTTTTACAATTTTTTTTTTGGTCAAAAATGTCAATTTTAGTAGTAAAAACGCCAAAAATGTCATAAATTTCCTCAAAAATTAAAAAAATGTCAAAAAAAAAATTAGGGTCGGCCCCAAAAACGTAGGGTCGGTCGGGATACCGGAACACAACTTTTTTTTTTTTAGGCCTTATGAGAAAAACAATGGGTAATGTGGCATACGGTGGCTGGGCTATGTTCACATATACAGGCATTCACACCTACAGGTATTCACAGCGACCCTAAAGGAGACAGGTATTCATATCTACGTGTATTCACACCTACGTGTATTCACACCTACGTGTATTCACACCTACAGGTATTCACACCTACAGGTATTCACATCTACATGTATTTACCTATAGGTATTCACACCTACATCAAAGACTACAGTGATCCACACCTACAAGTATTCAAACCTATATATATATATATATATATATATATATATATATATATATATATATATATATATATATATAGGCCTATATATATTTATATATACATACATATATTCACACCAACACTAAACTAGACAGGTATTTACACCTACAGGTATTCACATCTACAGGTATTCACAGCTACAGGTATTCACACCTACAGGTTATTGTAATATATTCGCAATAGAAACAGAATGAAATAAAATGGCCATAGACAGTGTTGCTTACGTACAATTAAACTATTAAGGATGAATATTACATGTGTTTACATCATCAGAAGTAGCTCTGGATATCCAAGCTACAATTGGGATAAAACCATATCTACACAGGGACCTTTAGCATATATGTTAGGTCTATGCATACATACTAATAGAACCCTTGCACTTCCCAGGGCGTTAGTTGACCCTTGTTTCCTAATTAATAATTAGTATTTGCTACTGATAAATGAAAAACTTTAGACATTCCCACCTTTTACATAGATGCCTGCTAGTCCGCCTGCCGTGCACTATAGAGTGTGTTTAGTAGTGTAGCAAAGCCGTTGACGATACATATTGTAGTGTCTCAATATCCCACCACCTGCACCTCCTCTTGGGGAGTGGTCATTTTTGGTTGGTGGATTCTGGGGGGGGGGGGGGAACCAAAAGGATTTGGAGCCCTTGAAGGAGGACAGGACCAAAATAATTTTGACCCCTCTTAAGGGGGGGGGGCAAAAGAATTGCAGCCCTTTTTAGTGAAAAAGCCTGTGCATTACTATAGCTCAAAGGGGGTCGGCCACGATAAATTTCAACCTGCATGGGAGGGTACCAAAAAAATTGTCGACCCCTGCCATTTTGGGGGAACAAAAATAATTTGACACACTCGCATGAAAATCCACCAACCCCCTCCCCCCCCCCCCCATTATAAAAAAAAAATCCCTTAATGTGCAGCATGTATAGAGCGCGGTGAGATGGACGGGTGTAGGGGACAGCATTACTCTTGACTTATTCTCTTTTTTTGCATAATATTATTGTCTTCTTCAAAGTGTTTTCCCTATTCTTACTGCCTTTGAGTTTTGAAAGGTGGTGTGAATATATGGATGTCACCTTGTTGACTCACCACCCTAAATAGCGCTGCCTCACTGCTACGTTAATATCCAATGTAATCAATATCTCATGCATGAATGACACTGTGTGGGGTAAATGCACCTAAAGTCGGGCACAATGCTTGAGACGAACACTTGATTTTGTGGTTATAATTATTCAAACATTTTAAGCTCTTCATTTGTGAACTATGATCAAGTTGAAGTGTTATTCTTTCCAAAATGGATACACTAGAACTCATGGTGAATCTACCCTAACCTATGTTACAGTCAAACATGCATGCAATTTTGATGGTTGACACTGGGAAGTTCCATCTAGACGCTACTTGTGTAGTCTATGGTCTCTATCTGATATATTATTTCGTGTTTACAACTATACTGTTACGCTAAGGGTAGCACTACACATTCTTTGTGGGATGAATTCAGACAAAAGAAAGGCTGATCATGTCGTTTTAGGATATCAATGAAGATATCTAAATGGGCAATGCCATATTGTTAGAGATGACAAAGAAGTCAGCAATTAAGTGGAATAGATGAATAGTATTTATTGTAGTAAGTATAGCATACGCTGGTCGCTATGCTAGTGGCCGTGTCTCACGAACTTGGGCCAATGTGTTTTTCTATGACCGGGTGCTGTCTATGACTTGGTGCCATCTATGACCGGGTGCCATCTTTGACCGGCTATCTAAAATGCTGTTTGGAGGAATACATTTTTTTTAATTATTTTTTTTACAATTTTCATAAGGTTTTTACTAAGCTCTACATTAATGTGTACCGTTCTATAGTTAAAGATGTATGCTTCCTTGCTAGCCGGTCATAGACGGCACCTGGTCATAGATGGCACCCAGTCATAGACGGCACCCGCTCATAGATGGCACCCGGTCATAGACGAAAACATTGGCCCAACTTCGTGAGACACAGCCTAGTGCTAGTTGCTGCGTGCCTCTATACTATCCTGGATATTGATTAGGAGCAGCGCCACAGTGGTGGACAATGGATCTACACCCATACATGGTGGTCATGTACAATATACATACATATGTATTATAGCAGTTTAATGTATTCATAATGTCACAATAGATATTGGCAATACACCGATTTCAGCCTAATGACCTACTCCTATAGTGTGTTTGCTTAATGATGATGAGGAATGGTTATGGCCGTTTAAAAGAAAGATATCATTGTGATTTCTTGTACGATTGTTAAGATTGGTGTACATGATTGACAGTTTGATACATACTATAGCATTCTCTACAATGGCACCAGAACAGAAGAAAGGTGAGTTGATCGGAAGATCGCATTAATGGGATTTAACTTGATAGACATAACGGTAATGGGAGACTTTCTAAAAACTGTATTTATTATCTTACATATTCTGATTAAAAAGATAAAAATTCATTTTGTATGTAATATACAAACAGAAATCCAAGTACCATGGTACATGCATGGTACATTGCAAGCTATACCTTTGCTACTACAAAATACATTTTTATAAATACACTTATGTCAAAGAATTCTGAAAAAAAAAGTATGTGTGGGTTTTATGCAAAAAATAAAGAATAGGTGCAATATTCTTGTAGCATCCATTTCTCAATAATACACATTCATAGTAAACAAATATAGTGTATAGTGAAAAGGTTCTGAACTTTATGTTCTATCACAACGACACAGAATTGATTATGGCAAATAGAGATTCAAACCATATTAAATATATTATATTCATATGTATAATAGTGATAGACGTACTAGTTTTATTTATTAATTCCACCTTTGCTTTTCAAATTTTCAAATGATATTGGTATTTGGAATGTAAAAAGAACATTTTACTCCTAGATTTGAAAAGATCCGCAGAGAGCCCTCTTGGAAGTTATGGACCTCAGGCTGGGCCTAACTCTCGACAATATTTGTGAGAAAGCTGTTAAAAACTGTTAAAATTGTGCAGCGAGTTACTCGCCATGGCTGCAATCATGCATCACTACGACCAAGGGCATGATGCGATCAGATATCATGCCGTCCTCAAAGAGTTAAGAAAAATATCCAGCAGTTTCATGGGAGCAATGGCCTAGATTTTAGAAGGTTGCTTGCTTTTTTTATTCTTCTTAGTAAACAACTGCAGTAATTTCTTCCTTCTGTTTTTCTTTCCTGCTTTTCCAGAGGTACCACCATTCAATACCTCTTGGAAAGGCTCTGTCGTCCCAGTTAGACACTTCGTCACCTCTGAGGAAGGCTCTGTCACCCCTGGGAAAGTCTCTGGTGCCTTCAGGAGAGGCTCTGTTACCTCTGGGATGGGCTCCATTGCCTCTGGAGAAGGCTCTGCCAACCCTGAGTAAGGCTCTATCACTTCTACGGAAGGCTCTGCCACTTCTGGAATTGACTCCATTGCCTCTGGAGAAGGTTCAGGCACATCTTGGTAAGGATTCTTCACCTCTAAGGAGGGCTGTGCCACCTCTGGGAAAGTCTCAATTGCATCAGGAGAAGGCTCTGTCACACCTGATGAATGCTCCATCGCCTCTGGAGAAGGCTTTGTCAACTCTACAGAAGGCTCAGGCACCTCTGAGGAAGGCTTATTCACCTCTGAGGAAGGGCAAGACTTCAGCATCTCCGAGGAACGTTCCGGATTTTCTGAGGAAGCCACTGCTGCCTCAGGGAAAGGCTCCTTCACCTCTGGGTAAGGCTCGGGCACCACTGAGGTAGGGTCAGAAACATCTGAGGGAGACTCTGTCATCTCTGAGGAAGGCTCCTTTGTCTTGGGGAGACGCTCCTTTACCTGCTGGGAAGGCTCAATGTCTGCTGAGAAAGGCATCATAACACTAGAGGAGTTGATGTCCAACTCTACCATTTCATGGTCCCCTGTTGCAGTCACCCATTCCAGAGAACGGAGTAACTGTACACCGTTTGTTCTACTGGTTTGGTCTTCATGCTTGTCGTTTTCCTCCACCCCTGATGAGCACAACGTTCCCTCTGGGGTCCCAACATTTTTCTGCAGACAAAATAGTGCTTATTTCTCATAGAGGGTTTATGTGTTTGGCTTCAGGAAAAAATTAAAGCATTAGCCTACGTTTTAGAAGGCCGGTTGAGTTAAGTGAATGACAAAAACTGAAGTAATAGCGATGGTAAATAGAATGTTATTTTTGAGCAGATTTGATTTATATATTCAATAGATATCAGATCTCATTTTCTCAGTGTTTATCATATTTACATTTGGGAGGGACACAATCCTGTAGTTGGTCAGTTTCAATTGATTGGACGTCCTTCCCATTGTATTTACTACTGGTGAAGACATACAACTCTTCGATCCTACAAGGACATCCTCTGTTGTCTTAGGGAGAGATTTGGTCAGCTCTGGGGAAGGCTTGGTCACCTCAGAAGAAGGCCCCTTCATCTCTGAGGAAACCTCTATTGCCTCAGATAGAGGCTGGGTCAGCTCTTTGGACACCCGAGTCACCTCTGAGGAAGGCTGTGTCACCTCTGAGGAAGGCTCTGTCATCTTTTGGGAAGGCATCGTCTTCTCTGGGGAAGGCTTCTTTACTGCAAAATTTTCAACATTCATCCCTACCGCTTGACTGTCCTTGACTGTTGCAGTCACCTCCTCCGCCTGTTGACTAATGACCACCTGAAACAAGATGACAATTATTGGTTTAGCTTCCTTAAAAAGTGCAGTGGTTGGAAAAGGTAATTGTGATTTTATATTCCATTCCCTTAGATTTAAAGTAATGGATTTATTGACGCTTAACCAAGACAAGAATTTATTCAGAACGGTCAAATGGACCATTACAACAAATTAAATTTGATACTATTCATTAACTAACCATGTACAATAACTTTAACACATTCATTACCAATGGTCGCTTATTCTAATGCCACGAGTCTAAACATATCTTTGTGCTTGCTTTGCCATTTATAGCGCAAGTATATATATATATATATATATATATATATATATATATATATATATATATATATATATATATATATATATATATATATATGTAAACGTCATGGGATTCATACCAAAATTTAATCATTTCATTTAATCCGAGGCAGTTTGGGGGGAATTCAGAATTCGGGGTATACTTAGAAGGTATATGGCACCATGCTCTGGAGTTGGTTTAGAATATCAAAAATACAACAAACATTTAATAAGGTTTCATTGTACCTTGTTAGTTCTGCTTGTTTGGCCGTCACGCTTCCCGTCCTCCCCTATGGCAGAAGAGGTCTCTCTGTCATTAAACTCTGAAGAATTGGAATCCCCTTCTCCAATGGTCTCCTCACCCTGAAAATAAAATAAGGGTGGGTGAGCATATTTTCTGAGGGTCTCAATTTTTTATTTAGGCTTAGTCATTTGGGATAAGTCTGTGATCAACCACTTTTCGAAATGCGATCCTAACCTTGCCATCTGGAGCTGTTAGTTAAGACGGAGGAATTGTATTATTGAGTATAATTGGTGCAATGTTTATAAACTGTGCAAGGAACATTCTAAGTATTAGACAATAATCTAAGTGTTGAGGCAATGTCCAAACATCAATATTAACTCTCATCAATTAACATTTTGAATGATTACCAGTACCCTTTTTTCAAATCAATGAAGGCTGATTACCATCTCCCCTGCACTATTATAATCTGGTCTCCTTTAGGCTATACTAGGAGCCAACATTGATATACTATAAGGGCCTCACAACAGGAGCATTATCTTCACTATGTACATATAACAAACATATATGTTTGTTGTGCTTTGGTACAATTCCTGAAATTGTTTTGGATCTTGTTATCATCTAAAAAGAACTTAAGAAGTCAGTGCAGTCTGTGATTTCAAGAGGTTTATTAAAAGCAACTCTTATGGTTGTTCTGTTATTGGTCCACTTATTCATTGTATAGATATATTCGATTGATTCAGCACCTGCATGATCATTTTAAGCAAGTATGTGTTTGGTTAGAAAGCACATGTGTCGTTTGCATACAACAGTAATAAACCTTTACATGAATATCAACTCATTACTTGCCAATTGTTTTTCAATGAGTCCATTTAATGTAAAATCTTACACACAATGTATATTTCAATTTACTGTAGTAAAATTAGTTACAAAGCCTACAAAATCCTCTCTTATTTAGTTTAGATCCAGCAGGGAAACTCTTGTGAGTCAAACAAATTCTATCAGATGTTTCTTCTTACTAACATGAGTGGCTGTTATATGTAAAATGACAATGTAGATACATGAAATTCATTCCAGCCCATTACTTGTCCTTTGTTTATCATTAAACACACATTTACCGTGCAACCGTACATTTCTCATTGAGGAAGAATATACATTATGATACAAAATTGGCTTAGCGATGATATTTTACAGATTAGTTATATGTAATTGCACAACATCACACTTCATGGAATATGCATCAGATGAAAATTATATTAATATGCAGGCATCATGGAGACAAATTCTCACAAAAATTCGAAGCTACACATTTAACTGGTGTCATGCAGAGGCTAACTCTAGTTCAGAGTGCTCAATACCTATTATATCTAAACATTAGAGTGACGTTATAACATATTTATATCTGTATGATGAACCGATGCAGTACCGACCATTCAGGAATGCATTATCACACCCAAGCCAGCATGATGTATGAATGCAGCATTGGTAAAGTTACTTATCAGAGCTGCATCTATGCATCATATTGAGAAAAGGATTAAACAATATTGCAATATACAGACAATTAAGTGGTTATTGTGTTTTCTATGTTTTTGCTTGGTTATGCATTTAAATATTATAATCTTTAAATGGTGCTACCATGGTATTATGACTTATAACTGTTGTCTACATTGGAGCTACATATTGATTTGCTGGTTGACATTTGAGTCTCTCTAGATGCTATAGACAACATTAAATATGGCATAAGCTGTACTGAGACTGGAGTGGAGCCCAGATTGGCTAGAATTATTGTGAGTGAGATAGTTAAAAGCACTGTTATCTGAGAGTTTCTAATTTCAGAAAGCAGGACTTGGCTGTTCATGTTTGATGTCGTTCTCCAGCGATAGCTGATGGTTAACGTCCTAGTGGTCTGCAGAGAAAGGAAAACAGTACTTTATGAGGGTAAATAAGACTCCATAACGTTTTAAGGTTTAGATTGATAACTTCTCTTTTGGTTGAGGAGTATTTGACTATTTTGGTAATAGACTACTAAACAGACTTTAGGGTAATTTAGAGTCATTTTTATCAGACAGTGTTCGGATTGAGGGGACGGTGGCTTGGTCCATATAAAAAAAACATAACTCTCCAAAACATAATAAACATGGGGGGTGCCTAAGCTGAAATAAGGTAGATTGGAGTATTCCTGATCATGGAATGCATAACAACATTAATGAAAAACACTGCTTATTAGAAGGGAAAAGGATGGCGGTGAAGATCCACCAAGACCCCACCTAACCCATCTAGTAATAAATTAACTGGTTCTTAGAATATAACAATATAAATCACCCACTAGAGTAGTTTACAGATGATGAAACCATTCAGTTCAAATATGCATCTTATTGGAATGGGAATATCCTTATTCACTTACCATGTGCTTGTATTGTTGTCTTGAGGCTCTAGTCTGCCTTCTTTGCTGATGTTGGTTCAATCCTCTCCTCGTTGCCTGCGGGTGAGGCATCTGACTAGAGTCAAACCAAGAACTACTACAGAAAAGTTTTTCAGAACGTCAAAACCGAAATCGCAAGATTTTTTTTCTTCAAATGACAATAATAAGGGCACTCATCATTATCATAAATATCATAATTGTATTAGAAAAACGGTTGGTCGTGCGTTATAGCCTCAGAGAAGTCACATGCCGTTTGTTATAGAGTAACAATGCACCCTGAGCATGGCGCCACAGCGAATATAACTAGTCAGGCGTTGGTCTATGGCATACACATTAGATTAGCTACAAGCATTATGCTATAGTTACACACAGACGTTACACAGAGAAAAGAAACCGGGTCCAGGCTGCCTCCAGAATGACTCCCTTCTTTAGGGGAGCCTAGGTCCTCATGTGACTCCCTTAGATGAGTCAGGGAACTATGTGACTCCCCGAGGTGACTCCTTTAGGTAGGCCAGGGAGTCACCTAGAGGAGTCACAGGCAGTCTGGGCTCCCCTAAAGAGGGGAGTCATTCTGGAGGCAACCTGGACTCCCTTTTGACGCTCTTTCTTCTTTCTGTGTACCCAGTACAGTTTTATAGACAACAGACAACTCCCCTTTCACATCTCGACTGTCTGGTGTCCTATAATACACTCACATGCATTTGTGCATCGAAGGCCAACAAACAGTGTCGACTTGAAGAGGATTGTTGTCTATTCTCTAACTATATATCTTCTAGATGTTCATAACACCCTACGTGTATCATAATGCTATAGCTGACCATTTTGTCAGTACTTTTGATAGAGTGAGCGCAGCTTCTACCAGGAAATGAACATACTTTTTAATGACTCTGTCCACATGGGAAAATATATTGTTAGTTTACTAGTTAAAACATTGATTTGAAATTCAAATCCCTACTTGAACTGTTGACAAGATATAATTGCTTACCCCGTTTCATCGCGTTATTCTGGACATTCTTTTTTGATATTTTCCTACTCGTGAACATATCTTTTGAAATATTATGATGACTTATACTGCTCCAAGATTACCAAGCAATTTACCATGGGTAGCAGAATGGCAATGTACCAAAGTATATTATTCTACGAACACTTCAAAAGAATATGATGCATCCATAGACTAAAATAGAACTTACTAGTATGTTTTCCACATTCTTCGGGGACTTGGCAGACATGCGGCGACGCACTTTATCACTTATGCTCACAAGCTTGCTGAAGGTGATATCGGTTGGTTTATTATCTGCTGGTCCAGTGTCTTCACTCTCCTCGGATGTTTTTTCTCCTTTAAAATATATTTAGAGTTATGTATGCCAACAGTACAGGCTGCAGTGGTTGCATAGCAGCAGTAGATGCACTGGTCACTCACCAGCACTACATATTGTGTTTGCTAAGGAACAGTATACTCTGGTATGACCAATGGACAGTGCATCCAGAATATCTAATGATAAGAAATGTTTGATGGTAAGAACTGTAAACATGCACACTTACATTCCATCATCAACTTTAGTTCACAATTTCTTTCTTATACATTGAATCAAATTCATTCTTTAAAAGACCTGGTCCTTAGTATTGCCTTGATCAAAATAAATTGTAATTGTATTGCCAGAGTGCATTATATCTATTGAACACGACAGTGATATTTCTTCTTTAAAGTTCAATGCAAAATATAGATAAAATAAATTCACAGTGGTCCTACCTTCCTTCTCCTTCTCTGGTAGGTAGTAGTCCACATACTGATCAGTTTTCTCTAAGAGCTGGTCCACTCTAGAGATGACTGCCTGTCCAGGTCGAGTCTCCAGGGCTGAGTCCAGTTTACCCTTACCATAGGACGCTGTAGCTGCCACTGTGTTGTAGGTGTAGTTTTTCACGCCAGTCACCTGTAGGGGTGTACAAAGTAGCTATACAACTTGTGACTACTAATAGTATAGGTGGGCCATATTAGTATCAACGAGTAGTACAAAGGTTGAGTCATACGATGCTAATGTTTAATATTCTGTAAATATACACTCAAAAAGTTAACTTGTCTCCAGAACCTTCCAAGTGACTGTCACAAAATAAACAAGTCAAAAACCCGTCTAAGTGACAAGGAAGCGGGTCTTCTAGTCGGAGATAGAAGACCCGCGTGGTATGTGCCGGCCCAAAACCCAATGTCTGCCAGCTCCAGATTCTATTTGTGGGATGGTAACCTGATAGGCTAGACAACTATTGACTTGTTTATTTTATGACAGTCACTTAGAGACAGGTTTACCTTTTCAGTGTACTTCCACATCATTATATTTTGCAGATGAGAAATGTACAGTGATGCAAAGAATCAATTCTGTTTTGAAGTATGGTCTCAGTGCTTTCCTAAGATGAATCAATAGATTTCTGGTCACAATTCTATGAGGGGGTCCAGAGTCTTACATTAACACTGCGACATGGCTTTTTCTAAATGTAAGTGACATTGGACCTTATGACAAAGAGAGGATGAAATAATAAGACAGTGATAAGGCATATGTCCTTTTCTTACAACTGAGAGATGATCTGACCTCCACCCCATTATAAGCCCACTCAAAAAAAAAAGTGGTTTCTCCTCACCAAGAACTAAAAATTATGACAAGGAGGCTTTTTGTCTTATTTTTTTTACACTCACAGGCTAAAATACATAGGAAAAAATAGTTTTTCATGACCAAAATCAACAATTTAGTACTTGAGAGTTCTTTGGTCATTGAAAGTGGGAAAAATGTAAGTTATTTCTATATTACTCCTTTACTGGCAGTATTAATTTTCATTTGATACCAAATATGCCAATATTTGTCCATTTTTATGTTTTCATCAAAAATTAGCAAATAAAAAAGTTTTCCTCAAAAACTGATTTCTGTGATGTGCGCAGTGATGAGAAAGCATTTAATTTTTTTGAGTGGCCTAATGGTCTATACTCACAGTGTCAGTGGTGTAGTCCTTGACAGTGTTAACAGTGTCCACAGTGTACTGCTTGGTGGCACTGATGGTGTCCACAGTGTACTGTTTAGCAGCTCCCACCTTGTTGATAGACGTGTAAGTAATGCCGGTCACTCTGTCAACGGTCGGCTTTAGGGTGGCATCATACAAAATTTTAGTCTCACCAACAACCTTAAAGGGGCGAGAAAAAAGGGACAGACAAGTGAGATATATTTATAAGCGAAGAGAGAGAGAAACATAAAGCCACTTTTAGGGACTAAATTGGAAAAGTAGCTCAGTGTTTTTGAGCCTCTGTCCAGCTTGGACATAAAGAGTGGAGTTCTTGGACATGGTTAAACTTCTTTGTCAAAGTTGGGTTAAAGTTTGCCATCACTGCAGTTCTGGAATTGCTGACAACATTATGTTAAAGTCATTTATACCTTTCATAGAGATAAATAAATACCAGATTCAATCCCTTACATTGGTCAGGCTTGCCAGCATACCTCCCTAATTGCCCCAAATCGTCTTCATGGGTACTCAATTCAGAATAGATAAAAAGAAACAGAATGTTTTATTTACCTCTTCCGTTGGTTTAGCGATTAGTGGGAACTTCTTCTCCAGCTGGTCCAGCTGACTGCAGGCCACTGAGTTGATAGCACCAACTGTAAAACAGAACAATGTGCAAACAGCATAAGAATCCAATAGTGTAAGCTATTAAGCAAGAAGCACAAGCATATCCCAGCCGTATGCCTACACATGGTATTATTTCTTGTCCGATTTACATGCTGTAAATGCTATGCATTTCATCACCCACTGTCTACCTTTTGCCACCATTAAGACATCAGGTATTTATACCTCAGTGCAGTTGTAGGTTTATTGTATCTTTTTTTATTATAGCATATATGCTTCATATATGTAAGATTCGCCATTGTAATCGCCAATCAAGGTCCGCTGTCATTGGTTAAAAGGTGACCATGTAATACTCTTCTGTTCGCAACTACTGTGTGTATTGGTGCAATGCACTACTCTAGGGGGTATGATATGGTAAAGAGATTTTAATATATTAGATACAATAAACCTACAACTGCACTGAGCTTAGCAAGGTAAGTGGCAGACCCCTATCTAATCATTGTAACAAGCCTCTTCCAGTATGGTGTAATATGCTTTAATTTATTACATGTATACTAATTATGTTCTCTGAACAACAGATGGAGGTCACTAGACCCTACTATTGTGACAAATTTGGATAAAATACGCCATGAAGCTCACTACATACATTTTTGATTATTGTATTTTGAAATATCATTCATGAATAAATACACTGCAAAATCAAAGAAAAATTGCCAGAGCGAGCTCTCCTTTTTTTTCCTTTTTTTCCTTGTAAATTGTAACATAAGGTCAACCTACTTGGCCGCTCCAGCGTGTTGGCCACCAGAGGGACAGCGGTGTGTGTGACCGTCTGTACCCCGGCCTCTGCCGTCTCCAGCGTGTACTTGATGTAGCGGTGGCTGTCCTTGGTCTGGAGGTAGATGGTGGCAAGCTGGCCGAGCGCTGTCTGTACTAAGGGTAGCGACCCAACCCGCTGTAGGAACTGCGGGTTGGTGCTTCTACTGGAGTCAACTTCAATTGCCATGGCTTTGCGTTTATGTTGCTTATGTAGGTGAGTCCTGGAAATTAAACAGTTGAAAACTTAAATGGACAGGAAACTATTTGATTTGTAGATGAAGAGGATATACATGAAGCATCAAGTCTGATTTTCCCACTCCAATCAGTCAAAAATGTTTGTCACACCAGCGGTGGGCCAATTCCATGTAGGCCGCCCTACATTCAACTTTGTACATGCTACAAAGTAATCTAAATTCTTGGTGGATAGAGGACCAGTGGATGAGAGGTATTGATATTAACCCTTTAAGGTTAGGGGTTAAGTAGGGTTTTTGTTGTCATGATTGCTGGAATAAACCCACTTTTTTTTCATTCATCCTGCAAGGTTTATACACTCCTGCTGACCATTTGTCGGTATGATGCATGGGGGCAGTACACGCGCATTATTAGATAGCGCTCAATTGGTGCATCGTGTCAACAAATGAACAATACACCTTTAAGCATCTAGATTGATTTTTGAGCACTAATCTTCGGAGCATGTCATTTTAACTAAAATAGATTCTCTCACTTACCTGAGAATGAGCTGCTTCTCCAATGGCACCCAGGCACCTAGTGTCTGCTGTGGTCTGCTGGCCTTGGTCTATATATAGCTCAGAGATACCCCTGGTTTCATAACCTGAAGGCCATCAGGACTCCCACTGTATGTATATATACATGTGGTCAAGATCTGAAGGGGGATGTGAGGTGGAAATGGTGAGGGAGGGCAAAGGGTGCCACACTTATTAGATATGCTACACATAGCTAAAGTTGAAGGAAATTAAACCGTTATTAGTTTGCTGTATTTAGACTATATATTCTGTATTTTTATCTTTAAACCTTTATTCAAATAAATGATACACAATGTTTTGAGAGTTGTAACCCAATTCATATGATTTCATAAACTATAATGTCCTTGTATAATAATTAAATATAGTTTTGTCACGTTGCAAACCCGGTTGCAAATGATTTTACATTTGTTTATGCTATTGAATTCTTAACGTTTCTTGTATTTGGTATTTGAACAATGAGCATAATACCAATGCTGTAAATCCTGGGATGTAGATTACAATCGTTTTCTATTATAAACAGCTAAAAAGGCCGTCTACCCCTCCTGAAATGATTATTTCATCTGAATGGTAATGCTCTACAATGAAAGTAAGAGGTGGAAAACAAAAGAAACACTCCCTTGCTGTTGGGATAGTTGGCATATTAAAGTAAATACTGTTAATTTGAATACTCAGGACCATATCTCAAAATCACAACTTCATCGGGTGAGCGAGTTGAATTGACATTCTCCTCTGAAGCAAACATAACAGAATTTATATTTCTCGGGAGTGTTCACCAAACATAATTATGCAGGGTATAATAGACACCACTTGGATCAAAAGATGGGCACTCATAGCCCATTTTGTTCGTAGTATTTCCTTTGATAATGATATTTTCTTATTTTACTTGCATTAGAATAATGGGCAAAAGCATTCTCAAAATACATTTTGAAATGCACCCAGATATCAGAAAGGAGAATAATTGAAGATCATGTTTTTGGGTTGCTCCCTTCGGCCTTTTCCTTTTGTCTGAATTACACTTTTTACTCCTTTCATTTTATGAAATAGATCCCTGGTCTGTGCAGTCATATCTCAGTGCACCTGCACCGACCACTGTATCTAACACAACAACAGACAGTGGACATTGGTTGAAGGGTTCCTAGAAAATGTATTGGGTCGCAAGTGCCTTGTTCTCACTTATATAATTTGGGATGGAATGGATGGCGGGGGGGGGGGGGGCGTTTGCTCAATACAGGCAGAGAGGGATGTATCAGGTTATGAAATGCTAGTTGTAACGTAACAAATTGTAACTTTTGATATGCAACCTTTGGAAAAATGATGGAATTGATATTTCAATCGGTACTATAAGTAAATCAGTAAGCATTACCAGTACAAGCAGACCATCTTACCAGTGCTAGAGTATTCAAATTCAAGTTCAAGTTGCAATTACTTATTCTCCCACAGTATTTTTTAGTAAAGTAAATTTCACAGTATGTAATATACTATCAATACGTACTGATTCCGTAAAAGTATACATATAATACATAAAATAATGTAATATAAATTACACATTCTACAATAGATATTTCCCTTGACACGTGATGCCATCATTTGTCAAAATTCTACAAAGAAAGTGCTGCTGCTAGAAGTATACTTTCTGTTTTAGTTTGCCACCTATATGATTACTAGTGTTTTTCCCAGTGCCATGTCCATTCAAATACATGTATTACACCATAAAAAGTATATATATATATATATATATATATATATATATATATATATATATATATATATATATATATTTACAGTTCATGTATAATTTATGTTATATAGAATTCATTCATCTAACAACTATAATATTTACAGATCATATAACAAGTATTTACATACAATGTACAATCAAATTTTAGGAAATATAAGAGGACATTCAATAAAGATTCTTAGTGGAGATACACACCTGTCTTAATGTAAAATTAAATACCCAGTCTATTTATTTCTGCCTATGTTACCGTATACATTCCTGTGAAATCATCAAGCTGTGTTTCTTACACATAGTCAAAGTGATTTACTAATAATACTACTTATATGACTAATGTATGTATAGTCATCTGGCTATGGGGTCGGGTGGGTGGGTCAAAATTTTGATGATATATTCACTAGTGACTATAGCTTTTATCATTAAATACTGTAAAGGGGCACACAGACGAATCATAAGCGCAGCCCTTTGTCATACTGGCCAGCTGACTATCGGGACTAGGTCAGTTACCTGGCTGTGATACCAATCTCTGTAAACCTGCATGGGTGACCACTGCATGTAATACCCAGTGGACATTGAATTGTACAATACCCTTTGATAACCCAGTTCCTGGTAACGAGTTTCAACTGATATCTATTTCCATGAAGGCACTGATAGTCTGGTTCCCTGAAGGTAAGTCTGACCCAGTGCTAACCCCCTTTTAGGACAATGATAGTGACTATCAGGGACCTGGTTAGTCACCTTTATTTGTGACCTATGTATATGAACCCTGGGTGACCAGTGTATGTAACAGTGGGCATTGCTGTACAACACTGATAAAATGAAAGCCCCTAAAGTTGTCAAGTTGTCAAATAGTTGTCTTACGAGAAGACTTTAGGGTATTTTCATTGATTGTCATAAATAAAAAACACTGAAAAATCTATGAGAGAAAAGGTAATCAAGGGTGATTACTTTTTGTAATCACGGTGATTGTGACACAGATTACTTGGTAATCACTAGAGTTATCATATGTGATGACCCAGGGTGATCACCGTGATTACTTTAAAAGGGTTTTCTATGATTAATTTCATATAATTTATTTCTCTGTACAACAACTAATAAGTTTATAATTACCCCCTCCTCCTGTCATCATACTTTAATTGAGAGCACTTCTGGCCTTCATGGCAAGCCCAAAAATAAGGCCTATATGGGTACAGTAACCTGCAGCTTATCCTTACATTGGTACATGTATATGGTTTAGACACAAAAAAGATGTCTATGTATACATATATATATTCTTGTAATAATTTTGCTCAACTTTTCAATTACTTGGGTTTCTAATGGGATAATATTTTTGATATATTTTATTTTTATAAGTTTCTATGATTATAGTTAATATAGATATAAATCCATAGATAGCCTGAAGTAGGTGCTGTACGTTCCATACTGTCTAGTAGGGCCGCCTAGTGGCGAATATTGTAATCAAGATGATGACTTTGGGTCATCACCGTGATGACCTTAACTCATCAGCTGGGCATGATTACTAATCAGCAGTGATTAGTTTCAGATATGTCTAAGTTTTCAGTGTTAAGTTAACAGTTGTCTATCTGGGGACTACCACGCTACCATCCCACAAGACGACACTAGATGCATCTGACTGACAAAGTTAGCCCAGGCGGTGGACCACTCCAAGTGACAAGTCTATGGTCATCGAATTTACAACCCTATAAACCTTTTCACAGCTGCATACCACGGCAAATGTGATATATACCTTTTGTCATTATGACGCATGAATATAGCCCTGGTGAGTCTATTGGCCGAGCTAGAATTCATACATTATGCTGACCATTTGGAAATTCTAGGGCTGGCGCAGTGACAAGTTTGGAGCTGGCAAACGTCATGTTTTGGTCTGGAAAATGCCAAGTGGGTCTTCTATCTGACAACTCCAACTAGAAGACCCGCTTCCTTGTCGCTTAAAAGAATCTGCGGACAGGTTTACTTTTCCAGTCGAGATACCCTTTGATAATCCACTTCCCAAGTATTCACTGATACATCCATTTCTGTCGGCACAGAACCTTGTTGATAGTTAGTTGATTAACGTTGACCAACAATTTTTCAAATTGAACAGTCCAGAGTGTTCATTGGGCAAAAAATGGTTGCTAACCACCACTTAACATCGATACAACGTCGAACTGATCTTTGTACAGACTAGGATCCAGTCTCGGGCCCCAAATGTAGGTTTACAGTCTTACAGATAGATCTATACCTATACACTAATACTGTGTATCATCACTCAGAAGAACGTGGGTTCGAATCCCACTTTGTTCAATTAGCACTACTTTTGGTATCTGCATAATGCACCTGAATGAAACTAAAGTACCTAGTCACACATTTAGTAGGTAATATGTCAGTATCCGTGATATTTATGCTTCAAATGGGTTGAATAGATTGCAAAAAACATACTACCTATTGTGCCATGGTGGAATTCAAACCCACACTCCTCATTAAAAATGATCCAGGATTCCGGATCATTTTCTGTAGATATAAACTTATCCAGGCCCAGTTATGGGCCTTGGAGTGCTCGAGGCTGACTAGGACCAGGACAAAATAAACCTATTACAGTAACAGTCTCATAATAGAGCGTTTGTAGGTCGGAAAAAAGGTGTTTTCATGAGTAGAATTGAAAAATTATTAGATCATGATTAGACCACAATAAATTGTGTTTCAGGAGCATTTGGAGTTAAAAGCAGCATATTCACCGAGTGTATCCCCCTCACAATTCTAGTACTCTTCTAGTCTAACTCCCCAATTGCCCCAAGGACATAAATTAATACATACGAACAGAAAAGTGTTCCGTACGTGGTGTCTCTACCACGCACCTTTAGATTTGTAGATAAAGGTTATCAGCAAATAATACACTGTGAACTATTGATTTAAAGTCTCAGCGCACCTGAGATAACAGCTGTAAGAGGTTCAGAGTGCCTTTTGGTAAGTCAGGTGACGGGCTTCTTCTACGATTTCTATTCTCACACGCAATTACCTCAAATTAACCAATCTTAAGGACAAATTTGATTTTCGGATGAAAACTATGAGGAAGGCCTCAAAGAAGAGTCCAGTGTGAAAAAGTTACAGGAGGCTAGAATCACTTAGAGACACAGAGGGACACAGAGATCGGTACACTGGTAAGGTAAGTGGGACCTTTAGTCAATAAGTCATGTGATTCATATCCCCTTGTTAATAACCTGATCATTTTTATCTGTTGCTGTGTCATGATTATGCACTTACCAAGGGTAATTACTCTTCCTGAATTGAGTATGTTCATTAAAGAACCCAGTTCCTAGCGCATAGCGTAATAAAGCGTGTACTACTGCATGTATAGCATTGACGCTATTGCAGTAGACTGCCGCCCTTCATGGGAGTGGTCATTAAAATATTAATAGTGGTTGGGCACAGTAACATTTGCCTGCCCACGCTTGTTATCTCTTTGTTCTTACCCTATGAGATTTGTCCAAGTATATTTGTTGTGCCCCCCCCACCAGTATTGTTCAAAATGTTCGTTTACTCCCTTAATTATGCACGGGGGAATTGTTCTAGTGAACTCTATGGTATCCAGATACTAGTTGCACCCCCTCGAGCCTCTAGGTTACTTTTGTTCCTCAAAATTGACCACCACACCCCCCCCCCCGACATTAGCAAATGACCACTCCGTTAGACGCATGTCCACACATGTAGATATAGTGACGCACACAGATACAGGCCCGGGACTGTACATGACTGCCGTCTTATCTTAATGTACAGCCTTATCTGTTTGTCTAAGATCAGAGAGTAGTCTTCTAGCACAGAAGCTCTCTAGATACTCAATATGGGGATTAAGGGGACCCCGGGAAAAGTTTACATCGAATCACTTAGGGTCATGATAACATGACATGGTGATGGTGCTTTTGGCGACAGTGACGCTCACTTTTCTGAGGGTGCTACTGCAAGACAGCACCCTGTCACGTTTTGTCCACAGGCCACAAAGTTAAAGGTTACAGTTTATTACGTCATAACTGTAGGCAACATCATATTCTATGATGTAGGATGTGTTGCCAGGATGGTATATTCAGTCATCTAATGATTTTTTTTATGTACTTACTAAAACTGATAAGGCCAAATGAAAAAAAAAGGTTTGTTTCAGGTCACCCGATCGACCCTAGCAAAACAGGGCCGACCCTACGTTTTTTTTGTGCAAATCTGAACCATACCTTTTATTTCTTTTGACCTAATGGACCTTGCGAAGTTCTTGTCTGAAGATGTAAATTAAGTTCATACAAAGAGTTTGATGATGGGCGTGGAGACTTCGTAGCATGTGGACAAAACGTGACTCCACACACCCCATGGTTAAATAGCCCTTTAAGGATGACGTGAGGCCTCAATGCTTTATGTACATTGGTCATCCTCGGCATCAATGCAGCTCCCGAAAGTAACTTGCGAAAATTCATATTGACTCTTCTGGAGTTCATCAACTTTGTTGCATCCCTGCATCATGACTACAAATGGCATAGCAAATTGTGTCAGGTCAAAAAAGTGAAAGGTATGTTTCAGGTCACATGGTCTGAAAAAATCTAGGGTTAGGTGGTGTTTTTTTTCATTGAGTTGTTTTCTCTGGCCTGAAAAATACCCAGAAATTGACTCGTGAACATTGAAATTGACTCTGGAATACCTCCAAAATGACCTAACATATAAGATACATATATTTAAACAATTTTTAGGGTCGGCCCTATCTTTATTCGAATTCATGTATCGCCAAAACAAACACTTCTGAAAGCCAGGCACTGTCTGACTTTTAGAAAATGGTAGTTTTGACGACATTGACTCTCACATTTCTCTCTGTGCACCCTTAAATGGTTAGTAGACAAGACCTCAATCCCTACTCAGCTGCAGAAATCAAAAGTCCACTATTTTTTAAAATAAACATTATCAAAATAAGTTATCCGAAGATGGAAAGGAATGCAAGGCTCGGGTTATGGTCACGATTAAATAATCATTGGCTGATGATGTGAATAATATTATTCCAATAGTATGTGGATACCAATATCTCTCTAACTTAACCCTTTTTAGGTGACAGAATGTTTTAAGGCCAAGAAAAAGAGGTTTGTTTCAGGTAACATGGTAAGAAAATCTAGTGTCGGTAGGTCGGATCTTTTAACCTTTTTTTAAAAAAACATGAAAGTACTCGCCAGCCTCTCCGAAGACCCTAAAATTGACCCAAAAAGGGTAAAAATACGAAAATTAGTTTTCTTTAAAATTGCATAAAAAGAAACGTAGGGTCGGTCCTATTTTGACAGGGTCGGTCGGGTGACCAGAAACAAGCCTCTTTTTTTGGCCCATGTCAGTGACACTTAACGGCGGTACCAATTGGTGGTGATGGTGGGGGGAGGGGGAGGGGGCACTGTATTTATGCAGCATATCGACTTTCCCTATGTTCCATCATGATGATCAAGTTATTCGCAAGTGTTGTATGAACATTAGTCATTCTTCTAGAGTTCTGTTAGAGTTTGGACGCAAAAATAAATGACATATATAGACAAAACTCCACGCCATTGACATACATGCACATCATACTTCACGAGTTGAAGCTGGGTCATATCACACGATGCCGAAGGCTGAGTGTGATATGACACAGCTTCACCGAGTGATGTATTATGTACATGTATGTTAATAAGTGGGGTTTTGTGTTTATTACATGGCCCTACTCTCTTTAAATGAAGAAAATCAACAAATTTGGAGGCCATGGAGTATGGCCACACCGTACTCCATGGGGGCATGGAGTACGGAGCTCCCATAGGCTTAGCATAGAGAAGGCCGTACACTGAAAACTTAGGCATATCTGAAACTAATCACTGCTGATTAGTTTGGGTAATCATGCTGATTTGTTAGAGTAAAGTCATCACGGTGATGACTGAAAGTCATCAGGGTGATGACCGGAGTCATCATCTCGATTACAATATTTGCCACCAGAGGGCCCCACTAGACAATAATCGAATGTGCAGGACCTACTCCAGGCCATCTATAGATTGATATCCTTATTAACTCTAATTAAAGGATCTTATTAAATCAAACATTTAAAGAATATCATCACATCAGAAACTTAAGTAATTTAGAGGTTAGTTTTGACCAAATTTCTCAAGAGCAGACATATGTGTACACATGGACACCTTTTGTCTGGCTTAACCCACATTTACTAATGCAAGAATATACTGTTGGTTACTATACACATATATGCCTTGTTGGGCTTGCTATGAGGACTAGAAGTGCTTTCAATCAATGTATGATGACAGGTGAAGGCGGGGGTGTTATTGATAATTGGGGGTTGATACCTTGTTGAACAGAGAAATAAGTTATATGAAATTAATCATAGATTATTTTTAAAAAGTAATCACGGTGATGACACTGGGTCATCACATATGATTACTTTAGTGATTACTAAGTAATCACAGGTGTCGTCATCACTGTGATGACAAAAAGTAATCACTCTTGATTACTATTTCCCCCCATAGAGTTTTCAGTGTACCACCATGTAATAAAAATGTATGTTGTGTGTTTTGAGATAACAGTGCATTTCTAAATTTGAAGAACTGGTAAAAAGAAATCTCTTTGATTTGATTGTTTGGTGTGTTTTCTTTTGTAAAACGACATAAATCCAAAAACAGGCATTATTTCTGGGGGGCATCAATGATACACAAACAAGTAGTTTCAAAAAGTTCTTGCATCATATTTTATTTGATTAAAAAAAATCGTTTTGCAAACCATTATAAATCCAAAAAGCAGGTGTTTTCTTTGTGTATTACATAATAGGGCCTTGGTAAATTTTGGGGGGGCCCAAACATATTCAGGCCCCCCCCCTCCTCTGTGATTGGGGGGGCCCGGGCCCCCCTGGCCCCCCCCCTTTTCCTACGCCACTGACAATTCTATTTGATTTACCCTAGCCTATAGCTATGGCTCCGAGTTGTTTTTTCCAGGTTTTATATTTTGTAAAGCATGGGACATTCTCCGTCCGTCTTAGATATAGCCCGTTTAGCAATGGTATCTGAGTGGGTAAGGGGCACGTGCATGAACAAGTTGTCTGGTTGGGTAAGGGGCAATTCTAGAATTGTGCAAATTCTGTTCTTGTGCCTGACATAATTTACCTATTTTCATTTGATATCAATCTGAACAAGGATTGCTAATTACAGGGATGTATTTGAAAACATAAACCAAATGTTTAATCCATGTATACGGGTGAGAATTTTGAAAAATGTCACTTTTGGGTGTTTTTCACCTTCAAACAGCTCTGCAATAAAAATGGCTGCACCAATCCAGTTTTTTCTTTTTTTATAGAATAGGTACCAGTCCAGGCATTCAGAAAAATGTAAAATCATGGATGGAAAGTGGATATTTTTCAAGTTATCAGCCTCCAAAGGGCTAAAATACCCCAAAACTGTCCGTCAAACCTTTCTTTACATTTTTCATAACTCCCCCACCTCAACAAAAACAGTCACAACCCTGCCTAATCATGGTTTCCTATTAGTTATATATGTTAATGTCTCACACATACAATTTTTTTTTAAAGATATCTTTGCTCAATTGGTCAATATAGCCTGTTGTATTGAAAATGCCACTCGTGTAACTGCCGACACTTTTACATTTGGTTCTTCCACAGGACAATTAGTAAGTGTCACCAAATGTGCTTTTTGCTTTCAATCTTGAGGGATATATGTATACTAAAACTGGTAAAAATTTCGTGGGGATACACCCATTATTGAGGGCTCCAGGCCTAAAAATGTATTTTTGGAAAATGATAAAAGTGTCGGCAATTACGGTAAGTTTCCTCTATAAATCTAGAAATACCCCATGCTTATCATTTCTAAGACATGTATAACCATGAGAGGTATATGTTTATTCAATCTGGATATGATTTGCAGCCTAATCCCTTGCTCTTGTGTAGTGGGACAAGGGGCGCAACATTCACGTAACTGCCGACACTTTTACGTAACTGCCGACACTTTTACTCTGGTCTATTGTAAAACCTTTCCTGATGCTGTAATATTGTGCATCCCCTGGAAATCTCAAACCAACTTTTGGAAATGGACACTAATACATAATATAGTGTGATTTTATAGCAGTTTGGCATGTTTTAGTTTACTAAAAGGGTTGTTAAAGGGTGTCTCAGAGAGAAAATGAACAAAATGTCAACAGAAATCCCTGTTGAGTCCGTAATTATCATCTTAATTGTGTTTTTTGTGGTTTATATTATGCCTACACATCCCCTTCAACATTTTAGTGTGCTATACTTATGCTAAGAACATGCTTGTGATAAATACAGCAGAAAATAGTCATTCATATAGTAAAAGTGTCGGCAGTTACGCAGAAATGTATTTATTGCCATACACACCTTAATATTAATGGTATAAACATTTTCTCTGCACAGCATGATGAGGGGCTATGTGCTGTAATAGCTTGAACAAATAATATATAAATTCTGCTGATTTTTCAATTTGTCAGGGTTGACTAAGAATCCGTAACTGCCGACACTTTTATTATATTTTGTAAAATATACTACTTTCACTCAGTCAATCATCTCCATATTTTAACAGAGAAAGCCCCTATGGGACTTCTACCATCCCAAATAGTCATTTTGCCCATACTGCACGACTCATTTTTTTCCCCTAAAAGTGACTGGCCTTACATTTTTACCTAAATTTTCTCTTATTTCGACATATTTTAAGGAATACCATTTGGTATAAAATGTGTTATAACTGGTGTATTTTAGGGTTAAAATATACATCCATCCTGTTTTGTACATAGAAATATAGAATAGATAGCTGTGGAAGGTGTTTGAGATATGTAGCAGAGGTTATGCCATGTGATAACCAATGGCGTAACTGCCGACACTTTTACTCTAAAAATAAGCTGGTTTTACGAGCTCACCATGCCTAGAGAGGTATCTTTGTATGTGAAATGATTCTTGCTATTGCAAGTACACATGTTGAAGATAACACAAAGTGATTTTGATGGCAAAAAGGACCGTTTTGAGAAAATTAGACTAAAGTTGGTGATTTAGTGGAAATATTTCATCATTTTCAATATTTTCGCAAAGTTTGCTGAGCGACAAATCAAAAAGTTTATGGCCAAGTGTTTTCAAACTTGGTATGTCTATTCACAAATACTAAGGTTACTTGTAAATGAATTTAGGAGTCACTGTGGTGTTTCTTTGATATAATAACCATGTTGTAATAGTTTTGGGCGTAACACTTTTACTCTATAATGTGTTCGCCGGTCAATAAAAACTGCACCGGTAGGGGTAGAACCATGCAATTATTGTTTTTGGACACCCAAGATATATGTCTTTCAATGTAAGAAACTTGCATAAAGATGAATTGAGTTTTGTGAATTTTCATGATTACTCACTTTTGACCCCAGAATGTGACATTTTTCAAAAATCTGACCCATACATATCAGCACTAACAGTGGCCTGGTAATCTAAGGTGTGTATAGAATCTTGACACGATGTAAGACAAGATACTGCTGTGTGCTCCTTATATGCAGTGAAGATTCGGTATACCAGTGGGCCTCACTTCACTAAGGCCAAAAAAAAGGTTTGTTTCAGGTAATATGGGAGGAAAATGTAGGGTCGCAATCGGTAGGTCGGATTTTTTTTTTAATTTTGTATTTTTTCTTAAACATGAATGTACTAGCCAGCCTCGCTGCAAACCCTAATATTGATCAAAAAATGTTAAAAGACATCTTCAAAATTGCATAAAAAACGTAGGGTCGGCCCTATTTACATAGGGTCAGTCGGGTGACCTGAAATAAATCCTTTTTTTGGGCTAACTTAAAGCACCATCTATGCAGCATCTCGGTGACATAACGATACTTCGATGTTCAGAAGATCGGAAAATCTCACGGTGACCTGAAATGACGGAACTTCATATAGCGATGAGTAGTTGGAAAAGAGGCTGACTTGGTCGCAGGAGAGAACTGGAACCACAGTAATAGGAAGGTAAGCTTTGAATTTTGCCATACTGTATTAAGAGTGATGCCTTAATGGGGAGTGCTTCACATGTAGGCTTCTTGGATCGGGGGGGGGGGAATCTCTACCCTTTGATCGGAGGAGGGGGGCGGAATTTACCTTCTCTTAGGGGGGGGGGGGGTGAATCATTTCACCTATTTTCAGCATAAAGGCCCCTGCACTATGTTGCTTTTAAGGGCGCATGCACGCAACGATTTACAACTCATTTATTGAGGGTTGGAAAAGATGGGCACATCCGCACAAATTCTCACCATCCCCTCACCCTGTTTAAAAAAAATAAACACTGCCTTAGGTCTCTCAAATTCAGACCTCTGATGATCGGGAACCCCAAAATAGGCCAAGAGTATATTGACCTGTAACTATGAACTAATACATGTGAAACATTGCTAGTCCGTGCATGAGTCTGTGTTAAAGAATATTTTTCATCATGGGCTATGCTGCATTAAAACAAGTTTAGGTGCATATATACAAATAGAAACTGTTAACATGGTCGCTATCAATGAAACACAATTATCTATGGCCATGAGGTCATGAACATACTATAGGCCTACTGCAGATAACTGTAGAGGGTCCCCCTCAGCTGTTATCTTATCACACCTATAAGCTAGGGCTCCACTAGGGCAACACAGGTACCTGCGAAACATGGCGATGTTTTTAATGTTTTGTTTAGGCATGTTTCACTGCATTTCCCTCCATTTCCCTCCATTTTGCCCCATTTCGCCCCATTCCGCCCCATTTTGCCCCATTTCGCCCAATTTCGCCCTGGTTTCGCCCTGATTTCGCCCTGCTTCTGGTGATACTAAGGGCGACACTGAGGCGAAATGAGTCGAAATGAAGCGATCTTTTCTGAAACAAAGGAATAAAAGAATGCCACGTTCCGCAGTGATCAGTGTCGCCCTAGTGGAGACCGACCACTAATGAGGCATCTAGATAACAGTGTACCTGCACAACATCTTAAACTCACATCGCTGGTAGGCGGCAAGTGAATTAGTGTATAAGCATCCCGTTGGTGGTGGTAGTGTTTCCCGCGCTGCCGTGAGGATATTACCCAGTCTCAGCCGCTCCGACTCTATCAATAGTAGAGTCTGAGGGTGCTGGTTTACACGGCCGCGGGCGCATTGTGGCGTTGTTACATAACCCTGTGCACAGGGCTGCGTGAGGCTGACAGAAATAGAACAATAGCCAATATGCCATTTCGATATTGGCCTGTCACTGTAAACAATGAACCCTGCCTCAATCTCTATCCTTATTTACTCATGTAGTGAGTTGGTGCCATCGTGGTTTCCCCGGGATCTTGAAGATCAGCTGGTTGCTTGTGATTTGACCAAACAGTGGTTAGGTATCAACCGGTCCATTAGAGTTGGCTGGGGTTCGAGACTGGATATTACCTGGCGATTCTAATCGCCCATAATTGCAGTTATATATACATAAGTTGGGGGGGGTGACCAAAGCTCCCATCCTTATTATCAGAGGAGAAGCCAAATGTGCTCCCCACCCAAAAGGAGATTAAAAAAGAGAAATGAAAAGATGTGTGGCCAAATTCCCACCATTAATCATAAGGCCTGTATGGTTGTGGGACAAGGAGTTGTGGGAGACCTTGATCAGATCAACAAAATGGTCTTCACTATACAAATTCCAGACGCAGTACCTTGGCAAATTAGCATTCCCCACACTTATTACTTGTGAGGATTGGAGTTGAAGTTGAAGTTTGATAATTTTATTAACCATAAAAATCACATATCAAGGGGTCGGTTTTTATGATAGCGAAAGAATAGCCCCGCGGTTTCCCCCCTGCCATTATACAAGAAAAGCACATATTCAAGGTCCATTTTCAGTCCATGCTTAAGGGTTATTTTAAGTCCCCAATATGTATGATCATAATCTAAAAAAAACAGTACGTGAACGTGAAGGTAGAGTAAATGGATGTTAATGCGTCAGCCTTTATTAGGTAACATTTAAGTGAAAAGGTTAGCCTACATTAGGGCTACATTTAAGTTGAAATTGGAACCTTCTGAAAACTGCAGTTAAATTTGAGTATGATGAATTTTTTTTTCTTTTTGTTCTAGGCCCTATTTAATTGTCTTCTGTGGAAGAAACCAACAAGCAATAATAGTCTTCTCAGCTCGATAATTTGTCAACTATAGTTCCTCTAAGCAAACATTAAACCATTCTTTCATATAATATACGAGTTTTATCATGTTAACAATAATAAATAAAATAATGAATATCCCAAACTGTCCAGTATGTTAAATATATGTATCATCACCTAATAAATGTGTCTATGCTTATTTTCAGGGGTCAGCAACCGATAGGATGGCGCCAAATGCACCCATTGCCCTTGACAAGGGCTCTTCTCACGAGGGGCTGAAAAAACAACAACCTCATCAGTTCCATCCCGAACACTACCCAGAGATCAAAACTACCCAGGTTAGTAGTTAAACAGGGGTGCGAAAGAAGGGGAGGTATGGTGGAAGAAGACATGGAGACAAGAAAGGGAGAGGGAGAAGGAAAGAAGAGAGGAGGGCAAAAGCAGTATAGGTGGCGTACGGAGAGCAATGGAGGGAGAAGAAGGATGGGGGAGAGGGAGACATTACAAGGAAAATAGAAGAAGGAGGGAATAGAAGGGAGAGAAAAGGCGAGAAAAGAGATATCCAGGGTCAGACAGCAGTAAAAGAACCTATATAAGAGAATCAGTAATGGAATAGGAACAAATGATGAAAGTGAATCACGACATACACCAATTAGAACATTATTTTTTATGGCCAATTATCATGGTATTATATATATATTGACAGTATATTTTCTAATTTAATTCCAGATTGGGAGCCGAACCCTCGGCATGGAGATGCATCATCAGAGTATGCAACACGATTTCCAATTACAGGTTTGTACAATTATAATTATTGTTTATTTTGATTTGGAAACTGACAAAAAGGTGTAAACTAAATAAGAGTAAAGAATTATCCATTTACTGATTTGAACAAGCCCTCATGTTAACGTTTAAGTTAAACATTGAAAAACATAGTTTCCTTTAATTCAAAAGTATGTAAGAAGCACACAAACTGTGAAAATACTTGATTTTTCCCTTCAGATGGGCGATGACGGAATGCCTATGAAGTCATCAGGGGGCAGGCCGGCAAAGGGGAAGGCGACTGAAGTAGCACGGCAAAGGGTAAGGAATGTACAGAGGAAAATCCCAGTTTATGGACAACACCCGCAGGTTTATTATGATCATGTGTACTGTGTGGCGCATTTCCATACTGTTGTGAGAATCTAAAGGATACCTAAATGACATTCAAAAAAAACTCTGAAGAGAGCAAGTAGTCATTTGTCAACAGTTATGACCTGAAAGCTTGTGGTGTACCTGCGGAAAGATATGTTTACCATCACGTAGACATCATCCTTTGTGACACGTTTTGGGAAAAAGGCCCTTTGTGCAGGGTGCACTAAAGCCCCTTTTTCCAGCACATGTCACATTTGTTTCTGACTACTTTTAGTCCATTAAAATGCTTAATTCTAATGAAATGGCACGTTCCTTAAAGTGGCATAGTCCGATGACTAGGGCTCAAAAACAAATCTTGCTAAAATTGAATCAGAATGTTAAATATGGCCATGTCCTATCTACTTTATTAAACAGTATTCCTGATGATTTAGCTCAGATTTCAGCTAATTATGAGTTTTATTCTTAATTAAAGACTTTTGGAGTGCACGCTATAATTCCATCCATTGAAATATACACTGTAAGGGGCTATACCTGTATTCATGGGGTGCTCTTAATCGCCTCTTATTACCCACCAATGATGCTTTACTGTGCCACATCCTCCAAATAAGATATTATAATGACATTTTGAACACATTAAAGTAGAATTTATAATATGAAAAAAATCGGACCATGCCACTTTAAACATCTGTGACTTAATTACTTTCAGACCAAAGATTTTCTGCCAAAGGCAAAAGTCCAGCTACTGAGGGAAAAGAGACAACAACTATTGGGATTCCTGGAACTCACCCCCCGAGTTTGGGCATCGTTAACGCAGTATGGTGTCATCACAGCTGAGTTTATTCAAAAAAATGAGGTATGTTTGTTGTACCGTTGGTTTCTGTTACTCAGCCAAAAGGTTTTTCAAATGAAACTTATATGCACCTTATTATAAGCGACATTTATTCAGTTCATATTCAAGGAGGCGTTAGACTGCTGGCAATTTAATTCTGCTCATAGGGCCAAAAAAAAGGCGTGTTTCAGATTACCCGACCCTACCTAGCAAAACAGGGCCGACTCTAGAAGTTTTTATCCAATTTTGAAAAGAAAAAGTATATATGTGACCCTTCCTTACAAAATGAGGCACAAGTCGCAAAATATAAAAACTGTGTTAGCCACATATTCGAATAGTATGCATCAAGAGCTTTCATTTGATGTCTTACACTTGTATGTAGGGGCATGGGAAGTATTTTAAAATTATTTTTGAAAATTAAAACTGTAAATATCGTAAACTGAGAAAATGTACAATAAACACCATGTTCCTAGATATCAGAACTACTAAATGCCGATAAATGTAAAATCTATTAAAGGTGATAACCTAGGTTTGAGCAATTTCCAAATGACCAAATAAGTTTTTCAGACATATCCATCATATTACATTTCCTGAAAGCTGTTGGAATGCCCTCTCTGTTATTAGTCATTAGAACATTCTAACTTTTGTTACCATGGCAACCATTAAAGTTCTATTCACTGTGACCAATCAATATTTCCACTAAAATCAGTAAGCTTGTGACTGTGAGTAGGATTACCTGGTGTATGCCTAATTGAGTTGATCAAAATGGCCTTTTAGGAGTGAATGTCAGCCTAAATGCTATATATGTGAATAAATTAACATCTATTTTTCAAAAAAAAAGTAAAAAGTCATTTTCAAACAGTTTGACCATTCTACCTTTGAGGGCCCATATCTAGGGTCCAATATGTGCGACTTGTGCCTCGTTTTGTAAAGATGGGTCACATATATTCTAAGTAATTTTGGGGCTACTTCAGGGTAAATTTGATAGTCCACAAGTCAATACCATTGTCCACGAGTCAGCCCTGAAGTTTGTGAGTCAGTTTTTGGGTACTTTTCAGGCCAAAGTAGAAAGAAATCATGAAAAAAAAGATCCGACCTACCCTACCTAGATTTTCAGACTCTGTAACCTGAAACACACTTCTTTTTTTTTGGCCTAATGCAATAATTATACACATGTATATATGTTTAATAGGTGATGGATAAAATCTATCCTGATGGATCCTGATGGAACTTCCTAGATTGAATCTAAATGTACCATTTAGATTCAATCTAGAAAGGTACACTATTCAACTTTGTTCAAAACCTACATTACCTGAAAGGTCCTCTTATCTGTATTGTATAAAAAAAATATATATCTGTTGCAGAAGTTGAGCTACAAAGAGCAAGTGGAGAACCTGGTGCACCACCTCATTAGAGGCAGCAACAAGAGCTACAATGGGTTCCTGCGGACACTGTCGGAGACGGACCAACAGCACGTCCTCACAGATATCCTACAGGAGGAAGTCCCAGAGGAGGTGATTACCATGGGGCTAGATTCAGAGGTTTGTAGATGATCCATCTGTGCATTGTATACCCCTTGTACATTGTAATGTTTTGTATCATTTAAGGTAAAAAAAATAGGACAAAAATCTAAATCTCATATTCAAAGGCCCAAATAATGGGTTAAAGGCTAAGTATCTGGGTAAAAAATGTGCATTTTTATACCCTTGGTTGTCTTGATAATGATTTATTGGGAAATAATTCCAATATTCTAATTTATATTAGGAATAGCAAATATCACTAGCTCCAAATATGTCAAATATTTAAAGTGCAATAAAATGCTCAATTTTGCTCGGAATTGTCCAAATTTTGAAAATGACTCAGAGTGCATATATATATATATATATATATATATATATATATATATATATATATATATGTATCCACCCCCTCTAGACGGCACTGGGGTGAGTGACTTTGTGTAAGTAGCTGGGCTGGTTCCACAGAAAAGACCCAGGGGGCGTTACCAATGTCACTCTGCTTTATTCATATAATAGGCATGTTATATTCCCTATCACAGAGTCAGCCAAAGAAGTCACTGTCGTTAGAAAAGGAAGAAATCCTGATCAAAACAAGATCATCACTGATAGAAAATATCAAACTCTCCCCTGCCTTCTGGGATTGTCTACGGACACATGGAGTCATTACGTTGAGTGAACTTGAGAAGATTCAGGTTCGGCACATACAACTATTGAATATATGATTAATTATTTAGTAGATTGGTGAATCATGTATCTAAGATGATTTTGGTTGCCTTTTACCTGTTCAAGTCTCAAAGAATGCAGTATCTATATTTATGAAAGAGAGTATTGTGTTGTATCTTTGCATTCTCATAATGCTTGACACCGATTTACTTTAAACTCCTGATTATGGTGACAACCTTGATTTGGAGAACCGTGTTCATAGGATTTTTCTATGTACATAAGTATTCCCTTGTTACTAATAGGAAGACTCAACCAAAACTGAGATGCTTCAGATAGATGACCTGATCGAACGACTACTATCTGGTAGCAATGAAGATTACACGGGTTTTTTGAACACACTTCTGGACACCGGTCAAGATCAGGTCGTGACCGAGATTTTGGATGAGACAATAGAGGTCACACACTCAGCTAAACCACATAAAGTGAGTATTGTTTCTGTGGCATGATAATGATTGAATATTCGTTGAAATGACTATATCTAGTAATGATTCTTGTAGTACCTTTCTTTCTCTGTGTCACGAATTTGGAGTTATTGGATTTATCATACCACAGATCTCCCTCCAAGATCTTGTAACTTGGCACAACGCTGTACCTAGTGAGGGTTAGTTCTATATCAATAAAAACTGAAATGAAACTTGAATCCAACTGCCAATACCCATTGAGTATACAACGCTGTATGCTTTTAATTTAAGATAACAGAAAAACCGCTGCCATTCAGAAAGGATCACCTAAGAAAAAAGAAGTCACAATTGACCAGAAGCATTAAGCTCTCTGACCTATTTTGGACAAAGCTCAGGAGCTATGGGATCATCACTGAAACCGATATGGACGAAATACAGGTTGAACATTGATTTACTCAAGCTAGGAATGCCAATTTACCATAACAATTACCGAACTTGGAAATGATCGATGAAAGAAATAAAATACATGGCAAATAATTACTTATATTATTACTAATCAGCATGCCTTCTTCTTTTACAATCAGAAAAGGGGATTTGCCATTGAGCAGGCACAGGTACAAGATATCCTGAACCATCTGCTTGCCGCCTCTGATGAACAGTACCAGGGTTTTGTTGAGGCACTCATCGAAACGGGACAAGGGCGTATTGTCACTGATATTTTACAAGAACAATTTCGTGACTCCTCTTCAATTAAACCAACATCTCAGGTTTGTAGCATCTCTTTTGTGGCTTTTAATATTAGTTTTATTTAGCTGTTTAATTTGTGATCAATGTGTCTTTGTAAGTAGTGATGATACTGAGTGAGTGATCACATCTAAAGGTATAATGCTGTAGAATATATTCAGAAACCGCCTACCCATTCAATGTGTCCTTAACTAGTCTAAAGCTACTGTTATCTCAAAATTGAATGCTCAGAAAAGGATACATTCTTATAATTATTACTGTACAGGTTAAGATTACAGAGGTCAAGACCTTGGACGAAAGGCAAAAGGTTCTTAGTCACAAGTCTAAAATATTGAAGAAGGCTTTGCAAGTCACAGATGAGTTGTGGCAAGCCCTGGTTAGGAATGGCGTCCTGTCACATGTAGAAGCTGAGACTTTGCAGGTACCTTTATCAGTGTTTATTATTGAACATGTTTTTTTATAAAAATTAACGTTATCCAGCATATTAAAGCGACTATTGATAAGGTGAAATTGTGAGAATTCTACCAAAACAGCGGTGCTTGACATAGTGTATTTGACAGCTTTGGTCATGTCACTTCTCTATCATATAACATCCGAGGGTACATTAGATGAAGCCATATGGCTTAAGAAACAATACATTTCTATCTGTGCATTGTCCTGTATTGTATACAATTTCAATAGTTAAGAACTACTGCCAAGTAAAACACACTGGAAAAGTATGTTTCGATTACCATAAGTAATTGATAATTTAGCCATCTTTGCTAGATGCTTTCTCTGTAATCCGACTGAAATGCATCTTAATTATGTTGCAGTCCAAAAGTGACTCTTCAAATGGAGAACAGGTCAGCGATCTGATAGAATACATCAAGCGTGGAACTGAAACAACCTACAACGGTTTCCTACAAGCCCTAGTGGATGTAAGACAAGCGCACATTGTCACGGATATTCTTCTGGAGAGAGTGCCTGACAGAATTGTGGCCGTTGCCAAAGTAATACTTAATTCCATGTAGCCTTCAATTGCCATATAGTCTTCAATTGCCAATACATGTTAGTGCATAAAGCATTATTACTCTATGTTATTAAGTGTGCACGCATGGGTAGAGTCATGGCTGTTAGTTCTGTATTTGATTTTACTTACACATCAGTTGCCAGATCATTGCCATTTTACTCTCTCTTAAGCTTACACCCTGTTTTGATTGCAATTTTATGTACACTTCTACCTGTTTTGCAGTTTATTTTACAAAGTTTTCAGTGTTTTCCTCTCTTTATGACATGTAGTTCATGCTCGATCCTCTCAGTTATTTTACAGGTTATTTTCTTTGAAAAATACCTGAGAAAATTGGGATTGAAATACTAAATAGAGAGAAATATGCTGGACACCTGGTTAAAAGAGGTGCGAGATTGCGAGAGTTGGGGAGTAAAGTGCAAGACGGTACTAGAGTGTTAGGATTGTTTTTTGTAATAGATAATATGCATATGAATTCTTTTTACAGGAAAAAACAGAGGGAAAGATTTTGGCCAGAGAGAAGAGCCAGCTTCTCTTTAGAAAGCTTTCATCCTTGAAAGAACAGATTAAAGTCAGCACGGAGTTCTGGGAGACATTGATAAAATATCAAGTGCTGTCAACATATGAGGTCGACATTTTTCAGGTAATTCAATAAAGGTGTTCATCCTTTGTCATGATAATATGTTGTACAGCATAGGATTTAAAGAATATATGAATACCTAACATAATTCATATAGGAAATATGATTTCATTGCTTAAGATAAATATTCAGAGATTATCTTTACTCATAACTGCTCTTTCTTGATACTTATAGGATGACAATAGGACGAAACCAGAGCAGATTCAATGCCTTGTAGAATACCTGATGAATGGAACTAATGCCACATACCGAGGGTTCCTCTACTCTCTGTCTGAGACCAGACAGAGAGAGGTAGTGATAGACATACTGCACGAGACTGTGACAGACCTGGCACCATCGGCTGATCAGGAAAAGGTAACATCGAAAGAACTAAATAACCACCTTCAAATTCAGTGGCTTTATGAATTTTCATTACTTCTGAGGATTGACCACCCTTTTGCAAAATATGATGTCAATTTTGAACTTTTATATGAAAGGTGCTAGAAATGATGACCTCATCAATTTCATTCCATATGATGATTGCATTTCTTACAGATACTGTATATTGTAATGGCGTGCTTAATTGCAAGGTCTCAAAGTGATTGCATCTGAAATCAATATAATTATGCCCAGACACGTCAAAGAGCCACTACACTAATTCGTTGACAATCATAACTGTGCATTGTAATGTAATAGCTATTATTATTTAGTTAGATTCCATTTGCATATAATGCCCGTTGCTAATGTTTCATGCATTTTAATATTCCTAGCACTCACCTGTACTAGGTGAACAGAAGAAAAAAGATGCGATCACCGACATTCTTCAGGAGGACATCAACAGCTATGCATTCCCCAAAACAGGTAAATCAATTATAATGTTGGTAACACTATTCAACCTCTTTTACCTTCACTCTACATTGAGAGAAATACTGCTGATAACAATGATTCATGATCGCAAGAGTCTGCCACATGATGCTACTCCTTTTACCTATTATCCTAATTTGAAATTTTATTTAGTAAAGGGGGACCAAGAATGCCATTTAACCCAGTAGCATGCTTTTAAAAGCTTAAGTTTTCTTTCATCACAGGGCCAGTGATAGTAAATCCCAAACTGAATGAAGCTGTAACAGTTATGAGAAGTGAGTACTTGAGGAGGACCTTCACATCGTCATCGTTTAAAGAAGTTGACCTCCACAATGTTTACACCCCAGTAGAACTTATTGAAAATATGAAGGATGGCAAGAGGTGAGTAATATTAATTTCTAGATGTCTCTTTTCTTATCACAGGTCCATATGTGGCAAAATGAGAATAATACTAACGTTCTGTAGGTGGTATGGTGGGTGGTGTGGAAGTATCTGAAAACATGTTCAAAAGTAAAATTTGATATAACATATGTAGCTCAACTTGCTTGATACCAGCCTAAACCAGAATTATCTTTAATAAACATGATAATATAATACTTATAAGTAATACTTCATTTGGGCTTGGGTAAACCTGCCCCTTTTATTTAACAACTGAATAACAAATAACAAGTATAAACACCATTTAAAAAAAAGAATTATGTCATTGACCCCGAGCTTTGCACCCACCTCTTCTCATGAGGGTTCTGATCCGAATGGCCGAACAACCGTTTTCCCGGAAACACCAAAGCCTTGCGCATGCGCGCTATGGACCTGTTGCCCGATGGCTTAGTCGGATTCCCGCCACTCATTATATCCTATAAATACATACATTTCTAGGTACATAATATATGTCGCGTATCATAGAAAGTTTCATGACTCCTTAATCTCCATTTCAGCAGGAGCATTACGGAGGATGAAGTACTTCAGAAAACAGGCCATGACTCAGTACTCACGCTACTTACGGGAGAAGCGGGGAGCGGAAAAAGTGTGATCGCACGAAGACTTGCGTGGCTCTGGGGGAAAAAGCAAAATTCAACATTCTTCTGGTCTAACATAAAGGCTGTCATATTTATTCAACCAACAGATGAAGGGAAAACGTTAAATCAAACCATCAGAAACTCTATACCGGGGAGTGAAACACATAAAGACCTGATCATGGACCTATTGATTGACGAGCCTGAGAATGTTCTGGTCATCATGGAAGCGTTTGATCAATACCAGAATCACAACATCACTGATGGCATCAAGAAAATGATCAAAGATAAAAAAACGAACATCTTTGTGACAGTCAGAACGAATCACCCATGTCTCTCCGAAGAGTTTCGTACCATGTTCACCCAACAGGTAGAGGTAAAGGGCCTCACACAGGGAAAAAGCATCAAGTTTGTTCATAAAATGCTCGATGGCATTAATCCTGATCTCAAGGCTGAATCATTGCTCTCTGCTATCAATGAAAAGCCATTTTTTCAATCAAACCCTTTGAATTTGACGCTGATGTGTCACATGTATTCACATGGGGAACTTGAGGGGAAAGATTTATCCTCGTTGACAGAAATAGACCTTTACACCATGAGAGAGACCAAACTGGTAGAAATGGAGTTTCAACGTAGAGAGATGAAAATCGGAGACAATACTGCTGAAGAACTTAGAAGAATTCATAGCCTTGCACTCTACATGTTTGTAGGAGGTAAGGGGTCATGCACCAAGGCCGACTTGGATTCATTGAATATAAATGCCAAGTCCCCTACAATGGCATTGCTAGATAGATACACATCTATCAGCCATGGTACCAGAGAAAGCTATTGGGTGTGGCCACATCCACGTCTACAAGAATTCGGGGCAGTGATGGCTCTGAGTCAAATAGAACAGTCCCAGGAAAGTCAGTGGCTCGGGTGGTTAGCCAGTAGATCTGACTTGAATACGATGGCAGAGATGTTCGCAGCCAAACTTGGGATTGATGGCCGGTACAATGATCTTACTACATTAACTACAGCTTCCATGATTCTCCAAAGTGCAACCAAATGTACAGCAGATTTAGAAACAAGAAAAGACTCGGCACATTGCTGTACATGGATCACTGATGTTAAGGATTTCCTGTCACAAGGGATGACGACTGAGAGGGTTTTCGATGGGCATCACTGCATAACTATGCAAATGTCAGAAAAACAACCTGATCTTGAGGCTATCAATAGATGCAAGGGAGGCTTGTTCGATGAAAATGCTAAGCTTTATCAGCATATTCAAAACTGCTGGAAGGTTGGAGGCCTTGATCAACAGAAGCTGGATTTCATTTCCAAAGTTGAGTCCATGCTACTTCCTGCAATGGACAGGTACGCCAACATTTATTTTCATCACATTTTTTATGCTCTTAGCCTGTCAATTATTATATGAGTGCAATTTAATTAATTTAATCATTAATTGAATCATTAAATTTATATAGAGAGAAAGATAATTATGGTTTATAACATATGCACAAGTTCAATAGAAATAGTCCATGATATTTTGGCTGATACTAACACTATTTATACAGGTCTGATGCTGGAACCCTACACCTTATGCTAGCTCATCCATCTCAGTGGAAGGACACTTTCGATGCATCACGACTCAAGGACATCACAGCACTTGAAATCCATTTTGGGCTGTCCATAGCTACTTCTGCTGCAAGTGAAAAAGAATCTGGAATTCATCAGAATGAATATCTAAATGATATCCTTGATGTCCTGAAACCTCAAGTTATCCACATCCATCAACCTTATAGATGTTGCCAACCACCTGCTGAACTGATAACTTCGATGAACGAGAGGCATTATTTGATCAATGGTAGAGGTAGCACGTGGACTATCTGGGGAAGGTGAGGTTTATTACTAACATTTACCTATTTTTGTCATGTTGCTATTTGCTGTAATTTACCTTTGCTATAATCTAAAATATACACTAAGGGTAAGACGTATTACCATTGTACACATTCTATATCTTATCAATCTTTACTATCACCAAGATTAGTCTGTACTTTATCATTAATGGATATTTGTAATGCCTCTATATCATTTTTATTTCTCTGTTGGTTTAACAGTGATGATGATGTGAAAACCTCCCAGCATCTAGTTTCGGGAACTACCAGATTTGTCTACGTATCAACAACACAAGACCATGAATTAACCCTCAACGCAGAAAGGCTTCGAGACAGTCTTGCAGTTAAACCCAAAGATGAGTACCGGGAGAAGAGGACACTTGTTTTAAACGTTGGGTTCCCTACAAACTACCCACATCAGGATGAAACTATTGAAGCACCAACTGACTACCAAGAGACTATCAAGCAGCTTCTAGATGTCTGGTATCCCATTGGAGAGATCATGATGCGTTGCAACGAACCAACGATTATTGAAGAAATCGCTCACAGAAACTTCAAGCAAGCATTGCGTGAAGAGAAAGGATATGATATCATACGTGAAAATGAGTCTTCGATTTCCCTAGTTCACATGTAAGCATTCATACATTATACAACCTCTGGATGTTGTTTAAGGTGTCACGGTACTAATTGGCACAGTGATGTTCTAATATTTTCCTCTTTTTCACTATCAAGTGGCTCCAAATGTGGTTCAAAATTTGATGGTGTTCATAAATGATACCTTAAACAAAAGCTGACGTCATTTCCAATCTTTTAAAAATGTCCGTTTATATCGGAGTCGGATTAAATTTTGCGCTAGTTGCCATGGAAAAAGCATAGTCTGAATATGATCAATTTTTCGAGTGCCCCACCGACCTGTGACCTTGACTTTGACCTACAAGCGTGACCCCTTGGTTACCATGGATACCAAAAACTTTTTAAAACTTTTTTAAAACCAAGCATTGCCCATCTTCTGGTATGCCTATTATTACTCCCAGTCAAAAATAAGGTCTCCTAGCACTGATTATGTTCACTAGAATTCCGTTTTTTAGTAGGGACTATTTGGCTGTCCTAGGTTTTCTGGGCGGATTAGTACCGTAACACCTTAACTGACTTACGTCACACTAGTGGTTAGTGGCTTTCTCACCTTTTGTACGTCTTATACAGTCAGGCATTTTTCTTGTCTTTCTACCCAAGTGTGGTATAAATTATCTTAATATCATAGAAGAGCAGCATAGCAGAAAGGGAAGTAAAAGGTACATATCAAACGTGGCCAAAGACATAGTACTACACAAAATATTTGATTAAAAAACATTTAGATTTGGTCTTAACTATCCTATTCGCATACATAGGATTTAAAATGTTAAATCAACATAATCCAATTGTCGGCTACTGGTGACCCAGCTTTCTCATCGCCGCTGATTTTTTATTTGCAGGAAAGATGTGCAAAGGTTATCCGGTCACAGACAAAGCTTCATCTACAACTCACCTGAAGAAGGGACCACCATCAGAGTACAGAGCCTTAGTGGCATTATTGATATCAACACCGCTGATATCACTGCAATCAAGGACACCGTGATACTGCACCTTTCGGATGGAGGAGGTTATGTGTCAACCGATGAAATGGCAGAGGACTTCAAGAAGTCAATTGAACATTTGCTTACTGACTCTAGAATCCACTCAATGGTGATAAGACATGATCATTCAAGTGTAGACTACGATGCCTTCATCAACAAGGTTCACGAGAGTTGCTTGAGCAAGAATAGTCAGGATAGCTTCATTGTGCATCGGAACATGAGAGGCCTTCAGATCATCAGGTCTCTATTTCATGACTTATTATATGTTTCTGTAAGATGGGAATAGTATCACAGTATTTTCAGAGTAGTATTTGTGTAATCAACTGTTTGGAAACTGTTTCCTTTTAATTTCAATCAACTATTTTTATGTTCATTATTTATAGAAATATGTTTTGTATACCACATTATGCAGTTGGTATACATGTAATTTATCATGTTTCTTTTGTTGTAATTAACAGGAGGGGGAACGTTCAGATGGTAGAAGTTCCAGCTTCAACTAGCGTTCTTGCCATCTACAAGTCCAAGGAAGAAGAAGCAGTGATCGTTGCTACACAGCACTCTGACTGCCGGGTGTTACAGACGGAGCATGCCAATCAACCTGACAGGCTAAACATATATGTGGACTGTACCTCAGGAGAGGATGTCAAAGAAATAGTTGCGAATAGGTTTGCACAGTTTGATAAGACCTCTCTTCATGTCCTGGAGACTTTCCATCCCTCCATCCTGAACATCACCCTTCCTGTTACTGGAGTTTACAGGGATGATCAAAATATAATACTAGATGATGGGGCCGTGTACCGGTGTGCATGGAGTCGTTTGGCAAGTAGCAGTGTGGTTTGCATCACAAGGTAAGCTGAGCATATTTATAAACTGCATGGGAGTATCACTTGTAATAAATAATGTTATGGTTGTCCCATAGAAATGATAAAACGGTGAGAATACCTTGTCCACCGAAATATACAGCATGTAAGAATATGACAGTACCATTGCTCCAATGCAGCCAGAAAGTGATTAATTTCCTATTTGTTGTTGTCTACATGTTGCAGTACTAAGTATAATAGAGGCACTATCCACAGTTAAGTGAACGTTTTCCTTTCCGATCCCCGATCCTTGCGAACAGGCAACCTGACGCACTGACGTTGGAAGTCCCTAATACATCGAGATGTGTTCAAGTGTACCCATCCAATGGTGAAATGAGAATCATGCCTAGTGAACTCTCAGATTGTATGATTTTAAGGCAAGCACACATACAACAACCTGTAGAATGCAACATTTTGGTAGATGTTAATGCTGACGTGAACCCCGTTCTAGACGTGGTAAGAACTACTGATGGGTGGCAGAAGACCTGTCGCCACATTCTAGAAACCTTCAAACCCACTCTGTTGAAAATACACATTGGGAACATTGAGTCGGACATAAAGGCCGGCACGTTTTACATGGTGCTTGAGGATGGCACACACTACCAATGTTCACTGGATGCCAGCAACATAGTACTTTTTCTTGAAAGGTGAGCGAACTAAATCAGATACATGCTTTGATATTCTTTCACGTTTTTATGTTATTAGTTCATTTTCATTGACAGCTTTATGACTCCAAGTGACTATTGTCTGGCAATTATGGGTACATAAAACGCAAATAGTAATCATTCATAATGACATAGCTATACCAATAATAGCTTATTTTGCAGTGCTGCATGTAAATAAGCATGTTATTGCAGTTTTCAAGTATGTTCAAGGTCAATATATACCTGCATAAATTAATTTTTAATGTTTGAAGGTCCTCTTTCTCCTTCCCCCTTATATAAATCTTCCTATTCACCTATAATAAAAAACTGCACTATATACGAGAAATTATTTCCTACCGCTGTTGTGGTATCTCAAATAATGAACACTAGTCAGTTGACCAGTCCTATGTAGGTCAATCTCATTTAATCTATTATCAACATACAGCTGCATTGTGATATAAGGTTCAATGCCCATCCATGCGAACAACACAGTGACCAGAATGTTTTTAATTTCCAGGATTGACAAGCTGCAGGTGGTGGCTGTACCAGATACCTCCAGGTGTGTTAAGGTCCACCCGTACCCACAGGGCACTGTGGTAGCAGCTGACCGCCTCTTAGACTGCATGGTGGTAAGGAAGGAAGACAAGATGACAACTGGGGACCATCTGATGGTGTACATCAACTATATGCTACAGGAGGATGGTGCTGATCTAGCTGTCACCGATGAAGGTGCTGGGTGGCAGGAGGCACTACGCCACATGCTGAACACCTTCCAGCCCCCACTCCTTAACGTCCACATCAGCAGGACAGGGTCAGGTATCAGGGACGGGAGGTTCTACATAGAGGTGCATGGGGGCATGTTCTATCAATGCTCATGGGATAAGGATGGCAAATGGCTGATTCTAAAAAAGTAAGTATCTTATGTTGTTTTAACAGGGAATATTCATTGAATTGAATGCTTAGTAAAGCTCATAATAAACTGCTTATTGAATGCACATAGAATACTGTTAAAGGTAAGGAGGTGAAATATGGTAAGTTAAAAAAAGATTATTTTAAGATCACGATGGAAATACGTTGTATCAAATCTTACCATGATACTAGGCTAAACTAGGCAACCACAAACCTTAACATCAGTGACAGCGCTAATTCACCATAGTATGAGATAGTAAAGCCCTGTCATAGTTAACGGGTGGATATATTTGTAAATTGGTGCATAACTCAGAACTTCTGGAGAGCTCACTGGGGGTTAATATTCAGAATATCCTATGATTAACTGTAGAGACGTTATATATTCCACATGAAATAAAATCATGTTTGAGACAAATGTCATATATCAGAGGTTTTTCTGTTACAGGATCGACAACCTCCAGATAATTGATGTACCAAACACATCACGATGTATCAGAACCTTCCCGTACAACAAGGGTATGGTTGTAGTCGCTGACAAACTCTCAGATTGTATGACTCTTCAAAAGAATTACAAGGTGGCAACTGGAGACGATCTGATCCTGTACATCAATTGTATGCTCTATGAGGATCGTGATGAAATGGTTAATAGCAATCCTACTGCTGACTGGCAACAGACACTACGCTATCTTTTTCACACTTTCCAGCCTCCCCATGCTACGGTCCACATCAAAAAGGCACAGTCAATGATCACAAATTTTCTTATGGAAACAGATAGCATATTCTATGAATGTTGCTGGAATGATGAAAGCGACCTATTTGGTATGAGAAGGTGAGCATATATATAGGATGTGGGTTTGAATCCTGTAACCAGCACGTTTTTGATGGCAATGATGATGACTTGTGCTACTCGGAACAAGGCTCTACCCTCATGTGAATAACACAACCATACGCTATAGAATAACCAATAGAGAGCTATGATCAATTCTGTTTCATTAGATCCATATTTAGTTAATGTCCTGTAGTTGCGATGGTATTTTTCCCTACTGTTTTGTAATGTCCTGTAGTTGGTAATTGTTTCAACAGAACCTTCCCTGTGCTTAATTCCTTCATTCTATATGTGTATGTCTCAAAGAGCAAGACCTATCTTTCAATGGTAGCAAAGGGAAAAGCCAGCCCCTACACACAATAACCTAAAACCATAATAAGGCATATATTAACCCATTTAGTCATGTCCAAACTCACCTTCATTTACCCTTTAAATGTCACATTATAGTATTCTACACATTTTTTCACTGTGTTTCTCTGCTTCAAATAGCTATTCAATTATAGGCGTCCATGCTGAGATTTCTTTTGATATTTCCTGTTTAATCTATCAATGCATCACCATCTATTTTATAATATATATCTTTTGATCCTATGAATGTGAAGCAGCAAAATTGCAAAACCTAGTCTGATTCATATAATTCAGAATAATTGTGATGACACACATCTCTAATTATGGATGGTTTTAACAGATTGAAGAATGTGAAAACCGTTGAGGTGCCAGGCACTTCAAGGAGGATACTCACCATCTATCCATACAATACTACTGCTACAGATGTTGGTATATTTGTGGACCAGCTCTCGGATCTCTGTATTTTGCAAAAACAACATATAGAACACATCCAAGAATCTCGCCTGATAGTGGCCCTGGACCCTATTTTCTATGAGAATGCCGCTGACAGTTCTAACCTGACCACATCTATCCTGACTACAGGATGGCAGCAGGCGGTGCATCACATCCTACAAACCTACAACCCTAGTGTAATTAACGTGTTTGGGCTTGAAATCCAACTGAGAGATGTTTCGATCTTTATGACCACTGACAGGGAGACACTGTACAAGCTGTCATGGGAACAAGACAAGTTGATTATACAAAGGTAAGCACAGATTCAGTTAAGCGTTCAAGAGATTTCATACATATGTGAGATGATTCTTAATGAAAATGACATGAGGTTGGACCTTTGTTAGTTCTTGTATAGGGAATATCAGAGAGACATATAATAACAAACTCACAGCGACCGTGGATAATTCTTCAAGAACACATTAAAGTTTAAAGTCAATTATTTGCCACTTTTCAGAATGGAAGAGACACAGGTTTTGAAGGTCCCAGACTCAAAACGATGTATCTGTATCACAGACGATCGCAATGACATGGCTTTGAGATTTCTTCGGATGTTAAAGAAGTTGGCTGGTGAAGATAATCCTGATGAAAGAAACCTGACAATAGTGGCAAACAGACTGTCAGACTGTGATCTATTACAGAGGGATCACATCAATGCGCCAAGTGAACTATCTACTATGGCTGTGAACTTGAGTCTTCTGATGATCCCTGATGCTGGAGAAACATTTGTAGGCTACAAAACCACAGGATGGCAGACAACGCTCTACCACCTACTGGACACATTCCGACCACCACTACTGGCAGTTGATGTTCCACAAAAGGATTCAGATATAACAAAAACTGGTATTTACATCAATCTACAGGATGGGACATTCTACAAAAGTGTCTGGAATAAGGACAACACCAAGTTTACAGTGTCTAGGTAAGTAGATACACAGTGACAAGAAACAGCGTCAAAAGCGGGTCCAGGTTTTCTTCCAGAATGACTCTCCCCTCTAGGAGGGGCCCTTATCCTTATGTGTCTCTCTTATGTGAGCCATGGGACTCCCCAAGGTGACTCCCTTTTCTCAGCTAGGGAGGCACCTAGGCTCCCTTGGGCAGCCTGAGCTCTCCTAAAGAGGGGAGTCATAATGAAGCATAGTCTGCATGCCCCTTGAATGCAGTATCCATTGCTGTAATTTTTGTAGTTCTTAGAATACGGAAATGGCGGATGCCCAGAGCTGGTTCCCATGGGTCAGATCATAAACTATTCTTCGCAATTTTTCAGGGAGCAGGGATTTGAGATTCGGCCAGTCCCTGGCTCACACAGGACCATTGGCTTCAGGTCTGATAGTGTTGAACGAAGCATGACGATGGTGGTTGACCGTCTGCAAGACTGCATGGTGCTGCAGTCAACAGCCTTAGAGTTCCGCAGAGGGTACACCTTGGTAGTGCATGTGAACCTAGTGGCTACCCATGAAACTAGTGATGGGGTAGAGAACACTGGATCAGAAGGATGGCGGGAAGCAGTGGACCATCTTTTAAATATATGCTATCCTTCACAACTAGAAATCAACATACCCACTGCCAAATCGGGTACAGTGAGGAAAAACTTCTTGTCGCTGATTGATGGTGGCATACTCTACAAAGGGAAATGGGATGAGGAAAATCACAAGTGTGTCATTTCAAGGTAAAGATATAATAAAAGAAAAGTGGTGTGGCCCTCAGTAGTTCTGTCCCCTATGGATGTGTTACATATCTAAAGAACTCATTCACCAAAAATACTTGTGCTACTTGGGTATGATATTGATGGCTCAATTTGTAGTTTGCTCTTGAGAGAACATTTCTTTGAAGTTGGTGTAGGCCAGCTCACGCATCTGCAATTGTCAAGACTTGTGTTAATGAAGGTGCCAGGTAGGCCATAGGACCCGTATCAATGCTTCTCACAGCCATGTAGACGTTGTTCTGTGGGAGTTCTCACCAGTGCTATAAGGGGCACAGAATTCTATCAGAATGGGGTGAAGCTGTGAGAAATATAACTGCCCCACCAGCGCCATAATCACCCTGGTGCCATCCCACCACATCACCCGGTCCTACTATGCACAGTATACAATCCAGGTGGCACTGCACCAAAAAATGCCAGACCGGAATTTTATCTAAATACCCATTATTATCCCTTCATATTTATTTTATACTCAGCGATTCTTAAGAAACATGTCAAATGCACTATAAAGTGCCCTGATACAACTTTTGAATAAAATAATACTATTTAGACCAGGATGCAATGCGACCTGTTAAACCCTGTGCCTGTGCATGGAGAGTGACGTTTTATTTCAGCACCTACTCTGATAGCTGAATTACCACAATATCCACTCTGTATCTACACAGCAGCACTTGCCATGGAGAAAAAGAAGTCAAGACCAATGGTGAGTACACAATATTCTCTGAAGAATGTCCAGGTATAATTCATACATCCTCGTACCACGCTCATACGTCATGCACGTGGTCAAGATGGTGACATTGCCGTACAGTTGTAGGGCCAAAAATACGCTGAATGACGTAGCACCGGGACTGAGGACAAACTTTGGTCTATTCTGTCTGCAAATTGCGGCCAATTCTCAGGGCAAACTGTCACCAATTCTCACCCCAAACTGTCGCCCATTCCGACTGGAAACTGTATGTACTAGGTCTATGGTAGTGTTACCGGTTCTACACCCCTAAATTCGACACGTCACATGGCGAGATGCACATTTCTTGCCCTACACCTAGGGGGTCGAAAGTCAGGGCACATGCTGAGGTTTGACCCCCCCCTCCCCCACGCCCCTACACCCCTCCCCAAGGAGCCAATATTTGTTGACCCGCCCCCCCCCCCTTATCCTAGGGCTAGGATTGAAAATCAGGGCACTTGCTGTGGATGGATATGGGGTTTTCTTTAGCCCCCCCCTCCCCTATGGGTCCCCCAAAAGTAACACTCTTTACCACTATTTTGTGTAGGCTTCGCATACAAATAGGCCTAGGCCTACTATGCAAAGTAGGCCCATGAAAATCAGGGTACATCTTTTTGGCCCTCCACTTCGGATAAAAAAACAGGGCACTTGCTGTGGGTGGATGTAGGAATGTTTTTTATCCATCCCCCTGTGCCCCCCGCCCCCCCCTCAATAAATAACCCTATCCCTTTCCCACTGAAGTTTTTCTGCCCCCCCCCTGGTCAGCATTCCCCCACCCCCTCGGGAGGTGTCAAAATAATCTGGGAGCCTTTTATGCCCCTGACTGCGCCCCCCCCCTTCTGTGAGTTATAATGGGGGTCTGGATGGGGGGTCCCAATTTTCCCATGTCGATTTTAAGAAATGACCATGTCGCCCTGTCGATTTTTAAGAAATACCCATTTCACCATGTCGATTTTAAGAAATGTCCATGTCCCATGTCGCTATCTCTAATATTCCTCATGTCGCATGTCACTAGGCCCAAAGACGGCCATGTGGCCATGTCAGATTTTGTGGTCCACACCCATAATAATGGCGTGATAATTTATCATAGCAGTTTACAGGGATGGGGGTGGATTTAAACGGGCGTGGACCACTAAATTCAACACAGCGACATGGGCATTTTTGGGCTTAGTGACATGTGACATGGGGAATTTAAGACATGCGACATGGGCATTTCTTAAAATCGACAGTGTGACATGGGCATTTCTTAAAATCGACAGTGTGACATGGCCATTTCTTAAAATCAACAGGCAAAATCGGGACCCCCCATCCAGACCCCTAATTAAAGCCACCCCCCAACCTGAGTCAGGTTGACACCTCCCCCCCCCACGGATCAGAATGGGGCTGGACCCCTAAAATCGACAGGGCGACATGGCCTTTTCTTAAAATCGACAGGCGACATGGGGCTTAGTGACAAATGACAGGAGAAATAAAATGAAATGCTGAGGTCTTAGTAGACTTGGTGGTATTCCATAGCACTTTAATTTATAACCTAATAATGTCTGCGCGCATACATTATTATACACATAAATAGGGTTAAAAGTACCTGTCCCGGCGCGACAACGACTATCGCTGGAGGGGTACCGAGACCTGCAGCCTAGTGCAGGGAAAATGTTAAATGTTAAAAGATGGCAACCAACATTTAACCTCCTAGTTCATTTGTGCTAATCCTTTTTCTCTTTCTTCTTACGTTTTAGACCCCTGATCAAGATAACACCCTTCGATTATTTTATCAAAATGGCATGAAGGTCCAGTCCAAGACATCATCAAAAATCAGTGAGGCTGCGAACAAGACTGGTCTGACTTACGCTCGGGTTTACGTAAGTGTTAAAAATATAATTTTCTTTGTTATATTGCCATATACAAGGGTTTAGGGCGGGAATGGTATACTAAATTTTGTCGCATACCCACACATTAGCAGCCCTTTACAGTCCAGGACCCTCTCCATTACAGCTATATTATCTAACAGGGCAGGTTCTCCCGTTCTCCGTTTATCCCGTTCTCCGTTTATCCCGTTCTCCATTTATCCCGTTCTCCCTTTCTCCATTTATCCCGTTCCCCATTTATCCCGTTCCCCATTTATCCCGTTCTCCGTTTATCCCGTTCTCTGTTTATCCCGTTCTCCGTTTATCCCGTTCTCTGTTTATCCCATTCTCCATTTATCCCGTTCTCTGTTTCTTCCGTTCTCTGTTTATCCCATTCTCTGTTTATCCCGTTCTCCATCTATCCCGTTTTCTGTTTATCCCGTTCTCCATTTCTCCCGTTCGCCGTTTCTCCCGTTCTCCGTTTCTCCCGTTCTCCGTTTCTCCTGTTCTCCGTTTCTCCCGTTCTCCGTTTCTCCCGTTCTCCGTTTCTCCCGTTCTCCGTTTCTCCCGTTCTCCGTTTCTCCCGTTCTCCGTTTCTCCCGTTCTCCGTTTCTCCTGTTCTCCGTTTCTCCCTTTCTCCGTTTATCCCGTTCTCCGTTTCTCCCTTTCTCTGTTTATCCCGTTCTCCATTTATCCCTTTCTCCGTTACTCCCGTTCTCTGTTTATCCCATTCTTCTTTTCACCCGTTCTCCATCTATCCCGTTTTCTGTGTATCCCGTTCTCCATTTCTCCGGTTCTCCGTTTCTCCCGTTCTCCGTTTCTCCCGTTCTCCATTCATCCCGTTTTCTGTTTATCCCGTTCTCCATTTCTCCGGTTCTCCGTTTCTCCCGTTCCCCGTTTCTCCCGTTCTCCGTTTCTCCCGTTCTCCATTCATCCCGTTCTCTGTTTATCCCATTCTCCATTTATCCCGTTCTCTGTTTATCCCATTCTCAATCTATCCCATTTTCTGTTTATCCCGTTCTCCGTTTCTCCCGTTCTCTGTTTCTCCCGTTCTCCATTCATCCCGTTCTCTGTTTATCCCGTTCTCCGTTTCTCCCGTTCTCTGTTTCTCCCGTTCTCTGTTTCTCCCGTTCTCTGTTTCTCCCGTTCTCCGTTTCTCCCGTTCTCCGTTTCTCCCGTTCTCCGTTTCTCCCGTTCTCCGTTTCTCCCGTTCTCCGTTTCTCCCGTTCTCCGTTTCTCCCGTTCTCCGTTTCTCCCGTTCTCCGTTTCTCCCGTTCTCCGTTTCTCCCGTTCTCCGTTTCTCCCGTTCTCTGTTTCTCCCCTTCCCTGTTTATCCCGTTCTCCCTTTATCCCCTTCTCTGTATCCTGTTCTCCATTGATCCTGTTCTCCGTTTCTCCCGTTCTCTGTTTATCCCATTCTCCTTTTCTCCCGTTCTCCATCTATCCCGTTTTCTGTTTATCCCGTTCTCCATTTCTCCCGTTCTCCGTTTCTCCCATTCTCCGTTTTTCCCGTTCTCCGTTTTTCCCGTTCTCCGTTTCTCCCGTTCTCCGTTTCTCCCGTTCTCCGTTAATCCCGCTCTCCGTTTATCCCGTTCTCCGTTTATTCCGTTCTCCGTTTATCCCGTTCTCCGTTTATCCCGTTCTCCGTTTATCCCGTTCTCCGTTTATCCCGTTCTCCGTTTATCCCGTTCTCCGTTTATCCCGTTCTCCCTTTTTCCCGTTCTCCCTTTTTCCTATTTTCCCGTTCTACGTTTCTCCCGTTCTCTGTTTCTCCCGTTCTCCGTTTCTCCGGTCCTCCGTTTCTCCGGTCCTCCGTTTATCCCGTTCTCTGTTTATCCCGTTCTCCGTTTATCCCGTTCTCAGTTTATCCCGTTCTCCGTTTATCCCATTCTCCGTTTCTCCCGTTCTCTGTTTATCCCGTTCTCCGTTTCTCCCGTTCTCCATTCATCTCGTTCTCCATTTCTCCCGTTTTCCAGTTCTCCATTTCTCCCGTTCTCCATTTCTCCCATTCTCCTGTTTCTCCCGTTCTCCCGTTCTCCGTTAATCCCGTTCTCCATTTCTCCCGTTCTCCATTTCACCCGTTCTTTGTTTATCCCGTTCTCCGTTTATCCCCTTCTTCCGTTCTCCCTTCATCCCCTTCTCTGTTTCTCCTGTTCTCGGTTTATCCCGTTCTTTCTTTCTCCATTTGTCCCCATTCTCCTTTTCTCCCGTTCTCTGTTTCTTCTGTTCTCCATTTATCCGGTTCCCCGTTTATTGCATTCTCCGTTTATAGCGTTCTCCGTTCAGCCTGTTCTCCGTTTATCCCATTCTCCGTTCATCCCGTTCTCCGTTCATCCCATTCTCGGTTTATTCCATTCTCCCGTTCTCTGTTTCTCCGGTTCTCTGTTTATCCCGTTCTCCGTTTATCCCGTGCCTATGCAATTCTGTTGGTACATGTTGATCAGAAACAACCGTTTAAAGGTAAGATGTCAGAGGCTTTTTGCATGCCCAATTCATCTCATTTTATCTCATTTTCTCACATCCCCAGTCTGTAGAGCTGGAAGCCATATTTTGTTTGTATGGAGGACTAACTTCAATAATAGGAACAACAATTCTCTTCTTGACTTCATCACTTTCTTCACGAGTCGGTGAAGGTACTTTTTTTTATTGAAAACAGTAAAAGTTAACACCCAATGAGACTAAACAAAATTAGTTTCTTCTGATAAACATAGGGGGGGGGCACTGGCGCTATTTTGGCGTCTTCATGGTCGAGAGGGTGGTCATAAGCTTAACCTCAACACAGTCCTTTCCCCGAACCTCACTTATAATCTTAAGCATCCAGAACTTAATCAGTACTGGCTAACAAATCAGTCAATAAGACCTAATCTACTTGCCATAAAACCTCGCTTATAACTCGATTTTTATTTGGAACTTATTTTTGCTCTAAGTCAAATTTTCCTCTCTAAAGTCCAATTTGACCTGTAGTTAAGGTTTTGAAAAAGGTAAACTATATAGGGACCCAAAATGCTTAACCCAAATGCTGTAAAATACACCTTTTTTCGGGGATAGTTTTTCCATGCAAGACTCATATCTCCAATTCGACCTATCAGTGAGGTTTTCCAAAAAGTGAAAGCTTTTTCCTATAAGTAGATTTTTTCCCCTTCAAAATCCCAATTCGACATATAAGTGAGGTCGAGTTTTAAGTGAGGTTTTACGGTAGTCATTTTCTTGTTCCCTGTCGGATCAACTGGTTACCTAATGCTATTCAGGGTGGTAAGGACTGACCAACTCACCTCAGGAGTAGGTAAAGTCCCTTTGAGTAAGGCATAAATCATATGTTGTTTTGCCTCTGTCATTTCTAAAATAGCAATGGGTCATGCCTGACCAATGCATCTATTACTAACCTGGGATAGCCACTACCGACTCGGGGCCCGAGCATTTCGATTTTCTGTCCTTCTCACTCTATTACCAGCTTATTCCCTCACTTTCCTTAATCTTACTAATTACTAAGTAGACATACACAAATGTGTGTCGTCAGCTAGGGATTTCCCCAGGTGTTTTCCAGAAAATGTACAGTGGTTTCTGTACATCTTTGTAATTGGCCCAGGTGACCATTCGGAATGTTGAGGTCACACATGTGGACCATGTTAGGTCTGCTTGTAAGCTCAATAAGTACATTATTATTCGAACATGTGGAGAAACAGCTATCTCAGCTAACAGATTGTTCATTTCTTCCATTTTCAGAAATGGATTGGAAACCACCGTTCCTCCTTAAAGGAAGGTGGCACACGGAAAGGGAGTGCCCATTACAGGAAATCTGGCAAACCACGCCCAAGTCATGGCTATAATCTCTTTTGCAGCAAGTTTAAATTACCCAGTAAGCATTTTCCTTTACTCTTTAAAAAAAAGTGACTATGAAAGATATTTTACGTACGCACATAGAAATCCATCACCGCTCCCTAACTATACAATAAGTTTGGAAAGAGTAAACTTTTCTCCATCTGACTTAGTTCTAGGTCCTTTAATAACATTGTGTTTTGCTGCGGTTGTCAGCAGAATTTTATATAAATTCAGGGGAAATTGTGGTCAGGGAATTTAGCTACAAAGATGCCCTCCACTAGCAAGTTTTTTTACACAACTTTATTTAATTCATTCCAGAAAACTATGAACTACAAGACAGGTCAAGAAAATGGTCTCCGGCATGGCATGCTTTGCCAAATGAAAAAAGAGCAGAATATAATGAAATGGCTGCTGCAGCAAAACAACAAAGCAAAACGGAAAATCTTACCGGGGAGCAGCTGCATCTCAGAAAGGCTTACCTCTTAAGATGCTTAGTTTATGATGTAAGTTTGCTTTCTCAACTTTTTAAATGACTCCGAAATTAGGACTGTCCTCAGCATCTGTAGGCAGGTCCTGAAGACATATGTTTAGTATATCTAATGAACCCTTCAAGCAGTGCATATGGCACTAACTATTTGTCTCAGGAACTAAAGATCGCATTTGAAAACTTTCTTTATCTGCAGAACTAGCAGGTTTTTAAGTGCGATCTTAAAATATACATAATGATTTTCTGAGGGATTTCAAAAACAAAAACTGTTGTTCTTGGTTTATTCCAGGATTGATTGAGGGGAAAACTAATCTTCTTGCCCACAACACTTTTTTTTTTGGCATAATAATGTTGTGGCGATTGTGCATTAACTCAATGAGGACAGTATTTTTCATGTTCCAATCATTAGGTTTTTAGTTATTTTGCAGATCATTTCTCACTAAAATAGTAACAAAAGTATTTGTCAAGAAATCCAGATATAAGCTGATGAGGTGACAAAGTATATTGACCTTTTATTAGTATCGCTCAAGTATTTTCTCCACACTATTAACTTCATTTTTTGTTCCGATTTCAAGTATGATCAGCTGGAGGCAGCTGGTGTGGACTGTGCCAGTCTGGTGGTGGAGCCAAATGACTCACACGTGCATATGGGTACCAAACATGGCCTTCAATATATGGCGTCTAAAGGTCCAAAGGTCGACAAAATAGGAGATGAATTTCAGTTCTTTTCTGCAGAAGGTATTTATATTTCTTCCATCCATTGAAACATTTTTATTGTCCTACATCACAGTACATGTCTTGTTGCAAAACCAATCCAGGAAAAGTTTACATGTTCTAGAAATTGCTTGATATGCTCTTCTTTTCCTGGAATTATTCTATGTCCGAAGTGCTAGAACCCCCCTTTAATAGCACATGTTATATTAGAAAAAGAAGTATGTATCTCTTTCTAAAGTATAGCCCATTTCACGACTGATTAATGTGTCACAACCTATTCTGATAACTTGTACTTACAACTATTTATGTGATCTCTAAAGCATTTCCCTCAGAATGTGTTTGTAATTAAACCCAAGTATGACAGGATTTGCCACATATCATAAAGATCTACACACATGTGACCCAGAGATTCTAACATGATTCTGTGACAGCCAAGTTAACTCGTATACCCTGAGTAACAGTTCAAAGCTTTGCTGAATTTGACTAAATCACAACATCTGTGTCCCTGGTCAAAGTGCAGTAAACAGAATTTGTAACTTGTAACTTTAGAAAAAAAACACCAAATTGTGTAAAAATGTAAGACATTTTGGAAAACCCCGCCTTTAAGACGACCCCCGACTTTTGGGGTCCTGCAAATCCCCAGACCCCTCTAAATCACCCAAATAACAAGCTTTTGATTGTATTTTCCGTGAACTAGCCTGCAGTACAATACAAGTTACCTTCAAATACTAATAAAGGAAAAGTTCATAGATTTTACTATTTTCTTGATATGTCGTTTCTTTTTTTCTGCCCTTTTTTCGAAATCAAAATTGTAAAAACCCCGCCTTTAAGATGATCCCCTACTTTAGGTAAAAAAATCTGTCTTGTACGAAAATAAAGCCCAAAAGAAATCTGTCTTAAAGGGGGGGTTTAACGGTAATGCATTCAAGAACTATACAGTGTTTCAAGGATTAATTGAAGAATACTGATATATTTACTTCTGTCACCAGCCCTTCATTCGGGGGCAGCGGTGATTGGGTGTCAAACCTATTGACAGCACCCTTATAGTAATTTTAATGCGCCATTTAAGATATAGATGCACCCTACACGGTCCTGTCAAACCACCTGTGTAAACAAAGACTAGGGTAAAATAAAATAAGTTAAATAGCCTAAATATTACCAGATATATTTCAATCACATTGACCTTCATATTTACTACCTTCATGGATTTAGCTTTAACATACTTTATTCTGACTTTACTGCTATACTTGTATTATTCTAATACTTTCCCCCCAATTTTACAGCTCGGAGAAAGGCTGACATAGGAAATGGTAAGTACAATTATTAGATTGGGAAGTTTCAGTATGGTGTCAACATGACGTACATGACGTACATGATCGGTATTGAAATGTCAATTAAAATTATCTTAATAGTCGCATCTAGACATTTCTAATATATTACATGTCAAGACACACATCATATGTACACCCTGGTAAGGTTTATTTATGTTTTATCACGGTAGAAAAGAGTAAGGCAGCCAATAAATCATCGATCATGTACGTCACCGATCATGTACATCACATGACCTACATGATCGGTATCGAAATGTCAATTAAAATTATCTTAATAGTCGCATCTAGACATTTCTAACATATTACATGTCAAGACACACATCATATGTACACCTTGGTAAGATTTATTTATGTTTTAACATGGTCAGAAAGGATAGGGTAGTCAATAACGCCCGATCATGTATGTCACCGATCATGTATGTCACCGATCATGTACGTCATCGATCATGTACGGTCGCCGATCATGTACGGCCACCGATCATGTAAGCCCGCCGATCATGTACGGCCAAATAAAAGTTGCATCGATCTGGTGAGAGTGAGCCTTTGAACAGTATTTAATACCTTAAACTGTTGCTATTACTGTATGACAAATAGAATCAGAAAGGAAAAAAAGCAATAAAAGTACTTACAAATTAAAAGTCTGAGGAAATATATAACCTATGCCGACACCCAGCAGCAATACTCCAATTAAAAAGTCAATACTCCACATTCAACTTCTACTACAGTGCCTGCCACTCCAGGAAGCCCATCAACTTCTACTACAGTGCCCGCCACTCCAGGAAGCCCATCAACTTCTACTACAGTGCCCACCACTCCAAGAAGCCCGTCAACTTCTACTACAGTGCCCGCCACTCCAGGAAGCCCATCAACTTCTACTACAGTGCCCGCCACTCCAAGAAGCCCGTCAACTTCTACTACAGTGCCCGCCACTCCAGGAAGCCCATCAACTTCTACTACAGTGCCCGCCACTCCAGGAAGCCCATCAACTTCTACTACAGTGCCCGCCACTCCAGGAAGCCCATCAACTTCTACTACAGTGTGCAGCACTCGGACAAGGCCACGAGCTCCCATGACTAGTCCAGCTGTAACTTTGCTGAACAGTATTATTCGTCAGTCTGCTCCGACTACTCAGTCTGCCAAAGCTCAAGGTATTTTCATTTAAGCTCTTTTTGCTACCTTCAATTCGTTTTATTATTTACTCAACAGTTTTGATCTAACACCTTGAATAATGTTCACTAATGGTTCACCTATTGTTCACTGATCAACATTAGTTAAAATATATTGTTTAAACATTGATACAAGTTTTTGGGGAAAACATTATTTAAAAACACTTTGGTTCAATGTTGTAATGCAATAAGGAGATGAACATTGTACCAGTAAAACCAACGTTGATATAATGGTTAAAGTAACATCGCATTAACCTCAATATAGCAGTAGATCATGTGTTTTCGAATCCTGTTACGTGGAGAACGTTTTAGTGCTATATTTTAGTTACAAACAAAAATGTGCTGCTGTTTGCAGAATTCGAAGCCCTGGGAGGGGGCACTGAGGTATTAGTGAGATTTATATAATAGTGAGGTGTAGATATGAGTCTGTACTGAAACGTGTAGTTTTAATGTCTCAGGTCACAAGGTGGTAACCCCAGATTATGCAACACAGTCCTGTATATAGGCATGTTTGGTTTCCAAACTAAGCGAGGCTTTATACTAATTATAGTATTACTCTCTTTATATATACAATGGGAATTACCTGATTGATATGATGATTTATATATTTCCTTTCCCTTGCACAGTTCATGAATATGAGATCAATGACATAGTGGACTGCAGTTTTACTCTAGGTAAGATTACTCTTTTTCTACACAGTGATATTCGGAGGCTATCTCACACTAAAAGATTATGTAATGATCTCAGTGTGACCTAAAGTGCCATCCTTTAGCAGTCAATGTGTAATTTGAGAAAATGCCAAAGTCCCTGCTACTCTACAGCAGTGATTATATCCCTGGTCTTTATTACATGCAGGAGTTGTGTGTATATGCACCGGTCTATGGAAGGGGTCTCCAAATGTAACTTAACCACTAAAGAATCACCCTACTCTTTTGTGAGAGTCACCCTATTCTGTGAGAATCACCCTACTCTTTTGTGAGAGTCCAGTAAACCTTAAAAGAGTGGCAGGGCGCTATATCACTACAGCATGGTTTAAATAAAAAGCCTGTCATAAATAAGGCCAATTTTTTGTCAATGGATTTTGGCGATGGAAAACTGGAGCGAGCGACAATTCAAAAAATTGTTTTTAACAAGCCTCCGACAAAAGTTCTTAGTGGACCCCTAACATAAAAATTTATTGGTTGATCTGGGGGAATTACTGGAAGAAAATTTGAAAAAAAAAAAAAAATCTTAATTTTGAAAAAAAATATGGAGAGCGAAATCCATTGACAATTATTTTTTCAAAAAAAAAAAAATCCATTTCCGGAAATAAGGTGCGCGAAATCCATTGACCAACTTTTCTTTTTGGTGTGGCCTAAGTGCAAGGGGTAGAGAAGTATGACATATTTCTTTTCTGCTACAATCTCGAAATAAGCGGTTTTCTTGTATGAGCGTGGGATGCATGTAACCCTCCAAATCTATAACTGCCAGGGTGCTTAAACACAACTATATGGTACATAAGAGTAATTTAAGGTGTGCTTTAATTCACCTTGCTTGTCTTGGGTTTTTTTTGTGACAAAAAATCCTATGACAATTATGAAGTGATATGTTAATGTGTGCCTGTCAGAAAGGGGATTACTATTTTTTTAAATTTCATTTCTTATGTTCCAGAGTCTGGTACGGAACCTTCGATTCCTCACTCATCTGTTCAGTCTTCTTTGGAGACAGAGTCCACTATGGAGACAGAGTCCACTATGGAGACAGAGTCCACTATGGAGACAGAGTCTACTATGGAGACAGAGGCTGATCTGGAGGCGGGGACTGATTCAAATGCTTTGCCGAAGAAAATTGTAAGTGAAAGTGACATACAATCAACCTTGGTCATTTGTTTGCATACCAAGATATACATTACACTTCTCAAGAAGCAGTAGGAGGTGCACGCCCGGGCTAGCTCTCCTAGGTGAGCGTACAAACTTTAAGAGCGCAATCTTAACCTAAGAATTAAGATGGTCTTAATTGTCTTAAAATCAATTCTGACACTACTCCCTGGATGACTTATTAAGACTTGATTAAGACCCGAAAGTTGGTCAGGGGTGCTGGAGTAAACCAGGAGGGAGGGGGTCATACATTAAGACATTTTAAGATGTCTTAATTAAGATTGCACTTTTAACTTTTGTACGTGCACCTAGGAGAGCTAGCACGTATTTGCGTAGGAGGCAGGGTTGTAAATATCTTAGCATCTATTTTGAATATCTTAGCGCAAAATACAGACTTAAAATGTTAAGATATCCAGTTCATCTAAGAATTCAATTACTCTACCTCTTTCTACATCACGTCCCCTTTTAAAGAAACCCTGTGCTCCACAGTATATCTATGGTATTAACACTGTGATTATTCACTTTATCTTCTCTCTGCCAGTACAGGAAGTTATTCAAATTCTTATTCATGTTTCAGTCTAAACCAAAGGGGGAGAAAAAAACAAAACGGTATGACTAATCTTTATATCACTTTTACATGTTAAATTGCGTTTTTGTTGGCATTTAGCACTTGGTCAATATTGCATACCGTAGTTCTCGCGTAGATGCCGCGGCTTTACGAAGGCCTCAGTGTGGCTTGTAGAATTGTCCCACAATCTAGGGGTGGCCTATACAAGAGGGTTATTGCTTGTACAGTACAGTACTAAAGTCGCCATAATCAGTTCTAACCCCTGTGCGACATATAGAATTATCCAGAAGTTTAGGTGTGGCTTATACCAGGTTTAGGCTTATAATATTAGAATTTACAGTATTGGTTTCACGTTTTGCCCTCTCAATGTATTACAATACAGGGATACATTTCAACATTTAGTCAAACATCGCAGTCAGACCCATAAGGGAGGTCAATCATCTCTGTTCTCCCCCCCCCCCTCAACTTCTGGTTAGATTAAACCCAAGTATAACCTGCACTCGATGTTAGGAAGTGGTACTCCTTAACAACAGGGGGGAGGTATGCATTAGTATCCCCCACCCTGCAGCTAGTCTAACAAGGCTGACTTCTAATTCCCATCTAGCTCAGGTTTAGCTTATCTTAATGGAAATATTTTATTTACTCTACAAAGATATTTTGATTTTTATTCTCTCTCAGTGGGAAGCAATGCCTGATACCAGTTGGTTCACGTATCCGCCAGCTCTACCCAGTGACCATGCCAGATGGACTGCCAGGAACTGACTGGTTCTATGGTTTGTATAAATATCTTCATATAGTGTTTCTCCTTTATTACATTATATTTGAGATTGGATGATACCCCATACTGGTGGCAGCTCTTATCACGATGTCACTATTTTCTTAATTATGATTTACTGGATATACTAATGTGAGGAGTTGCTATACCTGTCATGCTGATGTATGTTTTGCTTGTATACAGTATAATAGAAATTGTGTATGCTTGAACTTGTCTCTGCTATAAGTAACACATACTTTCACATTACTATAATATCATTTAATAATAAATCAATGCACATTTCAGGGACTGTGACAGAGGCTTCAAAAAGTGTATGCACGATAAACTTTGACATAAACGATGGTCCGCTGAAGATGACAAGGAAGCAGTTCACAAAATGTTGTAACAACAAGACCCTATATGTGCTTCCGACAGAAGATCTGTAACAAGGCATTGAAGAAAACATAACTGAATAGCAGAATGTCAGTTGCACAGTATTCTTGACCAGTGCAACATTGTGCACTACAATATGATGCACTTTAGCAGCGGTATCTTTCTAATGCATCTGAAAAAAATTAGATGCACCATTTCTCGCAACCCTGAGGTCTTATGATATGACATAGTATATGTTACACTGCATTGAATAGACAAGTTAATGTACACATGAAACAGAAGTAAATGATAAAATCATGTACTACGAAACAATTTTGCTTCTATTGAAATAACAATAAAAGAATACATAATTCATTCATATTGACTTTCATTTTGTATCATTGAATACTTTAAGTCTACAGCAGACATTATGACGTTCATTAGTTTTTCAACAGAGACCACAGTTTAGGTGCTGAATCCAGTAAACATAAAACGTTATATAACGTTTCTCTATGGCTACTAAGTGTGGCAAAACATTAACCATCTCACTGCCTGCAGACCACTAAAGCGACCAGAGCATTCAAACAACTGAGCTAAACTTTTAAAAAATTATTCAAAAGTGATGGAAATATTTTATTACAAGTTCTAGTGAAAGCATTCCATGTTTTTTGTAATTTTAAAGCTCATGACATGCTGTGTTGTTACACTGGCCGGTAAGGTCGGCACTTATATATCATATACAGAAGCCATGCATCCAGGGGGGTCCCCCCCTTAGGTCTGAAAGTCGCCAAAATTAAGATTCCCAGATTGCAAGGTCTTTTGTTTACATCTTTTATCCTATAATCAATTATGTGCAAAAGTCGCCAGGTCGCTTAAATTATTGCCCCTGGAGGGCGTTTTTCCCCATTGGACCAATACGGAGCAACATATGGAAGACATACGGGATTCATCCCGTATAGGGAAGGACCAAAAGCGTTTTTGTTCACCCTCCGTATCCCGACCGTATGTGAATGCGGGAATCCATATTGGTATGCAGCATACGACATACCAATATAGCATTGATTTTGTCTGGCCTAATTGTCAAATTGTGCAGAAACCAGTCTACATTCCAGGGAACCCCCAGGGAATCCCTCTGTGACGCCATTAATTATATAAACATACGGAGGTAGGCTGAAGAGGGTCCACATTCTGTTTTGGGTGCTAGGGAATGGAGAGGAGAGGTCAGGGAAGGGAGAGGTGAAGTCAGGGAAGAGAGAGGGGAAGTCAGGGAAGGGAGAGGTGAAGTCAAGGAAGGGAGACAGGAAGTAAGGGAAGGGAGACAGGAAGTCAGGGAAGTGAGAGGTGTAGTCAGGGACGGGCGAAGGGACATCAGGGAAGGGACAGGTGAAGGGAAGGCACTGGGAATGTCAAGCAGTACCACACGGGAGAAAAACCTCAATGTGTAGCACAGTAAAGAACTGCGCAATATGGATAGTGAAGACAAGCTGGCTGAGGAGGCTATAGAGAAAAATGATGATGTTGATGAAGACATCAATGACGTGGATGATGATAATGATAGTAAATAGATATGTCTCCTTTATGGAATGACCAATGTAACAATGATAGCTTTGACTCATATACCTACGATGGCCTGTTAGATCAGTAGTTTTTGGCTGCACATTCAATGTGCTGCTGAGGTATATATTTGGTCAGAAAGCTCCATTTCCCGACCTCCCCTCTCCATTCTCCGACCTCCCTTCTCCATTCCCGACCTCCCCTTTCTATTTCCCGACCTCCCTTCTCCATTCCCCGACCTCCCCTCTCCCCTCCCTGACTTCCCGTCTCCCTTCCCTGACTTCACCTCTCCCGTACCCCAACTGAGATTTTCCTGTCCATTCCCTGATCTATACAACACCTAACCCTTTAAGGGCCGCATTTTACACTGTGCGGCCCTTAACGGGTCGCAAAGAATAAATATGGGAGATATATATGCCCATATGCTTTTTTAGAATTATGGCTGCCCCAGCACCTCAGGAATTCAGACCTATATATACGGCCAAGATACAGAAAATGTTTCCCATATAGGATGAGGAAAAAACGTATTGGTGAGAAAATTCCCAGATAGGATGAGGAAAAACACTTTTCCCCCGTATGCAGCATACGGAGCAAAAAACCAATGGGGAAAAACAGCATCCAGGTCAAAAGGTCGCCTGGAAAACGGCCCAGCTCGTCAGGCCGCCGAAAACCCCTCTGCAGTCACATCTAGACAGCCAGAAATTCTCCACCTAGCAGGCGATTACAGTTGTAAGCTATATATTTACATAATTTTTAAGATAACCTCCACAAACCGTAACTTCAATGACTGTATCTTGAGTTCTTCAACGTTTCCTAGGAGTTTCAGGTGTTATTAGATAATCATGTACATGGTCTCAGCATTTCAGATCTGTATGATCTTCAGAAGATTATGAGTAATTGGTGAAACATCATGGCCAATACTATGCGAAATGCATGATGGGTAACAGTAATTATTTATTAAGTCATTCAGGCAATCAGAATACAATAGTCCCTTTTACGAATGAATGAATTATTCTAAAGGTGACCTTTTTCCACATTTAACAACCTTACATTACAAGTAACGACACACAACCTTATTCATAATAACATAAACATCTTATTGGTTAGTAAATAGACAACCACCTGGAAGGCGTTTTATCGTATCATACCTTGTGTATAAACGCTGGTAGACAATAGCCATCACAGTACAGAGCTGGCTGGGTGCCAGAGGTGAAGAATAATGGTTTAGGTCCACATGACCTTCACCATTTGGCTTGCGATCTCCATTCCCTTATATATATATATGAGAGGAGTTGAGGCCAGCATGACTTAGCCTCTAGGTGGCAGCACCAACACAGCCCGGAATTAATGGATCCACACAGGGGAGAAACCTCTCTTGTGTTGCCTACCATGTACAGTGGCTGCACCAACACAGCCCATACAGAGCTGGCGAAAATGCCCCCTTTTTAAAGTGCATATATATATATATATATATATATATATATATATATATGTAAAAAAAATTGCCCTAGAATTATTTTAACGAATGGATAAGTGAAGTCCAACTTCTACCTTTATAATTTAAAAAAAAAATTAAAAAATTGATTTTCAAAGAAATTATACAAAAAAATGTCTTTACTTCTGTAACTTGGTAAATAATGGCCCTACAGAGCTGAAACACAGCTGCCCACAGACTCCTCGTGTATAAACGGTGGTAGACAATAGCTATCAGAGTACACAGCTGGCTGGGCGCCAGAGGTGAAAAAAAACACTCCAAATCCAGTGCCTTTCCCGACCTTTCCTACAGTGTAAAAAATATCCGTAAAAATTACGGTGAATCACTGGCATCACTGAATGCCGACCGTTTCCTGTTTTTTTTACGGTCACCGTATTTTGTTTTCCCCCGTATATTTTACAGGCCTTTCCCATTGTATTTTTACGGTGATTCATCATTATTATACGATGATTCTCTGCTATTCAATGATGATCATATTTGTTTATGAATTCATTGTTATATATTTTGTAATATCATCTTAATTCCAGGCCTGTATACATATATATATATATTAGGCCTGAGAAGCATAATTGAGTGCCTCATAGCAATATACAATTACAATCCATGAGCAAAAGGTACTCTAGGATTGTTACAAAGAAACTCTGACAACAGTCTCAATATGTATAATTCTAATCACCACAACATGGGTGTTTATACTATTCTTACTAGTGTCCAGGGTCTCAAAAAAGGAAATTATATATATTTTTTATCTTTAATATGCCAAAGGCTTCAATTTTTATTGTGTAATTAATGAGATAGTTGGATATCTTTATAAATCTAACACAATTATGTACACTTTTAGTTGATAGCTTCCACTAAAGTCTCTCTATCAAACCAAGCTGCCACCTGGTGAGCAAACTTTTAATGTGAGATTCACCGTAAATGAAAATACATTGTTTCACTGTACTGGTTTACGGATGTTCAATGTAGAAGTAATGAGTTTTACAGTGTCTCACCGTAAATCACAATTATGGTGATACACTGTCAAATTTAGCATTGATTCTCCGTAATTTCAACGGAAATTTTTCACAGTGTATCTCTTCCCCGACCTCTCCTGTCTCTTCCCCGACCTCTCCTGTCTCTTCCCCAACCTCTCCTGTCTCTTCCCCGACCTCTCCTGTCTCTTCCCTGACATTCCCAAACATATGGACCCAATTTATACTCTCCCCGACCTACCTCCGTATGTGTATTCATATTATGACGTCACAGAGAGAATTCCCTAGGGTTTCCCGGTAGGTAGACTGGTTTTTGCACATTTTTCTAAAAGAGACAGGTGACAATTTCCGTATCTTGAGATGGCCGTATGTTTGATGCCGTATGTTGATATTTTGTATAAAAAGATGGTATCTGGAGGGTATCCGGAGGGTCAACTGAAAAAAAGTACTTTTGGTGTATAATTGCCGCATCTTGACCGCATCTTGCAGCCGCATGTGGGGTTTTATATCAACATGCGGGGAAACACCTTCCTGGAAGGCATTTCACCGTATCTTCATATAAGACCCAACATGCGGCTGCAAGATGCGGTCAAGATGCGGCAATTATACACCAGAAGTACAATCTTTATCATCGTGACTCCCATTGCCTACCTCCTCCTCGGTCAACTCACCTTCGGATGGATCATCGCTGTATGACACATTGAGGTTTTTCTCCAGTGTGGTACTACCTGAGCTATCCGCCTCGATGGGAGGCTGCGTCTCATGCATCATGCCATCATTAAAGGGTGAAGGGCCACATTCTACACTGTGCGGCCCTTAAAGGGTCCCCTTCCCATTTCCCTGACATTGCCAGTGTACTCCCCGACCTCCCCTCCCCCTTCCCTGACATTGCCAGTGTACTCCCCGACCTCCCCTCTCCCTTTCTTGACATTGCCAGTGTACTCCCCGACCTCCCCTCCCCCTTCCCTGACATTGCCAGTGTACTCCCCGACCTCCCCTCCCCCTTCCCTGACATTGCCAGTGTACTCCCCGACCTCCCCTCCCCCTTCCCTGACATTGCCAGTGTACTCCCCGACCTCCCCTCCCCCTTCCCTGACATTGCCAGTGTACTCCCCGACCTCCCCTCCCCCTTCCCTGACATTGCCAGTGTACTCCCCGACCTCCCCTCCCCCTTCCCTGACATTGCCAGTGTACTCCCCGACCTCCCCTCTCCCTTTCCTGACATTGCCAGTCCCTTCCCAGACCTCCCCTGTCCCTTCCCAACATTGCCAGTCCCTTCCCGACCTCCCCGTCCCTTCCCCGACCTCCCCTGTCTCTTGCCTGACCTCCCCTGTCTGTTCCAACACCATGTCCTGACATCATACACCGTGTCCACATGTCCAGTACCAACATGCGGACCCTATTTACAACATACAGGCCTACATATAGCCCATTTTATGTGATTTTTACTTTTTTGAACAAATTTAATCTTTATTACTTGAATATTTGTACATAGTTTGACGTCGGTTGCTGTGTGTTAAGTGACCATGTATCACTCTTTATGTCAAATATTAATCAATGTGAACAGTTTCTCGTTTGTCGAGACAATGATGCATGTTACATGGAAATAGAAATATCAAGTAACAAAGAAGTGATAGGCTCGTCAGTAGAACTGTTGTGTGAGCCATACCACAAGGTTAAGTCATGGAATGTTAAATAGTTGACATGAATTGATATATGAGCAAGATGAACGACCAATATGTATGCTTTTAAAGTCTTGAGAACATTTTACAATAAATTATAAACCCGCTATATAGTATACATCACAGACCTACATACGGTACCCGTTTAGCCAGTAGGTTTCTTGGGAATTGTCTCATCCAAGACCTGACAAGCTGAGTTCTTAAATTCAACAATGTTATCTATTTTCCTTTCAGAGGTAGTAAGAGAGTTCCATCGCTGTGCACATACAACTAATGGTGACTTTTCAAAGGCAGTGCAATGAATCATTGGATAATAAATAATAGGGTATTAATTAAATCTGTTAGTTCTCGTATTATTTTTCAGGAAAATATTTTGTCTTGACCTTTTAAAGGCGTACAAGCTGATGTGATACTTTCTCCTTTCAACTAAGGTGGGTAGCTGTGCAATCATATGGACTTGCTCTGTCGGCGTTAACATATATAATTTATAACATCTTTTAAGGCATCTGTTTTGACAGCGCTGAAGCTCAGCCAAGAGATCACAGTTAGCATTAGTATACATAATATCAGCGTTATATATGATAGGCAACAAATAAGACACATAAACCTTCCTGAGTATTTGACTTGACATATACTCACGTACCATGTACATCAGTAAGGCCTTAAAATCTACATTTTTTTTACCATACGGACCCCCCCTCTACCCCTCCGTATTCTGGGGTCCAAATACTCCAAAGATACAGAATTTATGTGCTCCGTATGTTGAACTGAAACGCAATTATGGCCGTATCTATATACGGCCGGCCGTATATGAATCTTTTTTCTGCGTATACGGCTGCTCCAGCAGAAACGCAAAAATGAACAGAAACGCAAAAATATAACATTCGACCCTCCGGATGATACGGTGAAATGCCTTCCAGGAGGGACATGGGACATGAGACGTTTGTTTGTGTGTATGAGGAAGACATGAACACAGTTTCTACATTTTTATTTATTTTTATTTCGGAGAAACCAATTCTTTAATGTAATATGGCATACTGATTCTCGCTTCTAAGAACTGATTTTCTTTCATTACATCATGGAAGAACGGTTTTGAGGATTCTATCTTTGGACAATCAGGTTACGGCCACATGACTAAATCACATTTTAATAATATGATTATAATGGCTACCGCGTACATACAAAAGAGTCACATGTCTCGCTTTCATATCTCAGAAGTCTGGATTTTGCATTGTAACTTTTTTGTCTGCAGGGAACACTGATTATTGTGCTAATGCCTTACTGACAACTGTAGCATGTGTATTGGGTGATTGCAATGGGACGAGCATTTCCAAATGCAGTCGCTTGTACTGCCATCCACCAAGATCACTAGGCAAGCTTTGAGCTCCAGTGACCATAATTACTGCATTCAAGTATTTTGGACTTGGTCTATATATGAATATATAGTTATTAACAATAAACTGCTGTGTCTGGTTTTGTCTACACATATACTCACTCCAAACTTTTTAGATCCCATTCCCCCTAGCCTCCTGGCTACCCTAAGTTCCATTCAGGGAAAATACCTGGCCATCTGACGTCTGGCTTATCATAGAATAGCACATTAATAATCCTCTAGCCCAAAACTACTATGCTACCGTTTGTCTTTTAACCATATTTTAGGTTTAATGTTCCTGATGCACCTCATTTTCTGGTACCATTTAGTCAATTCAAACCAGGTCTCCTATCCAGTCATCATCTTCAATTGTGTCATCTTCATTTTCCTCATCTCCATCAGATTCATCCTGCCCTCCATCTGTTGGATCCAAATCGATATAGTTAACATCTTTAGCCTCGTCCTTCTTCTTCCCAATGGACTTAACATATTTCATGAATGGTACCTGTTCATGAAACAGGGCAGGTCCACAACGCGTCTCGAGTTCCTCTTGGATATCACTGGTATTCTTCAAAGCATCCCTCAATGTGACTACACATCCCAGATCATACTGTGTCACAAAATCCATGTTCATCATCTCATCATGTCTGGCTGTTATCAAAGACCGCCTTTCCATGACTGATCTATGGAACTGAATGATGTCATTTCTGATTAGGATCAGTTCCTCCTGTGCCCGATGATTGTGGTTCAGCAGTTCTACAGCTTTTCTTTTTGTTTCTCCTGAGATGGGATCTATGGGATCTTCATGGTCCATGAATACATGGTACATCTCATCATCTGTTTTCAGTGCTGCTTCTCTGGTTATCTGAGGCAAGTTCGTCATCTTGTAGCATTCATTCAAATTCTTGATGGATGTATTGAGCCGTTTGCTTGAAGCTTGGATCTGCTTTTGTGTTTTCTTTCCCAAAGCTTGTCCACCTGGGGGAAAAAAAAATCATAGTGTATGAAGGAAAATTATACATGTGGTATGAGGTACCTTGAATGGGATACTATATTGTAGTCGTTGAAGTTTAAGTACCGTACAACAAAATAGTGAAAAAATAAAATGTCAGACTCCAGGAAATATGTTGATCAAGTGAATACTATAGGGACTCGCTATATATAAATTGTTTAAAGGGAAAATTTTATTATTATGGTACCAATAATTGTGTTCTGCTGCAGTTTTCTTTATAATTGTCCAATTTACACACAACAAAAACTAAAATGTGGGTAATTATCCTAGGAATTCGGCTGGACAGTCGGTACGGCAATACCGGACATTTTGCCGGACCTGCAACATTTCCCACGTCTGCCAGGATTTCAAGAAGACTCTGCGACTATGAGTAAACAATTCACAATCATATGATGACTAGTAAACTTATCCACAGCATTCAAAGAATATCAATAAAAGATTGCAATTGGTTTGTACCTTTATATTTGTCACGCATCTGTTTGAGGTGTGCATATTGGATGGCTTCAGTGCGGACAGCTCTTAGTAGCGCCTTTCCCTTTTGCCTACATGCAAGTTTCAGTTCAGTGCTGTACTTGAGAGAATTCCTATCCCATCTCTTCATCTTGTGTTTCTTCTCGATGTTCTGTACTTTTCTCTCAAGCCTTGAATAAAGTTAAAAGATATATTTGAGTAAAATAACATGAACCAACGTCCTACACAAAATATCATGTGTGTATCGTGCATTTTAACATTATTCTATAATGATAATAGCCATTGGACAGATCCACAGTCTATGTAGCAATTCAAATGCAGTTTTCACAATTCTAGTTTTGGTGCGGGGTTTTCATTATAGTGGGGCCCTTCACCCAAAGAATATAACATCTAGCGTGTGATCCTAATCACAAAAGACTCAGGGATTTGTTTTTCCTTTGAACAAATTGTATATAATGCTGTGTGTAATGTGTGTGGTGTAATATGTGTGTAGTGTGACATGTGTGTAGTGGAATATGTGTGAGTGTAACATGTATGAGTGTAATATGTGTGAGTGTAATATGTGTGAGTGTAATATGTGTGAGTGTAATATGTGTAATACCCCCCCCCCCCCACATACACACACAGTGCCGATTCCCAATGATCAGGTACATAATTTTAGTACAATACGTTATGTCTCATTTCTGACAGCAGAATCATAATCTCCAGGAAACGCTGTCCCACTTTGATAGGTCACATGCTTTATTTAATCAAATTCCAGGCGAGCAGGTGGGTGTGGGCACGCAGGTGGGTATGGGCAAGCAGGTGGGTGTGGGCAAGCAGTTGGAAAATGAAAAAAAAAAGAATTCCCCTGAAAAACGTCTCACAGAGGCATCGCATAAGACTCTAGGAGCAAGGCTCCCTGAGTCAAAAAGAAAGTGTGGTCAGATTCTTCTTGGCCCAATTCTGCTCATGCATGAATGGGGAGGAGCCTCATGTCCCGTGTAAATATCAACAAATGCCCATGTCGCCATATCAATTTCAAGAAATAATGTGGTTTGAGACAACCCCACTGTCCCACACTTGCAGGATCAATATATGATAGTATAAAGCATCATACATAGAAAATAGCAGTGTAAACAGACCAACATGGCCCATACGGGACGAAAACCACCGCGGGATCCCAACGATTTGTTCAGAGGTGACGCTACTACACTGCACATAGTGGTGGCTATAAGCGCCCTGGGCAGGCAGCAACCGAAATACCTCAACTGAAAACGAACACTGCCCAGGAAGGCATAAATAGCACTCTATTTAAAAAGGGATACAGGAAACCAACACGACAACTGAAAAGGCTATGTGGGCCATGCTTACGCAACTGGAGGTAAATGACACTAAAATCCACAAATTGACAGACATCATCGCATCAACAAGGTCTGTGTTACATAAGGTATCTGAATCAGCGGATGCCCAAACTAGGTTGTTGATGGCACACGAGTTCAGGTTTGAATGACAAGACACTATAATCAAGAAGTCTTAAAGCTGGAATGCTCTGAAACCTGATATAAGAAATGGTTTAGACATAATGTATTTAAATCCACAATAGGAGAGCTAGGAGGGACATTCCGTTTTGAACCAGCCGAATGTAGAAGTATATCAGGAGGGAGATGACAATTGGTCTTAGGCTACTCCAGCTTTTGGATGTTTGTCAACTGGTAGCTCATTAGGCCGCCAGCTTGACAGGGTTCTTCTAATGCAAGGTTTAGCAGCTTTTTTTTCACTGCTTCAAAGTAGAATCGGGTTGTTTTTGTCAAAAGGTTCAAATGGGGCTGTGTAGGCGGAGGGGGGGGGGGTAGCAGAACTTTCCTCCCCTAACCATGTAGCAGGTCAGGTTCCTGCATTTGTATAGAAAACACCGAAAAATATTTGGGTCAATATTCATGTTATTTGGGCCGAGCAGAAACAAGCTGAACCAGGCCTAATGGACGAGCAGAATACGACCTAACAGAATTGGACTTGTATCACATACAGAAACACACACACCATCCATGTCCTGGCAATTATGTTTCAGTACTTTTGAACTAAATTCAAATTTTAGAAATGAAGAAATGTCTCCTTTCGCATACCTTTCCAGTTTTAGCTCATCACCAGTTTCCTCTTTCTCTTCGTCTGCATCTCTGAAATAAGATAAACAGAGTGAAAATATATTTCAATGAGTACCTAATGAGAATTTCATGATTGAGAAGAGGAAGAACATTTTGTTCTGAAGAAATTGTTTTACTACCTAATAAACCTTTGTGTGAGGAATGATACTGGAAAAAATACAGTGTTCAGGATCTGTGAGAAGTTATTTACTAATATGAGTAAATCAGTATGCCTTGTATCTCACATTGCACGGAGTAATTAATTTTCCCACCCAACTATTGGGTATTAGGTACCGCAAATAAGCAAGTATTAGCCACACTTACACTTAGGGTACATAGTATAGCCCTCACAGGGGGTCTGATTTATGTAACTTTAGTACTATACTATGCTAATGAAAAGCTTCCTATTAGCCCCACCTGGATCCGGACCAAATCCTGTGATCCTGGCTGGGGTTCTGACTTTTATAAAAATCAGTGGCTTCTACCCAATAAATCATGGTAAATGAGATTGTGGGTTGAATAAAATGTGCATTTCACCTTAGCCTGTGGTACTGGTGCAACAGCAGGATATAGATTCCTTTCCAAGTTAAAGGTGGTTCAACTGAAATCGAGGATTTTGGAAGGAGAAATGTGTGAAGATCAGAAGAAAGGTTAAATGTAATGTTTTACATTACAAACATGCTTGTATATATGAGTAGTATTGTATGTATCGGAACGGGACTATGGTTAACTACTGTTTATTACTCAATCGACATGCAGCCAATCAGAGGCCTCCCTTTTGGCGGGAAATTCAAAAGCAGCCAATGAGAGGCCTCCCTTTTGGCGGGAAATTCAAATAGGTCACGTGACCAGAGTGCACAAAAAAGACGTAAAACACAAACAAAAGTCATAAGGCCACACCAAAAAAGTTGGTCAATGGATTTCAATATTGAAAAAAATGCTGTGAGTGAGCAAATGAATTCTTTTTAAAATACATATCAATGCATTTTTTATATGGAAAAGTGTAGGGGTTGGGTTTACACCCTAATATATAAAATGGTACTGGTCGTTTGTATCCTAGGGCTTTGCCACTTGCAGTGATCCTTCAGGGCCATCATGGTTCACAGTCATCATGGTTCATGGCCATCATGGTTCATGGCCATCATGGTTCATGGCCATCATGGTTCATGGCCATCATGGTTCATGGCCATCATGGTTCATGGCCATCATGGTTCATGGCCATTATGGTTTATGGCCATTATGGTTTATGGTCATCATGGTTCATGGGCATGATGGATCATGGTTCATGGTAATCATGGTTCATGGCCATCATGGTTCATGGCCTTCATGGCCCATGATTATCATGGCACATAGTCATCTTGGTTAATGGTCATCTTGTTCATGGTCACCTTGGTTCATGGTCATCATAGTCCACTGCTATCATGGTCATTATGGTTCATGGTTATGTTTTACCACCATCATGATTCATGGTCAGCATGGTTCATGGTCATAATGGTCCATGGCCACCATGAAATATTAACTGTCATCATGGTCCACTGCCATCATGGTCATCATGATTTACCACCATCATGGTTCATGGTCATGATGGTCCACCGTCATCATGGGTCCCTGGTGTCCTGTGATGTAAATCACATGCCTATTGATTCTCCTAAGTGGTGCTGTGTACAACAGGTTTTAACAAGACCTCAGCTTTGAGAGTGAGTAGGCTATACGGTACCATGGGACTACTCTGATCTGTGCATAACTCTGCAAAGAGGTAGTTGTACACAACATATCCTAGATGGCACCAAATTTTAAAAAATCAAATCTCAATTTTCCAAAATATAAGGCAAGCAAAATGTTTAAAAAATAAGTTGAATCTCCGAAAACAAGGTGTGGAAAACACATTGACCAACTTAATTTTAAAGGGAGGTATAATTTCGACTGATGTCATGTCACTATTTGAAAAATTGCTTGTAAACTATGAGTTGATGTCGCTGTAAACTAATGGAAAATCAGCTCTACCTTTTTGAGGAAATAAACACTCTACCCTGACAGTAAAATTGTACATCATAACTGAACAAACTTTTTGAAATTATTTAGATACCGTTTTTAGTGTAGTAATATTTTCTACTTAGTATGAAATATATGTTGCATTGGCAACACTTGTTAAGAACAAGTAAATATGTGATATGCACTGGGAAATGGGACCTTAGTGCACCCTGCACTAAAGGCCTTTTTTCACAGATTGTGTCACATAATGAAGGGTACGAAAAAATACATACCAGGCTGTGCATCCTTGCTATAACTCTTTATTTCTGCTTTGTTCCATTCCCCGATGGTCTCATCGTTCAGTGTACCTGATGAAAGTAAAGTTCATTCTGTTATTACATCACAAAATGAAGGATAAAGTGCCTGACTCCATTCGATAAGATTCCCGATTCATGAGGCCTTGGTGGGGGAGAAGGTAATTTGGTCGTCTCCTGTGAATGAAATTACTCACCCTCCACCACATTCATGATACTGCCACATTGTGTCAGATGGGGGTTTTGCATGCAGTACTTGCATGACACGTGAGAACCCTGTTACTATTGTATCACAAAAAAGAGAAATGTATATTGTGGTGTCACGGTACAAATAGCCGACAAAATTTCTGGTTCTGACCCTATTTTTCTCCTTCAGACGGGCAAAAGCTTGGGTTCTTTTGAGTGTGCAGTAATGAATGATCCCTTAAATTAAAGCTTAACACATATCTGATTTTTTTATTTGCATCCCGCATAAAAAAGTGTGTTCCGATTTTGCGCTAGTTGCCATGGAAACTGACTTACCCAAACTGGAGAAATTTTACAGGTGCCCAGCGACCTTTGACCTTGACCCCTCCAATCACCACCCAGGGTTACCATGGCAACAACCAACTTTTTATATTTTTTTTGCCAAGGCCTTTGGGAACAATTTGGGCCGCAGATTATGTTTCTGTGACAAATTTAAGGCCTCCTACCACTGATTATATGCACAGTAGTACCGTTTTTCATTGGCACTATTTACGAATTTGTACTGTGACACCTTGTGGTGGTGGCAGGGACCGCACTCCACCCCGCAGGTTTTCACAGGTCCCGCAGGGCGGAGACCGTAATTCCCCATGGGGCTCTATAAAAGCAGTAACACTCCAGTATCACACACTCAGGGATATTTCTAGGATTTTATGTTATGGGCCAATGGCGCATCTATAGGAAAAATAATGCGCCATTTTCAAAATTAATGGGCCATTAACTATAATATAGTTTTCTTGGAAATGATAATGTTACTATAAAAGGCAGTGCTTCCACAAAAAATAATTTTAAGTTGAAACTTTCAATTACTGCTCCCCTCACCTTGAATTGTGGAACAAAATATCACTAGATGAAAACAATCAAACTAGACTAGGGGAAATTCATCAATCTAAAAAAAACCATCCAAACTTAATTGTCCTAACCCAGGCCATGGGTACCATGCATGATCAGGGAAAGAGTTAAGATCAACGTATATGATACATGGTATGAAGGCTGGAGGTGCTAACGGAAAACAATCAATAAAAAAAGATTTCCAAAGTGGGCAATGGAGGAGGGATTATTTATTTCATTAGAAAATTTAGGAAAATTCAGATTCTCAGTATATCTATTTGAGATTTAGATGACCGAATTCCCACTGCTTTTAGCTTTCCAACGATATACTACATCCCCCATTTGTGAACTCTGACACATATTTTGGGGAATATATTTTTTTACTTTTAGTATACCGTGATGTCTTATGCGCCAGTGGGCGCATAATTGGGGATTTTAATGCGCCATTTTGCATTTTAATGCGTGTATTGCGCGCTGCGCGGCCCTAGAAATATCCCTGCACACTGCACAGTACTGATCAGACGTGCCATAGCTCTCTTGCTAGTCTGAGTCTATGTTCACATTTTCTGGGTTAAGTCTAGTATTTTACAAATAGTTATCGTTATAACTATTCGGGATTAGTGTTATCACACTGCAGTTTAGGTTCTTATCTCTATAACTACTATGGCTAGTTATGACTGATATCACTTAAAGTGTGGTTTACTGAGGTAGTATCTTTATCTCTATAGTACTCAGGATTTATCTGCTGAGCATTCTGTGTGTACTCGTTTCTAAGTCACCAAAGATTTAAGGGGTAAAATTCAATTTTGAAATTAGACTTCACTGTGTTGAAATAGGCCTTTCAAGTCTGACGTATAAAACCCTGAGTGATTACATGTGACATGTACTGGACATGTACTGGGGAGAGAGATCCTGTAGTATGGTAGCTTCTTGCAGGTAGTGCAGACCGTTAATGTATTGCCTTACCTGAGAACAGTTTTTTGAGGTCCTGAAGTTCAGATTGCGTTTCCTGAACAGTCTTCCAAGTCTTCTTCAGTTTATCCAGGAATGATTTAACTGCAATATTAAATCCAATAAATCAATAAGGGTAGAATGTATTGTCACGTAGTAAGTTACGTTATTTACACTTAGGAATAATGTCCTTTGAACGTAAACTAACGTAAATGTGTTTACTGAGAAAACCGTACACCACCATCCTTGGACTCCTGACCACCTCGATCAACACCGTCAGACCCTAGACCAATACCCACGCTACCTACACCACCAGATGACTGAATTATGAACATTCACAGATTTTTGCAAATTGAACAGGTGTCCTATTGACTTACTATGGGAATGAAAAGTAGATGAAGTGCCTACATTGATTTTTGTCTGTACTGACCAAAATAAGTAGGTTCATGTTAGGTCTACTTTGAGAATTTGATCGGGGTGTTAGAATAGGGCCAAAGGCAGATTGTTTGAAGAGCTGGGTAGGAAAACACTTGAATTTTTGGATTGTCCTTTGTTCTGAGCAATAGGGATAATTTTGTTTACTTGAAAAATTACATTTTGTATTATTTTTATTTGGTAGAGCATCCTTCAAACTTATCGTAATACATTCTAGGGAGCCTGGTAGGCTGACCGAGTCAAAAATATTGATCCCTAATCACCTCAAAGTCATTGGCCTTTGTTAGTGTACCCCTTTCACTGAGTGAATACGATACATATTCTGAGCGAGATACATACCCATCTTGTTTGTCAGTTTCATGCAGTGATGAAGCAACAGCTCTGTTAGCAGGTCATGCCGGTTCTCGGCTGTCATCTCCTTTGTTATATTGGAGTAGGCTCCTAGGTATGACCACAATCTTTCCGTCCCTTCCCCGTCACAAAGGCCCGCATCACAAATCCTTCTAGGACTATATTTCACCTAAATAAATAGCAAAAGTTTAAGCTAATGTAAAAGGTTTTTTCTTAGCGAAAGAACAACAAACTGAGATTGGCTTAGGGTGGTTTGTATTACACAGTCTATGTGGATGATTGCCAAAATATAAGTTTATAAATACGAGCACCCCTTACAATGTTGTTAAAATTATCCTTACCATTTATTATGAATTTTTATGCCCAATTTACCACTCCCTCATTTAACAATGACGACTGCCTTACCATGCATCTCAGCCCATGACCATGGACATGGAATATGCCAACTGCAAACGTCAATGTGTCAGGTATCGCCATGGCCCTTCTCTGATGATTATTATGGAAGAAACAAGGAAACAAAAATGTACATTGTAATCATGTATGCAAAGTTATTTTGTTTCAAATAAACTGTTAAAGTATTCAAAACAGACAAGATTATCCAAGAATATTGTCAAGTCGAGTGTTGTTTGTCTTTGACATTAATTGAGAGAGAAATTCTTCATAACAAACTAAAAATCTAAAATGAAAAAAATTGTTACTTGATATAATGGACAGAATTGAAAAATTGATTTATGATGTAGGGAGAGCTTGTTGTTGAGGGGTGATCATTTCCACCCACCCCAAAAAAGATCTGCCAACCCCCAATGTTGGTAAAATAATATGACCAGTGTGGATGATTGCCAAAATCTAAGCTCGTAATATGACCAGAGAAATATGATACATATAGTGTAGTTAATGTGATGCAGTGAACTTGAACCGCAAAAATGAACTTGAAATTTGTCCCAGGTAGAGCATTAAAAACGGGTTGAACTTGTTCCACTGAGTTTAGAGTGAAACCGGCAATAGTGTGAGATGTTGTATCTGATTGTTTGGCTCTGCACTGGGTGAATAATATACCTTCAAGTGACTGTTAAGCCGGCAGGCAATATCATATAGGAGAAGCCTGGTTTGATCCTTTATTTTGAGATAAAGGTACACTGGATAGGCCATCCTGAAAGAAAAGAAAATGGCCAATGGTATTAAACAAATGGCCTATCACATAACACCGACACCCCCAGACCAAGAGGGACGGACCCTACACTAACGCCCATGCAAATAGACCAAGACCGACAGACCCTATCGGCTCCCAAAGGCTAAAAACACAGTCCATATAGTATGGGAATGCAAAGTAGACAAAATGTCTACTGTCTTTATTACCGTGTAGTCCACGGATTGCCAGAAAATGTAGAGCATACTGTAGTGGCGATGGAGGGGGGGGGCTGTGGGTTCTCAGACCCCCTCCGCCGCCCAGGTGTAACAAGTGTACATAGTGAAAATCTACCAACGCCAGACGGGAGAGCAGAGTCGGCCGGGTCCGCCACTCATTGCCGGCAGGATCCCGCCGACGCGATAAACGTTCAAAAGGGGGATGTCGGTGGAGCTCCGCCAGCGTTCGCGGCAAAGCCTATGTTATCTGTATGAGGGGGTTGGAATGGTCTGATCTGACGATTGAAGCATACAGGATCTCTGACTGGTGTGGCCAGAGAGAGCCAGGGCAATGAAGAATCTCAGGTTTTACTGTAATTGACGAGTTCTGTCTCCTTTCACATTACGGCTGACTCTACAATACTTTATTATATGTTTCAGGGGAATAGAATCGGTCTTCATTTCTTTTTTTGTGTGGGCTTGTATGAAAACAGAAATTTTGAGTCAAAATAATTTTTTTAGTCAGTTGCTGTTTAAAATGAGTACATCCGATGTGTGGGAGAAATATATAGATTTCCCAAAAAAAGAGAATGTTCACAAATTATCAATAATTTGACCTACTATTAATTACTGTAAAACCTCACGTATTAGCCGCGGCTAGTACGCAATCCAGATAGACAGTGCGGCTTAGGTGTCAGGACTGGAGGCCTCCCAGACACTTGGCCCCCTGACATTTGGCCACCTGATTTTTGGCCCCCCTGACAGTTGGCCCCCCAGGACAAATGGCCCCCCGAATTTGGGGCCCCCCAAAGAAATTTTTCCATAGCAGTATTTCAATGTAAAAAAGAAAGAAATTGGTCGACATGTAGACATTTTGCCCAACATGTGTCGACAGCCTGGCCGCCATGTCGACTGCTTAGGCGACAGGTTGACAGGCTGGCCGTCATGTCAACATCTTGGTCGACATCTTGGCTGCCATCAGGTTGACAGATTGGTCGCCATCAGGTCGACAGATAGTTCGACATCAGGTCGACATCTTGGCCGCTATCAGGTCGACATCTTGACCGCTATCAGGTCAACATCTTGGCCGTTATCAGGTCGACAGATGTCGTCATGGTGGCTTAGCTGTCGACATGGCGGCTTAGCTGTCGACATGGCGTGTTAGCTCTAGACATGGCAGCCTATGTGTCGACATGGAGTGTTAGCTGTCGACATGGCAGCCTATATGTCGACATAGAGGCTCAGCTGTCAACATGGCAGCCTATATGTCGAAATAGAGGCTTAGCTGTAGACATGGCAGCCTATATGTCGACATGGCAGCTTAACTGTCGACATGGCAGCCTATATGTCGACATGGAGGCTTAGATGTCGACATGGCGGCCAGTATGTTGATATGTCGGCCAGTATGTCGACAAGGCGGCCAGTATGTCGACATGGTGGTCAGTATGTTGACCTGGCGGCCAGTATGTCAACATGGCGACAGGTGGATTGGTCCACAGGTGGACTGGTGGACAGGTCGACAGGTGGATTAATAGACAGGTCGACAGGTGGATTGGTAGACAGGTCGACTGGTGGACAGGTCGACTGGTGGACAGGTCGACTGGTCTACTGGTAGACAGGTGGACAGGTGGACAGGTTGACTGGTGGACAGGTCGACAGGTCGACTGGTGGGCAGGTCGACAGTCGGACTGGTGGACAGGTCGACAGGTGGACTCGTGGACAAGTCGACAGGTGGACAGGTTGACTGGTGGACAGGTTGACAGGTGGACTGGTGGACAGGCTGTCGACCTGGTGGTGATAAGGTATCGACATGGCGGCAGAGATGTCGACATGGTGGTAAAAGTGAGATAACGGGTGGACATGATGTCTCCATTTCTAAAGTAGGCAAGTTCATCCCAAATCTATCCGAAACCTAGCGTTATGCAGTCAATAAAGATCGCTAGAAATTTTCATGGGGGGCCCCCAAGTCCGGGGGGCCATTGGTCCGGGGTGGCCAATTGTCAGGGGGGCCAAGGGTCAGGGGGCTAAAATACAGGGGGCCATGTGTCCGGGGGGCCAGGAGTCCTGGAATCGTGCGGCTTATAGGACCGGTCCAAAGTCGGGCTGCAGCTAATAAGCGATTTTTTCCAAATTTGGATTACCATAATGACCTCCAATCCGATTTAGAGGTTTATGCTACACCCCCCCCCCCCTTACAGCAGGTGCTACACCCCCGCCCCCCCCCAACTCACAGTATATATATATAATTATATACCTGATACAATATACACCTGTCCTTAGGTGTATTGAAGCACACCCGGTTGTCGGGTGCACACTCTGCTGCTGTTGATATCACTCGTTGTCACTTTTGTTAACACAGGAACCTTTTACGTGTGTTGTCGCTGTTGTTAACACAGGAGCCTTTTACATGCAGGGGACAGTTGTCTACCCTTCTTTCAGTTTCCCACACTGCTCTATTCGTTAACATGGAACCCTATCTAAGTGGCCTTTCCCACAGTTCCCGATTAATACACACTGTTCTACTTGTTAACTGTTGTCTCTTTCCTTCTCGACACCAGAACTTAGCTGTCTCCTTCTCATTGAACACTAGAACTTAGCTGTCACTTTCTCCTTGGACACTAGAACTTGGCTGTCACTTTCTCCTTGGACACTAGAACTTAGCTGTCACCCCATAGCGACCCCCAGTTCCCTTGGTAACGTGCAATACGGCCACAGCGTGCAATATGGATGAGGGTTACTGCACACTGGCCGGAAGAGCGGCCCTCCCATAGGTTTAAACTTGATATATCATATTCACCATGAAACAAAACCCACTAGGGCCCAGTCAGAATAGTGCTTTTTCACATTTGGACCCTTGACCACTGCTCAATGAAAAGTCTATGGAGAGTATGGATAAGGCAAACTCAATGGGAATTAGCAGTACAATTTAGCAGTTTTCTAAAGGATAACTGGTAAATAATTAATGAAAAATCTCTAGAATCTGTAATTTACGGTAGTTGCATTATTCAGTTAGAAAAAGCTAATTTACAGATACTTTGCATATAGTACTAAATTCTATATTACCTTTCACCGTGCTTTAGATCGAAAAACTTATACGGGTAGTCATGTCTGCAGACAGAACCGAAGACTCCTTTGACCTGTAGCTTATCGTTCTGGCTTGTCGATCTTAATAGCTTCCCAGCTTGGAAATTACTGCAATCCTGAAAGATGTAGATTTGTATAAGTTCATGGCTTAGGAGTAGCGCAAAGTATCTCAGTCTTCTCGAAAGCCATGGATGGTGAAAGATTTTAAGGAGATAGCACAGAGTATGGAGGCAAGGAGGAGAGGTGAGGGAGGATATCGCAATGAGGACAGAGGCTGGGCATGAAGAAGGTTAGACATGGGACTTGCAGGCAACACTCTCCTCAAAGTACAAGACGGGTACAACACGTAGTGGACTGACAGATTACAAAAAGTGTAATGAAATAATTATCTGAAATAAGGCATTTACCTGATAGTATTGGCATGTCTACACTACAATTTCTATGATCTAATTAAAAATATATATATTACCCTATCTGGCTCTGATGTTTCCTCATAATTCTGAACATGTGAATCCACAGGATCTTGTTTGTAGAAAAACCGCTCTGGATGCCTGTTACTGAAGCCCTCATGGTTACCATCACGATGTCTTCTTACCAGACTGAAGTTACCATCCATGGATATAACCTTTCCATCCTAAAACAAAATAAGATGGCATATTACATTTCTAATTACCAAAATTTACCATGGTATGAGGTAAAAATAGAATAAGAGACTATTTAACCTGACCTCACATTTAATACAATTTGCACAAAACCAAGTGTTGGTATGCACAAGGAATGTAAGCTAGAAAATGATCCATGGGAAACTCTAGCCTCAAGTGTATGAGCCATACACAGTGTGAGTTCTCCTCTCTTTACACCGACTTCATATTTTGTAATGGTGAGTGATTCCTGGTGAGCTGTGACCTTTCCATTTGTGATGATAGCTTTCTTACCCCCCAGCTATGTCCCCCCCCCCGACCCCAACCCAATTGCTTACAGGGATTAGAAATGGCTTAAGACCGAGGTGTGAAGATAAAGCATAGAGATTATCCACTCAGCTTTTTCAGGGGCTTTACCCCCCCCCCCCCCTCCCAATCAACAGCAGGCTCGGTAGCGTCATATCAAGGTTATTCTATGGTGTTTTTGGAAATTATACTTCGATGGGCCGCCAGCGTATATTTCATTGCCGTGGGTGTCAATTTAAAAAAAAAAAAATTGAGTGCATTTTTTTAAAACATTTTTGGCGATTTTACTGCTTCTGCAGGAGAATTTACAATGTGATTTTTGAGCCTGTAGAGAACCCTGAAACTCCCCTATCAGCCACACCCACACTATGTACCGATCTTATAAGCGGCACTGGAGGTCTGACTGGTTTTATGGTAGATTAAAAAGTAAATTACTCTAATGTTTCGCTACACAAAGTAAGACTGACAAAAAGTAAAAAGGGAAAATATTACCATTTAGAATCAGGGCAAATTTTTTTCTTTCCTCAATCCTAATAATATCACGAAAAATTACCTTTGGGCATGCTGGACAATTCTCTGCTGGTGCTACATCACAGATGGTCTCAAGGCTTGCAACCTGATGGTGGACAGCAGTATAGCTGAGAACTGTGTCCCATGTGAACGCATTTTGAATGCTTGGGTCCTAAAATAAGTATGCAATAGGTATTGTTAGTCATCCATGACAGTATATATCAACATAATTGTTTCCTTTTGTATGGTCCATGATTTCATTTATAGTCATATGATGGCTGCCATTTATTGCCTATTTTATAGGTTATAGGTTTATGTGCAGAAAGAAGAAATTATATTATATCTGATAAATAGATGAAATTCCTGGCATCACCGGACAGTGGTATAAGATACTGAGCTGTAACAGTAATGTACAGCAACATAGGTTTGCAAGTAAATGCAGATTGCACAAATGCTAGTATGCACTTAGGAGAGATTCACCTGTTTGTACTGGGCTTCATTGAGATGTTTCAGTGATGTAATAAATGCTGTGAGAGACACCTTTGCATTAAGTACAAGGGATCTCAGCATCTTTAACAGTTCAATGCTGATGGCTGTAACAGGCGAAAGAGGACTTGATGGCCAAAAGCCATAGCGCACTATGGTTACTGCTTCATCTTCACATGAACAAAACTCCATCCACTGACAGTAGGCAGTTCCTGGTATAACGAAGAAATAATGCTGTGAACTATAAGTAACATTGTACAACTGACTATTCAGCACACAGTTTGATTAGGGAGCATAATTTTATCCGTCATTGTCCTATTTTCTGAGTATACCCAAATTTTCAAAAAAATTACTACACTGAAAAACAAGGGAACCTGAACCTCCTCATAGTGACGACCTTGATTGTCATAACAAATTATGGCAGGTGGCAGTACTTTACTATAGAGAGAGGTCACTTGTGGTGCGTAATAAAGTGACAGTGCACGCTGAGCATGGCGACACTGTAACAAAGTCAAGGGTCTGTGTGTGGTAGCACATTACATTAGCTCCAAAAATTAGGTTGGCAACGCGGAGACATTTCTTTGATAAAGACAACAGAAAACACAGACTTCACATCTCAACTTTCTGACAGCCTGTAATACACTCTGGTCCCGAGCATTATGACCCCATTGTGCATTACTGTAAAACCTTGGGTAGAAGCCGCGGCTAGTACGCGAGTCAGATACCCAATGCGGCTTAAAGGATCGGCCAAAACTCGGGGGCGGCTTATACGCGAGTTTTTCCAAATTTGGAATTAAAAATGTCTTAAAATCTCCCACCATTGTCCACATGATACCCACACACACACCCTGCAGGCCCAGCCGGGAGCCCCACGCTGGTACTGCGTCTGGTCGGTGCCAATGTGGGGTCGGCTTTATATAAAATGCTGACCTGGAGGATTGTGGGGGTCAGGTTTTACACCAAAAGTTGGGGGTGCGGCTTATATGCGAGTTTTTACAAGGGGTGGTTCAGACTGCCTGTGCGGCTTATAGGATTGGCCCAAACTCGGGGTGTGGGTTATACACAAGTTAGGCTTATACGCAAGGTTTTACGGTATAGTAGAAAGTTATCCTTTGTTCTGATTTGTTTGTCTTCCTTTTTTCCCGTTTGTCTATGTCAAGCGTTCTCCCAAGTCTCAAAATTGTCTTAAAATGCAAGATTGGCAAACATATATTACTCAGGGTTAATTTACCCTAAGTCACTTACTAAGTATATACAGTTGTAAGATTACAGGAGATAAGCATAGCTTGTAGTCATCTTGAAAGTTTGTCCCTACAACTGTCACGCAACCGTCAGGCCGTGAAGTAGTTTGCCAAATGAAGAACAGCCAAGGGAAACATTATGAATTATGGTCCTCAGGAACTACTTTTGAATTAACTTAGCATGGAGAGGACCATTCGTACCATGAAATATTTACCTTTATAGTCCAAAACAGTCACAGGTTTGGGGTAAATGCTACATGCACCAATCGACGAAGTGGGCTGATGCCTGGCTCTCCTCCACGTGGTAACTGGTAGCTCATATGGTACCCAGGAGCCTTGCTACAAGGAGAGACATTTGATATCATTATGTTGTTTCAACACATGATAATTACTTCAATGGAAAAGAACTACATGTTAAAGTTTTAATCTGGTAATGTACACAGTACAGCAAACACCCATACCTTCACCAAAATAACTTTGGTCCATTCATTCAATATCTTTAATCACAATGTTTCCTTTATACTGTAAACGTAGATACTTTTCCTGGTATAATTTTTCGTGGACTTGCTATAAATTACAATTTTAGCTGATTTAAATGCACAGATTTGGCACTGTAAATCAATATTGCAGAAATGTTAGGTCTGTACATTATCTTGGCGGATTTTTTTAAATTGTAAAGATCACAAAAATATCTATGTTTACAGTATGTAAGACAGCACAATGTAGGAGCAGTGAACCACCCCATTTAATTAGGCTGAGTGCTCACCAGGAAAAGATAAACTGGTTTAGCTTTAGTGCTGTAGCCCTATCATTGTTGTTTAATTGATTGATTGTCAGGTAGTTTAATGTCCAGAGGACAAGTTGCATAATGCATTCCAGACTGCCATTAGGTTAAGTTTTTCACAAGTGATGGTAGTCAAAGACTACACCCGGTCAAAGACGTTTCAACTGTTACAAACTCATGAGACTGAGCCATAGAGCCTGTTTATGTAGGGTGCAAAAAGCAAACGACCCTGATGCTGCTGTTGAAACCTTATGGAAATCTGTATCCCTTCACCATGGCCGGGGACTATCGTCACCAGCCAATAATAAGTATAATATTAATGAGTTTTAACACGATTGGGTCACTCATCGTGCTTTTTAGGTGATATGCCCGTGCTGATATCTAGGGATATCGGCACTTTTCCGGTGGATATCAGCACTCTTCCGGGGGATATCGGCACTCTTCCGGGGGATTTCAGCACGTTTCCGGTCTCTGTGAGCGATTCCGACGTTTTGTCACCCATAAAGTCCGTAATTTCATGGCAATTAGAACCCGGTACCCCAGGAGTTCAAGTCGGACGCTCTATGTGCTACGCCATAGGGGCGCTGGTAGTAATTGGGGACAAAACAAGGAGTCTATATGCAGAGTTTCAGCTTAGTAGGGGCATTATTTAGCGAGTTATGGAAGAAAAGAGTCTTTTTCATGTAATTTCTCAGAAAATCCATATAATTCTTTTCTCCTTTTTTTTTATCATGAAGGTAGAAGTTGGACTTTACTTAGTTATTTGTTAAAATAATTCTAGGGCCAATTTGTTACATACATACATCCACATTAAAAAAGTGGGTTTTCACCCAGGCTCGAACCAGGGACCTTTGGTGTGGGAGGCAAACGTGCTAGCCACCAAGCCTGTCTGGCCTGGCTACAACGGGAGGGAAACGCGGATAAGATCTCGAAATGACTTGGGGAGCGGTGGGACTGCCTGCTCGCGGCTGGCCACTGACGTGGGTAGGCCGATTGGGTATTATGCCAACCCTTTGGGAGTGTATCAACATAGGGTTAGCATGATGAAGTAAGGAGGAATCGTGTAATAACCTAATATTGAATGGATATCAAGGCGGAGGGCGGGCAGAGTGGCTATAGGGTTAGGGAGGGGGCTGCCTGCCTGTGTGCCCTGGTCAGTTAGTCAGTTGGTTCCCTTCTAAAATTGGGTATCCTTTGGGAGTGTATCAACACCATAGGGTTGGCATGATGCAGTAAGGAGTTAATATAATCGTAAAATAAACCTAATATTGAATGGCTATGAAGGCACTTGTGAGGTGTATCGTATGGATATTGCCAAAATCCTACGATACACCTCACGTGCGCCTTAATAGCCATTCAATATTGGTTAAATGGCCAGTGCGGCATATAGGATTGGGAAAAGGTCAGGGTGCAGGTCTATACCTGAGTTCTATGCAAAATTTAAGGTACCGTTCTGTCATGAAAGATCGCTGTTCTCAAAACAGTGTTGATGTTGTATAAGCGGCAGGGGTACAAGGGTATTGAAACGTTCCTTTTATATACTTATATAGAATATTGAAAGAGCGCCTGTGTTAGGGATAAGCCCCCTGCCAAATTGAAGACGGCCCCAGCCCTATTTTAGCAATGGTACGGTAGTGAGGGAATAAGATTAACATTCGCCAAATTTTGGTCACAGGAAGCTGTCAGATATGTTTTTTCTCATGTAGGTGGAAGGCTGTAACCTTACCAAATGGTTTTTGTGGAGCGGCCTCACTAGAGCTTACCACTACATATGAGAAAGCTGCCACTGTCATCGAGGCCCCATGCACCACACGGAGGCGGTACGGGCACCAGGAGTTCACACAGGGCCACTAGGAGGACTCTCAGCCCATGTTTGCCTCATGGACATTCATGTTTATCTACACTGAGAAAAAAAACACTTTTTTTTGTAAGGTCTTCTTTGGAACTTTTTTTTCAGGAGATTAGAAAAGGCCTACATCATGTTTTTTTTGAAGGAGTGTACAGGAAAACACTTTAATCTTTCGAATTCTGCATGTTTTGGAAAGCAGGCCTCATATTTTAGTTCAAAATTGAATTTTTTTAAATTTTGTATATATTTTATTTAGGAAAAGTGTCTCACAGAGGCACCGTGCCATATAAGACTAGGAATCGGAGATCCCTGAGTGAATGAGTTGAATGTATTATAGTGTACAGGTGTATGTGGGCAAGGTGATGTTTCTCAACGTTATAAGGAGGTTCAAAAATGGGCCATTTAATACCAATTTAACTGTTTCTGCTTGTCAAATTCCATATGATGTGGACATTCACATTAAAATGTGAAGGTCCAGATTTCATTTGTATGTATAAGTACCATTTGTGGTAGAAGAGAGTATTTTATTTTTTGTTATTTTCTCGAAAAGTATCACTATTTTGTCCACATAATGCAGTGTCCATATTATGTGGAGAAACAGAAGGGTGATAATGTTTCAGAATATAAATGTTTAGGTTATATAGCGCACAATGTAAAAGTATGATGTTACACAACACTTAAAATTTAGTTCTATTTTGGACCAAACTGCTATTTTATATTAAGTTATATTTGTACACTGGAAATTACATTTACAGTACCCATGATACTAGTATGAGCTGATGATATACGAGAAAATACCTTCCACTCCTCTGGTGTGTGAAGAACAATGTGTTTGTGTTGGTGATCGCAGTGTTTGGAACAAAAATAAGCACATGGTCCACAGTCGGAGCACCGGATAATGTTTGTAAATTCATCCCCACAGATGCAGCATTCGTAACCTCTAGGTGCTTTTTCTTCAACCAGGGCTTTAGCAATAAGTGGCCGAAGGCAAGTCCACTTCTCTTCCCTAGACCTACGTTGTTTCATGTAGTCAGAGTCTGAAAGACAATGAATGAAAAATGTTTTTATACATGTATCGCTTTTTTTAGGCAATCTATCTAGTTTCTTACTGTATTTACTACTGAACTGACTTTTATAGACAAAATAAAAATCGACCCACCCATGCTATTTATTCGTTTATTTGGCTATGTTATTGGAATACAACTTCTTCTCAAGGGCTGGGGGCAGGGGTGTTAGGGCAAATGCTCCGACTTCTCTGGTCTCCTGGGGGTCCCCTTAGATAGGGGGAGGAGGACACTCATCTCATTCACCAGCCCCATAACTAGAGTATAGCACGCCCTCCAGACCAAGGTCAATGCCTTAGAAGCAGTAGATAGAGGCAGGACAGAAGAAGTGACGAGTTGCTGCCTAGTTTGATATTAAGGCAAACACCCTTTCCACTTGGTTGAAGCAGAAGGACCTTATCATTACTCATATTTTAACAGGATTTGATCAGGTTGCTCTGATTGAGCAATCTTTAAGCTACAAATGATGAATTTGGTTACTAAGAAATTCGTTTATAACAAATTAATCTTGCTGATAACAATGTGGTTGTAATAACGAAGTTTTACTGTACTAAGGCCAGACCAAAAAAAAGAGTTGGTAGGATTTCCCACGCCATATTTTCGAAAATGCAAACTTTATTTCTTAAGGGAAAAAAAGTGTATACAGATACATACAGATGCACCCTTTTTCTGATGGACAGCCAGATTTGGGAGTTTGCAAAAAGGTTTCCCTCAAAAATAAAAAGAGTTGCCCGCTCCACTTGGTTTAAAATCCACAGACAAAAAAAAAAGAAAAAGAAATGAAAATTCATAGACAAACTTTTTTTTTGGTTTGGCCTAAAGTTACACTTTACTCCTGGGTGGTAAGGTGACTGGTCTGAGTATCAGCTGATGTTATAATACGCAATTAGGGAGTCTGTACTGCAGAATACGATGTCGGAGGCATGAGATTGGAGGATTATAGGGTGTATTTTGATCCTAAAAAAAGAATAGTGGGTGCCAGCATGGCAGTAGGTGATACTAGCAGATAATTGCCGGTTAAATTATTAGGATCTCTCTGTATGATGTAAAGTAACCTACCAGTGCGTTTTTGGGGTTGAGATATATTGTCATCTACAGGATCAGTGTCTACTTCAGTTGCAGAACCATCAAGAATGTTGGGAAGTGCTTCAGGCTGAATGCATGGATGGGATTCCTCTGTGAATGTTGTTACAGTATGAGGTACTCTATTACCCGTACCCATGACGCGATGGGAACGATAAGGAGTGTCTTTGTTGCTCTTCTTTCCACATCTAACTCCTCTTATTTTCCGCTTTTTATCTTGATACCATTGTGCTGTAAAACTTGGTGCATTGTCTAAAGGTGAGGGATCACTGAAAAGAGAGAAGAAGAGAGCATACCAGTATAGTAGTAAGATTAGTTTAAAAGTACTTGTGCTCAAGAATGCCTAAAATAAATGATGGGTTGCTGTACAATACCGGTAGCTTTTACAGACTACTACAATACCCTGTGACAAAAGCCATATACATCTGCACAACCATGTCATATGTTAAGAAAATAAATCATATACAGGCGCATTTAGAATATCTAAATTTGTTTGTGGACTTAGTTTTTTTACCCTTTTAATATTCATAGTTAGCATAATCCAATTTTAAAATGACATACACCGGAAGATAGCTTCATAATCCGTTTATTGACTGGGAAGGTCATAGTTTTATAATGTATTGGTGAACCTGTTTCTACATGACCAGCACCTTCGGCGACTGGATTTTGAAGACAAAGTAATTCTAGCAAAAATACCATATGTAGGCCAACTTCCTACCAGTGTTCGCCCTGCATTGAACCCCCCCCCCCTCCGCTAATGTAGCCTAGGCCTACTCAAAACGATGTAGGCCGAGGCTATCTGCAGGCCTACACCAATACACTGTGCCCTCGCCCCCCCCACCCCCACCTGGAGCGGGGATTGAGCAGCACAGCGTCTCTCTGCCCCAGATATCCCCTAGTCACCATCACCATGGAGATGCGCGTCCCTGCCTACTAAGGGCGGGCACGCTGCGTACAGCAAACTCACTCTCCAAGCATATTTTCTCGGAGGGGCTCAATTCGGAAATTTGTCTTCATCTATCTCATCGGTTATAATTACATTCAATATTGTATTTATAGGGAAAGATTATATGAGTATTTGCCGTGGAATTTCATTGTATTTGATGTCAATCGTTTTATAGTTATCTTAATAAGTGTCATGTTTAAGGGGAAGATCAATGGCAGACTTTTATCAGGTCTTCTGTTTCTGTTGCCAGGCATGCTATGCGAGATTATCAATGTGTTATGGTACAGTTTTTACTTTTAATACAATTAAGTTCTAAGAATTTATTCCTGCAAAGGCGTATTCTTATCTATGGGCCTTTATAAATATTAATTGAAGTAAAATCAAGAAGAAGATCGAGTTAACTTTGAAAAAAGTACATATTCTTATATAGCCTCTTTTGGTTTATCTGTTCCCGGCAAGCACCCAGGCCTAATTCAATGGGGTGATTCGCTGGTCCCAACTAATGCCGTTTTAAATATAGGGGAAATAGATACAGTAGGTGTAGCCATCCAACTGATAAGAGCCCCTAATTGGTGAGGCTAAATAAAGTCAGTGACAGTAGGCCTAGGCTCCGCAAATTTGTGGAGAAACAGGACCCTGGATGCCGTTTCTCCACAGATTTGAGGACGTCCGCAATTATATTTATGGAGCTCCACAAATTACTGTAAAACCTCGCATATAAGCTGCGGCTTGTACGTGAAGCAGACTAGGCTTTCTTTTGATACCAAACATGCCTACATAGGGTGCGGCTTATACGAGAGTTTTTATAAGTATACTACAGTACTAAATTAACAATTCTCAGATGGCCTCTGCGGCTTATAGGATCGCACCAAACTCGGTGTGCAGCTTATACGCGAGTAAGGCTTATACATGAAGTTTTACGGTATGTCTTTTTAGTACTTAAGCATACAAATACGGACCTCCATATATATTTGCGGACATCCGTAGATATTTGCGGAGCTCCGCAAATTTGTGGAGGAACAGGACCCTGGTCATTTATACTATAAATTATAGTATTGTGCAATTAGTACAAAGTCGTCTGGAAAAACGGCCCAGGGCCAGTTGGCCAGGTGAGGTTCAATGGATTCTATGGATACATTTCTGTACCGGTACCAAAATGTATTGTAAAACTAAACTTACTAAAATATGGGGCCGTCCATAAATGATGTCACGCTTTTTTGGCCCTTTTAAGACCCCCCCCCCCTTCCCCCCATGTCATGCTTTGTAACGTTTTACTTCACCCCCCCACCAGGCGTGACGTCACACAAGCAGCTACCCCCCGCCCCCAAATTCGATCGTAAATAAAAACAGCTACTGGTACCCGGTCCCACTAGAAAAACCCAGGGGCTATGTTTCTAGAAAACCCAAAAAAGGAGTCTTTACTTAACACCCGGGAGGGGGGGAGGAGGCACTCCCAGATTTATGGATACCATGTGCGTAAATCAATTTTTTCAGTGTGTAGCTATTAACGCTCAGAATCACACACCCTTCTGAACTTTGTTGGGTTCGGCCACCCCCCCCCCTCCAAAATCAAGTTGCTTCCGACACCCCTGCTTTTGGCGGGATGAAAATCCACTTAAACACCGCCCTTTTGGCGGGAAAACTCCCTAAAATGTGAAGAAATCATTCGTTGGGCCGGTAACCACGCTTCTAGGGTTACGTTTTGAAGTAACCACGCACGGCCGCCATACTGTCCCGGGTACAGTGTCGTCACCTGTGCTCTCTGCTCTCTGTTTTGAAGGGCCTACACTGGCACCCTGCGAATGCTGAATGGCCGATTATGACTATTATTTTGCTTCAAACCATTAATGGCTGGCACACCATGGCTGGGGGTGTGATAGCCTTCAGCTGTGTTAAAATTAACCCCCAACTTAGCAGATTTGCGAAGAAATTAGAGATTGAACGGGCCCCCCGTACTGAATCAACCAAAAGTGTACCCGGGAGAGTATGGCGTCCGTGCGTGGTTACGTCAAAACGTAACCCTAGAAACGTGGTTACTGTTCGCACAAATGCTGTAGGCCCCTTATGTTATAGCCTATTGGGACACCGCTCTAAATTGGCCAAACTTGGAAGTGGCCCCCTGGTACTTGATATCAACAAACAAGTCAATTATTACTCGCCAGGGGGTAGGGGGGGTTGCCTTGGTGGATTATCCAAGAAACCACATTTTTTCAAACCCCCTCCAACCAGTGAACATGTCTTCAAATTAACAGGCGACATGGGGACCCCCCCATCTAGACCCCCAATAATAAAAGTGACCTTGCGACTTTTGGACAAAATAGACAATAGGTTAAAGGTACCAAAAAAGCGACTTTGTGACCTGCACGCCTTAATTTCGGCGACTTTCCGACCTCAGGGGGGACCCATCTGCAGTCCCATTCATAGTATGATATTAGTGAACCTCACACGTTACAGACATAAAAATGTCCCCCTCCCCCCCCCCTTGTCACGGTTTGTGACAAATTTCTGACCCCCCCTCCCCCCTAGGGCATGACATCATTTATGGAGGACACCAATCCCTCCGTGGTGACAGTGGTAGGCCTAGACTCCCTACTATGGACCCTACTAGGGACCCTAGTAATGTGGTTTAGCCTACACATCAATGATGCCACTGCTTTGGCCTAAAGATGCGGGGAACAAGATCATAATAACCGGAATAACGAGGGAATGTCTATATATGCTCTAGACTAACCTCAGCCTGGCATCTTTAATCTTTACGTTTTGAAGTTTGGTCTGGCAATGGCAGTCATTCAGAGGACTAATGTCTTCAATGTGAAGATGGACGATAATAGGGAGTTTATGAAGAACATGATATATCATGTGAGAGAGGACGTAAATAAAGCATATATAGTTTTACTTCAACATAGAAAAATAAGTGTACCTACCCGGAAACACTTTGTGAAGCATCCTGACTTGAGTTTTGTAGTGAATTTACATCCATATTTATAGTACAAGGAATACAAAAGACATGCCCTTGAATTGCCGCCGCTGCACAGCTCCCAGCAGATTCTATGATGACCATTTCCGCTACACTGCTTGGAGAATGACCATGATGTTGGGTCATATGCTTGGAGAGTGATATCCAGCCTCCTCCCCCACCTCGTGGATAAAGCTGGAATCACTCATTGTAGTGTTAATGCTGCACACTAGGGGGCATGAACGATGTTGAGAATTCTCACTGCCTGGGGCAGCTGAGATCAGAATTCTCACAGCTTCAGGAGTGCTATCAAAAGAATTCGCTCACCACGTTATAGTAGGTGAGAATATCTGCTAAGTATGCTGTGTAGAGGGCTGTGAGAATCCGTCAAAGAGGTGGCCATAGGTAGACCTTTGATCATGTTTATATGAAAACTTACTATGAACCTCTTTCATTTCAAGGATCCCGCAGCCACAGAACACATTCACCAGAACGTTCACAGAGACCGGGGGAGTCCTCCAGAACCCTGCAGTGTCAGATGTTGTTCTGACTGTTCCGGCCGGAGCTGTACCATCTGGGCAATCACTTGCTGTTTGTGGTATGTTTCTCTACTTTTTTTGAAGCGAGCCTAGGCACTTCATGTAGTGATTGGATTTCGTTGGCAATTTACAGCACTAAAATCGTCAGGTTAAACACAGATAACATGCGAAATGATAAATATTACCAATCTAAGGAGCCCAAATAGCAGACAGTGACGTCACAGTTTTAGCAACGTCACTATGTTAACTAGCAGTGATGTTTGCAGTGTATGATGCTTTGATTTGTGTTTGTGGTCAGAGTTGGCAGTAGTTTGCTGTGAGAGTCGGCAGTAGCTTGCTGTCAGAGGCGGTAATCATTTGCTGTCAGAGTCGGCATTCGTTTCAAAGTTTGTTGTCAGAGTCGGCAGTAGTTTGAGGGGCTCACTTTTTTCTGGGGAGGCTTCCAATGTTAAATTTGACAGTGACTACATTGAGATGGGAACATGCCCAGTGGGTTTAGAACAATGAATTAATCATGTTTCAACATTGATTCAACATTGAACAGATTTTTCTGACCACTACATAATTTAGATACTCTACCAACACGTGAAGTGAGCTTTCAAAATGTATCCTCAATCAAATAATACTGTTTATCTTTTTCATAGAAGCACAGTACATACAAAGTATGAACTATCAAAGCAGGTCTTTTCTTCATACCTCGATTTTAGAACTACTTGCCACTTTAACCTGTCTGCCAAGGTTGATTGTGCATGACCCTGTCAGACCTATCTATAAATTGTATATAATAAACCTGCGCTGGCTTGAGAGTACAAAAAAGATGGTCGGTGATGACGTTAAAACTGCAAAAGCTTTGCAGTGATATACACCAAACTTAATCCAAACAATGATATAGCTGATGATTAATAGTTATTTTATGTTCTTCTGCCATCTGAGGCTCGGCAGTTTAATTCAACCTATTTATGCCATGCTCTTAGTAAAGTACTGGACTTCATATATATATGGGCCCAGGACATAGAACGCCCAGCCGAATCTGGTAAAAGAATATGTAAAATATTCGACCTAGTGAAAACCTTGGGAAAAATAACTGTCTCCAATGTCAAGGTGGAGATAGCGATGGATTCGTGAATAATGCTTTGAGTCAAGATATAATCACAATAGGGAGCAATGAAAGTAAATAACATAAGTTAATATATGTACATACACCTATGCTATACTTGCTATATAGTGAACATTTACACTGACCTGATGGACTACAACAAATGGTTTGATGCTGACAACGAGCACATTGTTAGTCCAGTCGTGGAGTGTATGTTGAATCAGAAGACAGTGTTTCAGCAAGCAGTGATCCTCAAGATCCCCCTATGCATAATGCCAAAGGCAACATCTGATATCAACGTGCTACACAGCATTGGCGACACCTTTCAGGTATACCTGGAGGTTTTTGTGTTCCTTAGACTTATCTTAAGTTCTTATCATATCCGGAATGCTATGCCTTTATATGCATATTATTCACTTTAAGAATGTCATTGTAATTTTTGCTTTTGAGTTACAAAGTGATAATTCTTTCAATTCAGTTTGATGACATTTTAAACATACCACATTCGATGTAATAAGCGCATAGTGCACTTTAAAGAAATATTATAGCCACATTTTAGTAGTTAAGGGTTTAATTGTGGTAAAACATTGAGATATCTTTGGTTATTTATAGTCTAAAAATCGGCCTTATAAGGGGGTATGCGCTTATTACGTCGAATACGGTACTCATAGTTATTTTAATTCTTAGCAACGAATTATATGTCACCTATAACTTTAATTGTGGTCATTGTTTAAACTTATTTAAATATAGTGCATTTATTTTCTAGCATTCATTTCCCAATTATGTATTTCAGAATCTATCTGAGGACAAGAATGCAACGTACAAAGTCCTTGGGAACTTTCTGTACATTCATACTACCCATTTCACCAAGTTTTTGGTTACAGCAAAAACTTCCTTGACTGTCAAGGATGTTCTCATTACATTAGCTTCCCAGCATAAGTCACAGCATGTACTGGAACTGAGGCTGATGGCTCACGTTAACACACACCTACTGAAGGATTTCCAAGCTCTTCGGGAACAGGTAGGGTATAGTTATATTAGACACTCAGTGCTAGTGGTAATTATAATGTCTCGCGAGCCAGTACTCTAAAGCAAAACAAATTCATTGCAGGTTTCACTCAATATTGGGTATTTATCTTAGAGTGTAGATACCAGAGCAACGGTGCTTAAATGTCTCTATGATATGCTTTCAATATCACCTATACACATATATATATATTTATTTATTTATATATGTGTGTGTGTGTGTATACATGTATATATAAATATATATATATTAATATATATATATATATATATATATATATATATATATATATATATATATATATATATATATATATATATATATATATACATTGATATATATCTAATCATGAAACAATGTTAATAGTGCCATGATGTTAAATTATCATTATGTTCTTTTTGTTTTGAGCCAATCTGTTCCCAGATGAATCATTTCTACTTATTTGTTATTAGAGCTACCCACTAGGGATGACCGAGATTGATAACCGGTATGTCAGGCTACCAGAGGAGGAAGAAGAGGAACAGCCTCTGAGTTTCCCAGAGATAGAAATCAAACTGAAAATCAGAAAAGACTGCCCTTGGACCTTTCTTGACTTTGATGATGATGGTGCAGATATGGACTCTGAACAGGTAATAACCTACTGAGCATTCCCCAAATGAATTACTAGATTTAATGAGTTTATTTTATTTCATGTGAAGAACAGACATATACATACTAAAACATGGGGAAAGCCGCTTCCACAGGGTCATAGAGAATCTGAATCTCGTTTCCCGATGCTCTGCACTCCACAGTGGCGTCATAGTTATGAAACAAATCATCAAAGGATTATTTTATAAGGATTGCATTATAATCACATTCTAATATATCCAAATAGTCAGTTTCCTCACTCGTTCGGCACAATTTGTGAAAGACACTCTCTGTCTTTTTGGTATATTCTAGTGCACCTCTGTCTATGTATTTTAATCAAACATATTTTAGTAAAAGCTGTTACTTTAATCAACCTGAATATACTTGAGTCGACACAATGCAGGAATGACGAGTCATACCAGAACGTGAATTATGTGTTTGCTCCACAGCTACATTTGTAGAAACAATATTACCTCAATATTTCAGTCTGTGCAGATAAGAGGTAGGTATATTCTCAAAAATGTGGATAACTGCGGTTCAAAACCTCTCCATACCTTCTTCCTGGAAGGAAAGACAACGTCTCAAATGGTATGCAGTCTTCAGATTGTTTTTAACTACCAAGAGGAACACATAGATCCCATAGTGGAGAAGCTCTTCATTTGTCACCCCAGTGGTGTCAATCCCGTGACTGATGTCAATGCTAACCAGGATGAATCCCAAGCAGGTGTGTTTTAATTTTTTACAGTTGACACACATTTACCTGTATGTAGGTAAATCTAGCCATAATTTAGCAAGAGCCGTTATGTGTTGCTACTATACATATATGCTGTGGAATATAATACACTTTTTAAGCGACTCATTATGCATTTTATGGGACGTTAAGTAGTAGTTATAGGACGTGAACCAATCTGTACGTGAAATACAGTGAAGGAGCCTTATAGGCTGAATACCCCTACAGATTGGTACAAGGCCTATAACTACTGTATACCACTAGCTGTGTTCAGTATACAAAAGGTGTGAAATGCTTTGTCCTCCATGCCTGCTGTGGCATAAATTGAAAAAACACCACCAATAAAAAAGAAATCAACCCAAACCCAACATGGTATCCATGTGAGAATTTAATTAAGCTTACAATATATGACTCTGTCAATAAACTTGTATTCAGACCCTGCAGTACAATGCAGAGTTTAAGAAACATTTATGGCATAAACAACGTCTAGCCCAGCTTTTTAGTCACACTCTTTCTGTAAGTATTCATTGCCATGCATGTTGTGATCTTAGACTGTATATTGTCTTCCAGTTTGCAGCAAGCCCTGGTTGAAGGATGGCGCAGGTGGTATGGACCTCCTGGACAAGGCACTGAAGGAGGAACTAAGAAAGAAGGTTCCCATACTCAAGGAGACTCTAGAATTGGAAGATATGTGGGCTGAGCTGATAGGTGATGAAGCCATTACAAAAACAGTTATCAGTAGACTGAAGGTTTGTCCTGTTCTTCTTACTAATGAACATCCACTATTGACCATATTATATTTTCCATCTCCAAATTGGGTTTGGTACTATATTCAAACAAAATTGGTATTCTTCTAGAATCTAAATCGATGAGAGTGCAGCATTGCAGTTAGGCCCTAATCCCTTTTGCTATAGACAAATCAGCACTCAACAAATATGCTACTGTGCATGTGATAGACTGCAAAGTACACATATGAAAAGCATAATTATCATCATAAGTTTAAATGTATACTTTGGTAAATATGTTGTATATTTTAAATAGTGCAGCAGCATTATAATGTTACCTGGATGACAAGAGTTTCACATTGTTGAATATTCTATCGGAGTTACGAGTTCTGAATATGGGTAGGTATAGAATGTAAAATGGTCATTTTATATAGTGTTTCAAAAAGTGTATTCTATTTGGAGGGGTATTTTAGCCCTTTCATCACTCATAAGATCATTATTAGGATATTTTTTCTGAAACACATTATAAAATGACCAATTTAGATTATTACTCATATTCAGCACCTCAGATAGAATATTCAACATTTACAATTCCTTGTGAAATAGCTCCCTGGACGTATTTGATTGTTCAAAGAAGTCCACTTTATTCAGAACACTGAACACTAGTTAGTTAAATATATGACCAGGCCCCCTTCATAAACACTTGGTAATTCAATATTCTATTGAGGCCGTTGTGAAATACCTTCCAGGGCTCACCTTTATGTTTGGAAAGGGCTGTAATCAGGGACCTCTTTCAGAACAACTGCCGTATCTGCCGGGCCGTCAAATATGTTGCTGATAATGAAAATCAACTTGTCGGGAGGTCTCGGCAGCGGCAAACCAATGCATAGTAGCTGGTCGTCAAAGTCAATATTTTGGGTCTTTCACAATAAAAATGGGGGGGGGGCTAAGTATGTAAGGGAGTAAAACTGTGGAAGTCCTCTTAAGCCAAACACAAAGAAAAGTTGTGTTACAGTAACCCGACCTACCCTATCATTTTGGCCCGACCCTAAACTTTTTTTCTTTTTTTTTTAGATTTATCCTGGTAACTTATGACCCATGTTTGGCCTTAGGCTTTGGCCTATTACTGTCTATTAAATAGTTACTCAGATAATCGTCCAAGCTGTTGAGTTCATACTTTTAATGATAGTATATTGTGAAACGGTTTTGACGATTTACCTGATCGTCATCGTCAAACCCTAATTTATGTACCCTGGCAGATACGGCAGTCATTCTGAAAGAGGTCCCTGACCAGTGTTTTTTGAACTTGTGGAGAAAGACAAGTCTAAAATCGGTAATATATAGACATTTGTGGACCTGGATATGTATATTAATGCAAGGTTGTCATATTTTCATACAGCTTGATGCCACTCCGCAGCAGACCGTTGAGAGATTCTTCAATTACATGGAGAGAGGCCCCAAGTGGCGTTTCCACACATTTCTGAGGGTTGCAGCTACAACCAACAATGAACACATAGTGCACCTGCTTGGATTTGACACCAAGTTTTATTCTACGTGAGATAAAGGTTGCAAGCTACTGTGTATGACTTTTAATCTAAAAAGGATATTGACTTGATTAAAGCTGAACTGAACATCATTTTGTATGGGTTAATACTATAGCATGACTAGCATAAACAACATAAAAATGTGATTCATAAGGAGTCTTAAAGAAAGGACCGGCCTAATTTCAAGTGGCTTTCTATTAATAGTGTATTGATTAGCAATATTCTGACATACACACTCTCGAAATGCACAGCATGTAGCATTAAAAGCTGAAAGTATCCTGAAAGAGACCTAAACTTACCCAGACATACTCAGCCCATCTCTATTCATTGGTCTAGCTTTGATCTGCCCCATCCCGACTACTTTTAATCCGGCAATTTTAATCTGTCTCTTTGTGTATACTGGACTCTATGCATATACTGTATATTGTATAGCTATGATGCACTACACAATAAGACCCTGCAGTGGAAGGATAGCCTTCACTGCCCTGGTGGCACTTTCAGAACAACCAATGTGATGGTAGGCAAATGATAACGTGACAAAACCTGATTCACGACCACTAGTAAAATTTATTTCACAAGATTTCCTGTTGAAATCTATATAAAATATATATGCAAATACCACATTTTGCCAGTTACAAATACCCTCATCAATTGAAAATATTGCCCTGTTGAAAAAATCCAATTGTGACGACTGATGAGTCTATTCTGAAAGACCCTCCTGATGGATGTATAGGATGATATGTCTACTTATTTGAGGCACTGTTTATTAGCCATTGCTGTGTACAAGAGACACTTGTATAACAGTTGTAAATAGTGGGTCTAAACATTATGGGATATTTATCAACTTTGAGCGGTTGGTCATTTTGTGTCTCATCTCATCATATAGCTTAGACACTTTTTCTGTTAGCCGATTTGTAGGCCCACTACAGCCAACAATCGGCCTATGGTACTGTTGGGAGGTAGAGATGAGAAAAAGTAAGCAATCTGCAGGCTTATAGAAAAGTTCTCATGTTGGTAGACTCATCAGCTGATAGGTCTACCGATGGCTGCCATATGCAGGTTATTTGTGTGTATATGTTTTGATGCAAAATAATTGAACGTTTTGTATTGTTGTGTATATTTCTATTCAATTTCACATTGGATACTATTTCAGAGGTTGATGCACGTTATCAAGTGAAGGAGTACAGGGTTTAGTCAAGAATAAGACATTGAAACGGTATTTCTTGATTCGCGAACAATGTTATTTATTTGTACTTAAGAATACACAAAACATATTATAAAGATTATTAGTATGCACTTCTCTACCCTTTATTGTAAGGTGTTAAATGTTCACTTAATAACTGTTCACATTTAATGTTGTAAAGCGCCACTTTGCTTTTATCAACTACACTCGAATGCAATTTATCGGTTGAAGTCCAAATAGTTTATTGAATGCTGTAATTACCTTAAACATTACCTTTTCATTGGGCCAAGGAACAAAAGGCTGAACATTATAATCTACTCATTTTCACACAATGGATGTTAGATATTAAGTGTTCTTTCAAAGAAACTATACACTAAAATAGCAATGTGCACAGCATTTCATAACTTAACATCAACATTATCCGATGACAATATGTACATGTAAGTGATGCTTATACTGTAATATAATCAAAACTCCAAAACAAATTGTTTCTTATCATACGGCAGTGAAAAATGTGACGAGGGCGTGTTGTTGTTTTTTTTACTTTTTTTGTTGTTTTTTATTGGGAGCTGAAATATATAGGGAAATTAAGAGTCTGTGCACGCAATTTTCACATTTTGGTAGTTAAAAGTTCATTGATCCGCAAAAGCTGTTTCAGTGCAAGTTATTCCTAGCTGTATGCATTACTGACAGCATAAGCTTCAATCATTTGATACCAAACATGCCCATGTATGTCCGTTTTTAAAAAAGATTTTTTATTAAAATCTAATAAAAAGGAAAAGAAAAGTTTTCCCATATCACGGTTTTCATGATGCGCACGATGATAGGAAACCACTTTTTTTTTTGAGTGGCCTTATATCGTTTTCCATGGAGTCACTGTGAGCAGCATTTCCTATCAATCCGCTGTAACTTGTTCGGTATTTTATGACCGACTTTTAGTTCCATATATAAGGTATGAATGGTATTTTAATGTGCAGCAAGGAAACCCGAATCTAGAGCGTCCTGGTGTACGCAGTGATTATATTCATAAATCTCCTCAAGAATATTGAGGACAATTTTTTTGGCTTTGTTGCATTGGAAGAGTACCCCTTCAGCTAGTCTTGCCCATTCAGCATTTGACTCTATCTTCTTTGCCTGTTTCATGATCTTATACAGGCAGTTCGTAGATTTTATCACTTCCCAGGCTCGTTCATCTCCACATATTGAGGCCTTTCTGCACTGGAACGCTTGTGCTACTGATTCAAACCACTCGCTTTCTACCTTAATTTTACACGGATAAAGGTTTGAGAAAGGGTTATACTCAAATCTGAATAGCACTCCATCTGGTGTGTCGACTGTCGTGGCGTTCTTCATTGTTAGCTCAGGGTACGGCATGTTTCTGAGTCTAGTGTGGAAATGCTTCCTTGTTTATTATTATAAGTATATATATATATATATATATACATATATATATATATATATATATATATATATATATATATATATATAATATATATATAATATATATATAATATATATATAATATATATATATGTATATATACATCTAGGGATACTTCATAGACTGTATACCTATAATTTGGCAGAGTGAACCAATTGAATATCAATTTGCATTTGCAATAATTAACTAGTCAGCCCAATGAATTTCCATAGAACATGAAACCTGTCTAGGTTTTCCTCTTGAATATAATAGTATAAGGCTGTGTCTCACGACCTTGGGCCAATGTTTTTGTCTCTGACTGGGTGCCAGCTCTGACCGGGTGCCGTCTCTGACCGGGTGCCAGTTCTGACCGGCCTGAATGAAATCGGGTTATTTATGGCAGATGGAGAATTTGGCTGAAAAGGTTAATGGATGTTATAACTCTCTAAACTAGTCATTAGTTGTCCATTTTTATCATCATCTGCCCTAAATAACCCGTTTTTGTGCAGGCCGGTCAGAGCTGGCACCCGGTCAGAGCTGGCACCCGGTCAGAGCTGGCACCCGGTCAGAGCTGGCACCCAGTCAGAGACAAAAACATTGGCCCAAGGTCGTGAGACACAGCCCTAACCTAATACCTTTGTTTCTGTAGAATGATTATTGTAAGGGAAAGAGGTGCGCAGGAGCACACCTATTCTGTGGTCAATATATCTTTTTAAATATCAATATACTGACCATGAACTAGCATCACATCTAGGATAGTGTGCAAGGGTAAATGTGCTTAGTCTCTACAGAAATATTGGTGATAATGAAATACTTTGATTACAAGAATTTGTCTGCATCTGGCATCTCATTCATAAAATAAATCACACATATCGGAATCTAGATGAGTTTAACCAGATCAACCACATTGGGCAGACGCCGACCTGAGTTTGATATAGCGCGACCCGCCATTGGCCATCATTACATCACATGACCATCTATAAGTAGATTTAGCTTACAAACTATCTGATCAAGTGACTTCCGCCAAACTTCATGCCCTTATATGGTGCGAGTTGAGCTGGCAGAAGAGCAGGGAAATCCCTGTTATTCAAGATGGCGGAGCTCAGGCCATGACAGTCGATTTTTATCAACTCAATTATGCGTACGTCTCCAGCTTATTGATTTTAAGGGGGCTTCCATAAAGTATATACGCATTTTTTCCACTATAGATACACATTATTTCCTTTTAAGGATGTGAGTTGCCTGGTCCTAAAAATATCCTTTTTAAATTTGAAATTGTGCAATTATCTTGATAAGATATTATTACACCCAGTTTCGGCTCCCATTTTGCCACTTTTAATTTGTAACTTCATTAACTTCATTAAAAATTGAAAATGGCTGCCGCATAGCTTCTTGAAATTAGCTGGATTGGATTTCTTGGCATCATAATTTTTTTATGTACCTTTTCAAATTTTATTTGAGTCTCTAAGCTGATCAGAATAAAAGATTGACACATTTCTAGTTTTCGGAAACATTCAGGCGGTCATCTTGAATTTATCCGATTTTTCAAGCTTGGGAGTTTTTAAAAATTTAATGGAATTGAAAATGTTGCCTGGAGGAATCTGCTGGTGCCCCTGTTCAAATTATGATGACACCTACTGACTCCGCTCCCCCCGGCGTCTAGACCGTTATCTTATAAATATTTACATATGTCTAGCTGGGGCGGCGGAGGTGAGCTATGTGACCACAGCCTCCCCCCCCCCCCCCCGCCCACTCCACCACCGCTCTGACCACCGCTACAATGTCCTGGTAAAGACAGTGGCTGCTGCCCTGTCTGCTGGACCCACCATAATTCATTCAATGAACCTGAGTAAGATACCAAAATTATAAATGTGACAAGAGAACAGAGAAACCAGTGAACAGTCACTACAGGCCCTCTATTGGTGTCAGACTCAGTGCTCGAGATGCTACAGTCAACAGGACTGGCAACCGTCTGCAAGACATACAGGCAGCAATACCTGTGAGTAATAACTGTAGGGTGCTTATTTATCCCTTGTGCTGCAGTAAAGCTCAACACTGGGTTATACAGTATGGAGACGCATTACTATCTGTAAGTATTGAGCCTTTAATGACTGCATGGTGCCCTAAAATTAAGGTCACTGTTGATTTGTTGTAATAATGCAGCATTAGGAGGAACTCAATAGTTCAGGAGATATACGGTAAGAAAACATGTTATATCATTTTTAGCCATTTAGGGAGTGATAATTATTTAACAATAGAGGGGGGTGGTTGGTTTTTGGGCGGAAAAGCACTGCATGAGCGGGCCCTTTGTGGACTATAATTATAGTGAAAGCCAACTCCTGGCTATTCCATCAGTAGAAGGACAAATTGCGGTTATGCAACCAGAGCGAGGAGACAGCTCTTTTTGTGTCAAACCCACCGGTAGTGGTTTTCATTAATCATCTAACTGTATCTAACATAGGATGTGACTGCACTTCTATGACGTTTGGTGTGTGGGTGCTGCAAGATAGTGATAGACTGCCTTTGCTTATTAGAATGTTGAAATCGAAGGTTTTCAGGATAAAGTAGAGCATAATTCAATAATCAATAATCCACTAGGGACTACAGATATACAGACAGCCCTTCTACAAACAATGGCGTCAAACATAACGCACTAGAATGCTACAGGCAACAGGCCAACAACCGGTTTGACAAAATGGATAGACATTAATATCTTTGAGCAATAAGCCTTTGATGACTGCATGGTGCCTTATTATAATCAAGGTCAATATTGTATTTTTTCTTATAATGTAGCATCAGGGAGGAACACATTGGCTCAAGAGATATACGGTAAGAAGAATCCTTTTCCATCTCTAGCAATTTAGTTGGCCACAATGTAAGCATGGTACTCGGAAAAACACACAGGAGATGATAGTGTCAGATAGCTGAAGCCTTGAAATTTCCAGTCATCTTAGTATGGAACACATTAGACGCTGCAGTCAACAGGACAGACAACGGTCTACAAGACATACAGGCAGCAATATCTCTGAGTATTGAAACTTTAATGACTGCATGGCCCATTATGATTAAAGCCAGTGTTCATTTGAAGTAGGTATCCCAATAGGCAGCCGGTGGCCGTGTCCTCGCGTGTAAACTGTCCAAAACAACTATTTTTAGAAAGATTCCCTCATCCAAACTATTTGGAATATCGTCTATCTGAAATATGCTCATGAAAGATCTGATCCATCCGCATCACCCTGATGTATCGGGAGTACTGTATCATGATTCTAAATACCTTTATTGATGCTGTGAAGTTCACTAAAAATCAGGAAAAGCCACCATCTGTAAGTGAATCACCATGCAGCTCTATGTGACATGAGGTCTATATACTAATTTCGCTCCCACGCCATTAGAGATACAGTCTCAGGAATTTTACCACTGTGAGCAGAACACTCTAGGCATCATTTTGAGGTATTATAAGTGGGGGTAGGTCTATTGGAAGTATTTTTTAGTAAAAAAAATATTTTTTGGGCACTTTTTTTATATCTTATATATACATATTTGGGATCATTTGAAAGGTATTTTTCTCCTCTATCAGATGCAGTAACAACCTAGTTGGTATGCCTAATGGCGTAAGAGCGAAAGTGGAATGAAGGTCTCTACCCCTTGTAGCCCTGTAATAGACACTGCTTTCGCTCTCACACCATTATAGATATGGTCCCAGGAGTTTTTTTCACCTATAGCAGAACAATTTAGGCTACAGTTTAAGGTATTACATGTGGGGTTAGACCTATTATTCAAATTTTTTGATTAAAAAGTAAGAATTTTTGGGCAATTTCTGGCATTTTTTGACAATTTTTGGAAATGTTAGATGCACCTATTTCAGGTGATTTGAAGGGTATTTCTTTGCTCTATCAGATGCACTAAGTACTTAGTTGATATGATGAACGATGTGAGAGCAAGAGTAGAATAAGTTGCCTAACACCCTGCACCAGAGTCTAGGTCTGAAGGCCTGTGTTCTCATATATTGGTTATGAAGATTAAATAACATGCTATATCTATATATATCATGTATATACACCTCTAAGGATTCTCATGCATGCGATTCAATACAAATATATGAATTGCAAACCCATTTGTTCCCAACATAGAAAACCACAATATCAGAATTTGCAAACCATTATGTAATAGGTCTAAACGTTACATAATTGTATTGTCATATTATAGGAAAAGTATAAATGAGTTGGTTCTTAAAGTTGCATTCAGAGGTGAAGAAAAAATGTTGTCTGAAGAAGCTATATAGTAGCCCTATATCAGTGGTATTTCAGCAATTTCAAGGAATTTCATGATTTCCATTGGATCAATCAGTATTGTGTAAAACTTTTGATGGGTAAAATTTGCTTTGGACTGATGTATACCATATAGACCTATGCATATAGAAGAATTCAACCTGATACATGCAACAACAATTGTGTAGTGTTGATTTGAAATCTAGTCATTTTTACTGTTCAAGGACCATGGGACAATTGGTGTTTCCCTCATTTTTTAAATGAAAATTCAGAAGTTAACCTTGGTCATTGAGACCAGGAAAAGAATAAGCACAGTCTCCATTACCTATAGATAGGATTCCCAGAAAACCAATGGGATATCTGATATATTGGTGAAATGGGATCCTACCAAACTTATGAGGTCCAATCATTTCTGTGCAAGATCCATGAGAACATTTGTAATATATCATACTTTTAAAAGTCTGTAGAAATAAAAGTTCAAGTTTGCACATGTTGATTCTTTATTGTATAAAGGAGATATATACTGTCATCAGGGATCAAGCATTTTTCTGGATCAATTAATTTTCTCAGGGATCTCAGACTGCATGCAACATGCCTGTATAATCAAGTTGAGACCAAGGTCTGAAATTGGCTAAGTCCAAACCACATTTTTACATTTTCAAATGGCTGTCAAATCCAAACCGCTTGACCGATTTGCATGATATTTAAACTGTTTTCATCTTTTAACATGATCTACCCATCTAACCGGTTACCACATGTGCAACAATAATATCTGAAAATGACCTGGGATACCTATTTGAAGATTTCAAGAATGAGTCCACTACAAAAGTAAGTAATCACCAAATAATACAGCGTGATATTTAATAAAGTAGATTGTAAAAAACAGAATCAAAACACAACTATATTGATACGTGCATGGACTTAATTAAGTTTTTTTTAGTAGTGTCCTACACTGAAAGGTCAGAAGATTAATGCATGACTAAGAAACTAGTCATCACTCATCTTCTCTAATAGCTACTAAACTGAATATTAAATAAAGCGATCATCTTGTGCCCGGACCCTGCTGACCAAGCGTATTTTTGGTCAAGGTTATGTTTGGAGAGTGGATGTCCCCGTAATTGCAGGCTCCCCGTCTGTAATATTCTCAGATGGGGCCGCATCTAGTGTTATATAGATCTCGGATGCCTGTAGCATTGGAAATACCGTCACTCAAGGTACTCTAATTTATTTTAGGTCTACATCGGCCTATATCTCTATCAATGTACCAACAAAATAGGGCAGGTATTGAGGGACCTTTCCCAGAAACACCTTCCACAGAGAATTAAACAAATAGTGTGGAAAAAAAAATATTAATTACGCTCAGCCTTCTCTAATGATGAGGACTTATATAGAGGCGTTTCATGCCTGCCTCTTGCAAAGGTATAAAATAATGAAGCTCATAATAATGATCATAATGAGTGTCATAATATGATAAATCAATAATAAGGAGGAAACAACAAAGGATAAACCAGATGACTCAGGAAGGGCCAGATAATATAATAATAGAGTATGGTAGTTGTAGCAGTGGTTTGTGCTCATGTCATGATCAGACTGAATATAGGACTACACTATGTTGGGTCCAGGAGCCCCTGAGGATGCATTATGACCTGTCATAAACAGTCCTGTATAGGCAAATCTTTGTATGTAGAGACTTTCTTCCACACCCTACTTTGGGTGAGTAGGAAGAGAGCTTAACTTCAACATGACCGTCTAAAATGCAGTCTTTATAACTGGAACCTCACTACTTACCAGTGTAGCATAATGGGGCATTGGTGCTATTTGGATGGCCTTAACCTGTTGGGATGATATATTCATACTAATTTATGACATATCTATGATATTTTATCATATTTATCACATGTTAGATATTAATATCGGTATTCATAATTGATGTTTTGCTATCTCAAGTATATGGCTGCCATATTATATAGAACAATAGTCAACGTGCAGGACATGGCTGCTCCTAACATCTATTTTAATATTTTGTGACGTAGTCGCCTACGTAAGATTCTGAAGATTCTAGAGGGGTTGATTGGGGCCAGAAATACTCTGGTTCTAGCTACACCCCGGCAGTTGGAGGTGTGCGGGAGTGACAGTCGGGTGCGGGAGTAGGAAGCAGCAGAAGTAAGGGGAAGATAGCAGCAGGCAGCGCCAAGGAGGGTGATATACACACAACAACCAATGATATTGCACTCCCCTTGGGAATAAAGCCTTTCATGACCAAGAACTTGGTTAATTATTTGTGGACATACCATCGGGGACTGAAAAATCCCCACAAGTGGTGCCGTGACCAGGATTTCTGAATTAGGCTAATTAGCCTAACACACATTTTACTGCAAAGGCAGAGGGTTGCGACCAGGACTGTATGCAGTAACTGCCTCCACTTCCAGCACAATCCTTGAGCAGCTCCCCACAGCATGACCAGCAGCCTAACCAACCAAATAAGAGGGAGAAGACTCTGAAGGGAAGGAAGGAAGTCTCCAGCTGTTGGGCCTCTACCTTTCACCTACCTGACAGTGCCAGCCTTCTTCCAAAATCACCTCATCATGATGAGACTGTGAGTACAGAGCCATCTTCAATGGGTGAATCTAAAGGCTATTTGACTTGTCAGTCGTGGAGGCTTTGTTGAGAACATTATGATATTGGTGGTGTCAACTATCTGGTGGTGTTAACAAGGTGACATGTTGTGTTACATAAGGAGGCAGAAGTTATAACCAACTTCCAAGCACAGGGTATAATGCCAAATAATTCTTGTATTTAATGTGACTGCTTATTTTGTTAATTATCATTTTGTCATTATTTGTTGTCAGCTGATTACTGGTGCTTATGTACATTTACTTAATTGTGATGTAGGGTTTTGAAATATTTGTTATCGAGCGACCCTAGTGCTGGAAGGATTATCTAGAGGAGCACTTAGTCAATGTGCACAAACAGAGTTAGGTGAGAGTGACCAGTGAAAGTCAAGGAGGAGACCGGGGTCATAGAGTAAAATGGATCCAGAAGAAGTACAGCAAGAGCTAGAGCGGAGACCAGCCGCTATACAGAAGCTTACAGAGCATGTACAAGCAAAGCAGGCCGATAGAGATAACTTCTTGCAACAACATGAGCATATTATGGCAGAGCTGAGAAATGAGATACGACAAGTGCAAATGGCGGGGGCACAGAAACCTGTGGTCGAAGGTTTACATAAACTTGTCGAAGAAATGGTTGCAGCTCAAGTTCTAAATAATATTCCAAGCTACTCTGGAGTTGCAAAGGAGTTTAGAGCCTGAATTAAGGCAATAGGACTCACAGGAAGCCAAGGACCCAAATAGATTTTGTGTTCGCCTAACAACACAGAGCGGGAAAGGTATAGTGGTGGAGTTTATTCACTGATTTCGTAGAGACCATCAAGACAAGGCATGGCCTGACCTGTGTGACGAGTTAGCCGCAAGATTAACATAAGATAGCTTTTTGGATACAATACAAAAAAATTGGCTCCTTACATATCTTAAAATCTTGATAGTCTGAGTCTTCACCACGCTGTATTTGTTTTTCTGTCCAGAGATGTACTCTAATCACCTTAACTAGATCTTGCAGATTTCAATATAAAGCAATATAAATGGGATAAAAGCCATAGGTAGGCCCCAACGCGCACAATAGTTTTCTAGAAAGTCAAATTTTCCCATACTACCATTGAACAGATAGAGTCTTTTCCTTGCAAATCTTTTGTAAGATTATCTGAGGGTTTGTAGTGTGTAGTTGGACAGGACAGAGGTAAAGGTGCTCCTCAGACAATTCTAGCAATGGCAAGACCATCACTGAAGATAATTTAATTTGATTTTAGGTCTTCATCGGCATCCACCTTACAAAACATCATTACAAAACAAAGTCAATGTGTATGGCATACACTAGATGTTGCAGTCAACAGGAAAGACAACTGCCTCGATAGTATAGCAATATCTCTGAGTATTGAGCCTTTAGTGGCTGCATTACCCCTTATGAGTAAATTCAATGTTGATCTTTTTATGATAATGCAGCATCAGGGAGGAACTCCATAGTATAGGAGATATACGGTAAGAAAATGTGAAACACCATCTTTAGCTATTTGGTGGTAACTGGTGAGCCTCATGGTAGTGAATCAAAAAGTGGTGTTGGAGAATTGAGCCCTGGAGTAATCATAAAGTGGGATTTCACCTAACAAGAAGAAACTGAGAGGATCTGAGACTATATCTTCAGTGTGTCAAGACCAATGTATACATAAGAGGTGGGAGCCCTAGTAGGACTGGTTGAAGATGTAGAACAAGACCATCACAAAGAATGGATGTAACCTCACACAGAGGAAACACTACAACCATTGGTCACCCGAAATAATGTACAGATACAGATGATATGCAAATGTACAGATATTCCTTCACAATGTAATACATGCTATGTGCCGTTAGTCCACCCCTGGTAAAAATTGCATGTACAGGTATTGCTAGCAGGCTGCTGGTTCAAGAACCACAGGCCATGGTCATGACAACACTTAACAAGGAACATAAATGGCATCTAAATACATTGTAATGAGAAGAATCAAAGAAATTAGATGAGTGCCATAGTTCACTAGATCTGTACCAATATCATTTCACTTTTATAGATTACTATACTAATATTCTACAAATAAATGCAAATGTCAGCAGTCTCCTCAGTAGGAATATGAAAAGTAGAGAATCATTCCTTAATAGTAACACTTAATTAGTATATTATCACACCTTCTTTTTGTTTTTGTCAATATGGAAAGAAGGATTCTTTGGTGATATACCCACGCAAGGGAGAAAGTAGTGCCAGACCCTTCCATCAGAAACCTTCCTGAGAGAATTCAACAAAATAATGCAGAAACACCTTGAACATTTATGCTCAGCCCACTTTGATGATTGGAAATTATTCATCAGCATTTCATGCCTGCATCTCACCAGATCTCATTCTTGCAAAGTAAATCAGATGACTCAAGAAGGGCTAGAAAATGATTATAGAGTATGGTAATATCAATGTGTTCTATCGATTACATGTATAACTTCTTTTGTCACTTTTCTGTCATGTTTTCTAAAACCCATTAACTCTACAATTTTTGTCCAAATATGACATTTTTATTCATAATATTATTTTGTTACTTGCCCATCTGGATACACTCAAGATGCTAGCACTCTCCTACCAGATTCTCTGAAGGCACAAACTCAGCAGCTACTAGGCTGGTTTTTTACTCATCCAGGACCTCATATTCACACCGAGAAAATTAGGGTAAGTAGGAAGAGAACTTAACTTCATGATAGCCATCTACCATGAAGTCATTATGAATGGAACCTGAGTACTTCGGTCCACCAGAGGAGCATGTTACTCACTGCACGTGGAAGAAGGAGACATACACAAGTTGTTCTACTAATAGTAACCAACATAGTTCATGACATGTACCTGGTCATTCATTTATTGACATTAACATCAGAATTGTAGAGGAGAAACCACACATGTAGTGCCATGACCAGTATTCTCTAGTCAGGCAAATTAGCCCAGTGAACTTTGAATTGCAATGGCAGAAAAATTCCACACCTGCCACCTAGGACCAATGAGTGTCTCGTATAGACTGTTTTGCCTCCTTTCCCAGAACCATCAGCAGCATAATTAAGAAGAAGGGTGGGACGACTGGAACGTTTTGATAGGACAGGAAGGAGGGAAGTCTCCAGCTGTTGTTCCTTTGCCCCACTCCCACCTACGAGTGACAGCTTGAGTGAATACCCCTTACTTTCACTTTCATTAATGGTCATGAAGCCGTGAGCCCAGATCCAGTTTCAGTATCCAGTTATCTCAGCTTCATATGCTTCATTTCTCTGTTATGTTCAGGATGTACAAGATTTCTTATAATAATACAACAAAATGTCTCTATTGCTGAAATTTGGAACAAGAAAGTTCCCATATAGTAAGAAGAATCATTGTTTTGATATCAAACCAAGAACAACACAAAATCTAGTATCTAAATCTCTTGCTTTAGAAGATAAGTGCTGGCTGATCTCCAATGGTATGTGCTAATATCGAACTTAAAGGAGTCGAAATAGAAAAAATACAAAATGATTAGAAATTTACCTGAAATGAGCACTCATTGTTTCAGCAATAATCATATTTGAATATATCAGTATCAGATAGACTAAATAATGTTGAAGGTTAAGCAGCATATTGTGGTTCATTTGTAACGTTAAAAAGAAATGATGTAACTAAATTTAAAGGTAAGGTGTCCATTCCCATGAGTGAGAAGTAGTAAAATCTAATATCGAATAATTCCTTTTAGACAACCCAGCTGCCTGCTGGACCGTCTGCAGTTCATGCAGAGGGTTGCAGCGCACCTAAGTAATGTACCAAGAACACAAAAACATGACTAGACATCCAATGTCTGGTTTTACAGCCCCCTACAGAGACTGATGTCAGTCAACAGGATTGAAAATCACCTGCATCAAATCAAGACAATATCTCTGAGTATTAAGCCTTTAATGACTGCACATGTTTTGATTGAGTTCAATGTTGATTTCTCATGATAATGCAGCATCAGGGAGGACCTCAATAGCTCAGGAGATATACGGTAAGAAAATGCATTGTACCATCTTTAGCTGTTTAGTGTTAGCCTCGAGGACCAACAAACCTCTTCCTTGGGAATAAACACAAATACAGTGGGAAACACTAAATTCAAAGGGTAGATATGCATTCACATGAATGACCTTAAGACAGGTAAAATCTAATATCTAGTACTTCAGGCTTTGAAATCCTGAGAAGAAAGGGGAAAAAAAGATATGCCAAATACTTCAAAGGATCCAAATTCTAAGTATCAAGGAAAGAAAGTATGATTTTTGGTGATACTGAATATATTGGTTGGCCTCACTGCAGGGAATTAATGCTGTAATTAACCCACAGCAGATACCAGGAATGAATAAAATGGATGTCAAAGAATGCTGAATTCTCACTCGTGAAAGTAAGAAGAGTGCAGAGGTTAAATACGATAGCATTAGAACTGTTTACAATTCTTGATAAGAGATGACGACGGCACTTCAGTCAGAGTTGGTGAATCAATCCTCATAGAAGGTGCAGAAAACAGTAGCGACAAAACTGCAAATTCTGTTTGTTCTGCCAAAAACGGTAGGTTGTTAGAAATGTGTATGCGATGAAATCCTGATTTTTATACACTGAGTGAAAGGAGGCTGTCCCAACCTAGATTCAGAGCTGGGCAATACCACATGCAGCCCTGACGTCATACAGGGACCACTGTGATAAATGAACATTATTTGGGAGAAGGTTTTCCCCAGGGTTGAATGACCACAGAAAGTGTGTCCAAAACATAGCAGGAACTGCTCATACCACACTCAATGACACATGGGTACTTTCCTGTTTTGTGCATATGTCTACATGCTATGGCATGGGCTGTAGTTGGACAGACTTATATTGAGTGACCACATTTCAAACTGGCTGGGCTGATTGATTGTGTGAAGAGTCAAGTTGATTGATTGTGTGAAGAGTCTAGACCAAAACCATCGTCAAGTACCATTGATTGGCTAGATATGCTAGGCCAACCATAGATTATGTAGCAACTAATTGGCCACAAGGAGTGAACTTGTATTGCTTAATTGCAGGTTGGCAGCCTGCCATATATCATCAATATATCAACAACGGCACTTGATGATATGGTGTAGTACATGGCCAATCATTGGAGATTAAGCCAAAGTTGATGATGGTATACAGTAGGACAGACTCCCACCCTGGCGAGTGGATACTGTTAACTGGTTGGGTGTAATTGAATATTTATTGAGTCTGTGCATTTACCTGGACCTTTCAGAGTGGGAACTATTTGGTCAACTAATAGTCTAGTGTTTGATTTATGAGTCATTTATGAGGTAATAAATGCCCATCTCTTTACCATCACCTCTGCTTCCAGATGGCTGAGTGTGTAGCTACCAACAAACACCCCTTCCATGATCAGTGTGCTGATGGGGTGACCAGAATAGGTTGGGACAGAAAGAAATAATTTGAGCAATGAATGATATTGTGTCAATAATAATGTAAGCATGTTTATTGGAAAAGCATACATGTGACTGTAATAGGAGCCATGAATAGCTAGGCCAGGTACATGAATGGGCTGTGGTAGAATATAGAAATGATATGCTACTATGTGCATATGCTTGGTATTTGAGTATATAGAAAATAGGTATACATAAGCAAAATGTGAAAAATAAAATACATATTAAATAAGGAATAGAAGAATGGGCCAATGGATGGAAACTGTGTGGGCCCAGTCTGAGTTCATGTGAGAGACCAGGATCGGCGGAGGCATGGATAACTGGCCATGGCAGAGGCCACCAAGAATAGGCCTACCCAGGGATGCTGTACAGGAGTATGGACGCCATGCCTAATGGCGGTATATAGATAGCCAGAACGGTACAGACCACACTCAGAGACACATTGGTACTTTCGCGTTGGAACCGTAGAGCCTCATTCAGGTGGTTGTGGATATCTATCTCTATGCACTGTGGCAGGGTCTGCAGTGGGAGATATTTATATATAATAACCACCTTTCGACCTGGCTGTGCCGGACTGCCTTGCTGAGACAACCTAAAGATCTAATAGCATAGCCTATGTAGGTATATTGTGAGCAATTGTGATAGAATCTTTGCAGAGTCAATGTTCTGGCTCAGACATTAACTCCAGTCAAGACAGTATTGGAGTTAGAACAGTACAGCATAGACTATTCACAGTGACTATGTTGGGGATATAGGCTGGAAAGGATCACCATCAGCCTTGTGTTCCCTGCAGTCACTGTTTGTGCACAATGATGGATTAACTATTGATCAGTACTGAAGCATGGACACACGGCAGTGTGGAACCTATTGTAGTATCCACCTCCACTTTTCTACATTACACTGGTGAACCTATAAACATTGATTTGATGAACTGAACTGAACATATGCAATTTCAATGCAACCAAACTAAAGTGCTGTCCAATAATGCTGAATTCTGTTGGGACCTATCCTGAACTATGGGTCGCAAAGATATGCCAAGCGAGGAGTTCTCTATCATCTTGGTTAGCCAGAGCATCCCCAACGATATCAATATACTACGACTTTAATTGTAATGACACATGGGCTCATATATCCAACAACTAATATAGGGTAACAACAAACAATCTAAATTGTTCTCTTGTTAGGTGCTATTAAGGCAAGAGTTATTACCTTTAACATGTTAAAACGTATCAGCAGCTTCTTCCCACAGACTTAGGTAAGTACCACTTGCATTTTCCAGGTGCTCTTTAAAATACCAGAGGCTCACACCAGAGAATCACAGGTCTGGTCTAGCCCTCTAAAAGAATGGCATGTTGTACACTCTCTATACAGTTTACAGAGTCATGAGTTAACCACTATATATAGACTTGACTGTTATGATTTGAATGATGGTTATATTGTGGGTATTCTGAGCCTTAGAGTAAATTGTATCATGGAGTGCAGGGGATTGAACACATTGGTCTCAGTTATGTGGATGGCTAGAGGGAAAGCAGTGTGAGTGGTCACTGTAAGTAGTATTCTGAAAGTGGACTCTGCTTCAGGTGTATGTTCACCTGCTATGTGTAAGTAGTAGATGGAAAGTGGACATTGTTTCAAATGGAAGTTGTGGGTGTTTCTGCCAACACATCTATTATGGTCATGTGTTATGTCTATTATGATAAAGATTTATCTGAACAAGAAATATTGATGAAATTCATTACCTGAATGCTGCTCTGCGAACACCTCTTTTGATTATTCCATCCCAAAATAACATGACACAAAGCCAGCCCAGTAAGTAGTAGAGTAGGAATGAGGAGAGATATTACCACCAAGAACTAAAAGTCCCCACATCATTTTAGGTGACAGAAACAATCGCAAGTGTACATTTATTGTGTGATGAAGGCAAACATATCCCGAGTTTGTTTCTTTCCTATGAAAATTCATCTTACCAGTAATCCGGTGATGATGCTAGACATACCTCAGAATTGGAATCAAATATTATGTTTAACTAAAATCATCCTCAACCTGTGTAGGCACTTTGATAATCCTCAGCTCATATACTCCTTCACTCAATGCACATTGCAAAGTATAGAATTTTTATTCTACGGGCAACTTATAAATGCTTCCCTTATCCTCTTCACAAAGGGATTAAAATGCCTCAAATCAACGCCCAAGCAAGTAAGTCTCTAACATGGTAGAAAGTGAGGGTGCCACCATACAGCCATCATACAGGCACTATGTAAGACTTCCCCACTCTCCATGCTCATACAAGATGTGCTGGGCCAGAGCTCATGCTTATACAAAGGATTACAAAATGGTCATATTTAGCGCAATGGCACAGCTTCTTCGAACACAGTGACTCGCTTGGCAATAGGGTAAATAATGATGGTAATGGTAAATAAAATATGTTGGTTATGAGACCATGTGGGCATGGCAAAATTATGGGCAGCTCCACACAACATTGTTAATGGAACAAAGGAGCAATGATGGCGTCTTCTTCGTCCCATGGCTGACCTTAATAATAATAGACTTATCCAATGTTGATGTAGGACAGGCCCAGAACGAATGTATTAGGTTCACACTTTGTTGTGGTAGCTAGGTGCTGTTGACCAATTTGTGGGAGAGCTACAATGAACTGCAAGCTGAGCTGTCTTCTGTCCAAATGCTGCCTAGATTGTTATTTCTGAGACTTTTTAAGGTAGACTCCAATGACGCAAGACAAGCCCGCTTGCGGGTCCATCCATTCAACACAAGGTTCATGTTAGGACCACGTTGATAGCTGACATAAACCACCGTTTTAGGCACACATCAAAAACATGCACTGGGAGGTCCTGAGTAAAGTACTGAATCACACACACAGGTTTTCGTGAATGCACATAATGGAGAAGCCCAATTAACTGCAAAGAAAAGTGTGCAATACAATCTACTTTCTGATGCTTAAATGTCAAGGACGATGACACAGACAAGGAGTTTGAAATAACAGTTAATGATGACAATAATTCAAAACTGTACTTAGATCCTCATGCCTCAGAATCAGTAAATGTTTAGACAAATATCTTTCTGGGGCAGAAACCTACTGATCTTGTACAAGAGGGTAGAGGCACTTTTGTACTCCCCTCCTAATGTTTAGTTCATGGACCTGCAGTTCCATATTCATATAATTATGACCAATGAGACTGGCACTGTAAGACATTAGTACTCAGAGTTATCATCTTATAAGATAATATTGGGCTCACCTCCGGGTAAGACAGTAGAAAAAAGAGTAAATGAAATTGTGAATCATGTTTCTCAAGTAATGAAAAAGAAGTTTCACTTGTACAGCTACAAAGATGTCAATTACCATTTCATAGAACTGCCTAAATCTAACCCTAAACATAGACTACCATCATGTTGTATTTGTCGACTCAGATTCTATCATTATAGTAATTTGTCTCATCACATAACAAGTGCAGACTTATCTCGAGCTTTTTTGAAATGCCCTATATGTAATAAGAGGTTTCTGCGGCATATAATTTAGACATCTCATTTCAAAAAATAACATTCTGTCAATGCAAAAGACTACAGTACAAAAGAAATGTACTTGGCACTTAAACGTCAGTGTCATCATAAGTGTCATACTAATATTGATACTTTAGGGTGATGAAATATATTCCCTAAAACCCCATTTTTTAAGACTCTAGATTCATTAAGATCTTATATTAAATAATGCATCTGTTGTGATATGAAACCTTTCATCGAGAAATATGATTATGTTCCTAACCTAATGCACTTCATGAATGATACCTCAGACTATTCTCAGATGGAGAATAGATTCAATTCATTTAAATCATGCAGGAAGAAATATCCAGATCCATGGGATTTTTCTATAAACGGCTTTAATCATACTGGAGGAGAAAATTATGTGAAATGTTAATCTTGCAGATCTCCATTGCACAAAAGGACATCTAAGTTCAGGGTGAATGTGGAACATTATAAATTCACACCAAGTTGTCCTTTGGCTAACTCAAGACTGAATCCTCAACAGAAGAAAAAAGTAGAACTATACGGCGTCCTTTCAAAAATAGATAAACATAGCTATAGATGTGTAATGTCCCATTGGTCAGAGTTCTATTGTAGAGACTTTGCTCCACTTGGACTTTGGAATAGTTCAATGTTGACTGTGTACGAGCATCTCATCTTTCTTGTTACATTAGATTTATCTGAAGAAGAATGCTCTCTTCTCAAGAAAAGAACAAAATTCTTCCAAGGGATTGATAAGTATCAAAGTAAAAAAGATCTGTTTCAGGGCAAGACAAGATATGAATACACAGAACCAGGCTTAGGCAGGTATCTTATTCAGAGTTAATCTCTATCACAATGATTTTGACAGACCCTTCTCAGAAATCCATATTCGGTAAACTGGGTGAAAAAAAGTGCTTGACATTGTGTCTTTTGCTAGTTATCATCTAAGCAACTTCTCGCTAGATTATATGACAGACCCTTCTCAGAAATCCATATTCCGTAAATTGGGTGAAAAAAAGTGCTTGACATTGTGTCTTTTGCTAGTTATTATCTAAGCAACCTCTATATTATATGACAAGCTATCGTTTGATTCACAGAACCAAAGATATCGCAGAAGCGTTATATTCTATGTTGTATATCTTTGGTTAATATGCAAGATAGAGGAGCTATCAGAGTTAAGCAGAGGTGACAGTATTTAGATGAACCACCTTGTTCACATTGTAGGGCCAGTTTGCCTGACCTCTGGTGTCACATGCGACATATTAAGTATGCCCTGTTGTCATAGAGCAGTACACCATCACTGTTTGAGGAGAGTATTAGGGAAAATAGAGAGTGCAGGTTTTGCAGTGCTACTTTCCAAGAAAGGGGTTTCTCGAACACAAGTAACCTTTACAGGTCACCTAGACGTAAGCTGTGTAAATAATATACAAGTTACAAACTCCCTGAGAAGATAAAGTCAACTATCACATTACAAGAAGATTGAGATAATTGTTGTAAGATAAAACTGGTTTAACTCTTCCTTTACCAGGCTGCACATAAAGACACCCCTCCCAAGACCAGATTTTTTCAGATGAAATTAAAATGGGGTATTGGGATTTAGGGGATGGCCTAACCTTTCAGAAACTGAAGGAATTTGTAAATATTCAAACTAGAAGTACATCTATGACAAAATATACAATATTGAATTAACAGTAAGTAAGATACCCAAATCACCCTAAGTGTTCAAATTAGGGAGATAAAGCCCTATTTTAAATTAGATATAGCTTTTTTAAGTGTATATGTTGCCATTGAAACTTACATTTAGGCCAGAATGCACTAAAATGGACCTTAACTTTTGGTACCATCTGTTTCAGCATGAAAAGTTGGAAAAAAACATTTTTCACCCAAAAAAATAATATTGTTTGACATTTTTCACAACTTTTGCCTTAAATATTGCTCAAACCATATTGAAAATGAGTTAAATATCATCCAAGTTGAGATGCCCAGCATTTCTAAAATATTTGATGTATGTAAAAATGGAGACAATATGCCATAGAGTACTGTCAGAAACAATTAGGGGATTCTACCAACTTTTAGGTAAACCACAGGGGGTCAAAAATCGGCCAAAATCGGCGGAAAATCGGCGAGTAACTCGCATAAATCCTCGTACGGTCCTGTACTGTAAACTCGCAATAATGCGTGTACGGTAGAGGAAGGGTTAAGGGAACATTTACCACCCTATTTCTAAATTATAAGGTTGTATATGAATGAAATCAATCACGTTTAAAACCACCTATATGTATGAACTAATCTGGACGAGTTTCCCCTTCTCACCTGTCGCAGTTAATAAAAGTATCTTACCGGTTATATGACTCTCATGTTGATGTTCGAATAGTCTAGTCTATTCTTTCATAAAGCGAGTGCTACCATCTGAATCTGTTTTAATTAATAGGCCCCTAGTTATTTGGACATTTGTCATTTTCCCCTTTACAGAAAGCAGTCCTACTTGAGACTCCTAACATCTATTTAGCACAATAGTAACAATGTTAGAACAACAAAATACCTCACAGTTTGATGGACATGGTTACATCATATGGATAGTAGAGCAGTAAGGTAACAGTCCACTTCACACTTCACACCTACAGCTGTTTTATAAACTGTGACAAGCAAAAAGGAGTTCCTGTCACCGAGTGATGATTCTACAACCATGGACTCTGTGTTATCTGATCCAAGAGAAGTAGAATATAGATTAATTTCATTGGATCTTGATAATGAAAAACCATATTGTTCACAACCACTTTGCAAACTGTTTAATACCTATATTGATCCTAGGTAAGTATGGACACCATTTTTTGCAAAAACAGTATAAAAGAATTAGCAATAAGGTATGTTTGAGTATTCATCTGAAGTTTGCAATAGAAACTGGCAATTCCGTTGGAGACATGAGTAAATCAGTACTACAATCAAGAATGAAGATGACTAAAAGAATAATGCACATGAGCTGAATACCCCCAAGGACTCATTGGCCCTCATGACTGCACACCCAAAGAGGGTTGTTTGATCATATAGACATGAACATTATCTCCTAATGTCGCATATATATTGCAGAGCTCCAAATACAATAGTCATACAAAATGTGTCATCTTTTCAGACCAAATGTGTGCCATACCTAATTTCTGGATGTCGGAGTTCTAAAACGCACGGCAATGACTCTCCATAGGCGCAGTGGACCAATGAGAGTACGTTGTGGGGCAACTTGCCTGCGGCCCGCATTCAAGACAATCAGGGAAAGTTTACAGTGTATTTACAGTTGTATTTCAAATATTTACAGTTTAGATGGTGTTTTGTTCGTTGTCAGAACCGCATTTAGCCACGTCACACATGTGAGGAACCTCTGACCTACGGTGCCACTGATCAGAGTCCCTCTAAGTCGTGACTTGGTCAGAGGCTCCTCTTGCCGTGCCGAGGTTAAACGCGTAGTGTAGCATAGTAGAAAGTAGCATGCTTTTAGCAATACAGTAGGGGGCACCACCATACAGTAGATTCACCAGGTTGGTGGCCATGTCCCAAATATGGGGGAGTTGTTAGAATGCTAGAAATAGTAACAGCAGCTCAGGGAGTTGCTCGGAGCTCGGGGAGTTGCGGGGATAGAGGGGCCTAGAGTAGACGTAGGAGTATAACTGAGAGGATACTGCAATAAACCATCTGATTGCAAGAACCTGGATTGTTGTCATCGATCACTGGCCATAACATCAACACAACACAACAACATAACAATTGGTGCCGTGACTAGGATTTATCCTCTCAGGATTAACTACTCATCTCTGGATTAAATACTCTTCTGTGCTAATCTCTACTAATTGTGACAAGAGCAGGTAGTATACCATAACCCCCAAAGATGAACAAGGAACTGTGAGTACACACTCTGATCACCTATAGACTATGAGACTATGACAAGTTTTGGAAGCTGTGTTGGGAACAAGAAGAACAGCTATTGAACAGTATTGAACAGTTATGGTGTACATGTAATATTGTATTTTGTAACAATAATCATAATCATTGAATGTGCATGAGGATTTCATACAATATTTTATTCCTTTAATTTGATAAAATCTAACTACATGTATAGTATCTGCAAGTATCCGCACATTGTAAAGGGTAGCGAAGGGATTCTGCGGAGTCAGAGCTGGTTGCAGTGATACAAGACGATACAACCCTTTAACATTAGTGTGGCCTTTATCTGTCTTCTGTCTGTGAGCAGCTCCCAGCTGGTGCCAGTGAGCAGCTCCTCCTATCAGTTCTGAGTAGTATAAGAAAATTGGGCTTTGCTGCAGGGAAGGTAGCACTGGAGCAGGAGGCAAAGTAGTATATGAAATGAAGCTTTGGAGCAGGCACATAGGTATATAAGGTAGTATAGAGAATACAAGGGTGTATACATAGGTCAAGACACAGAGAAAAATCAAAGATGAATCCTGAGGTAGAAAGGGAGCTACAAAGCAGGGAGCATATGATAAAACAGCTCCAAGAACAAGTACAGGTCCAGAAAACTCGACAGGCACAGTAAGAAGTAAGGGTGACTGGCAATGGCGCCATCATGGGTGGTAACTGGGCTTAGGTTGTATAAGGTAGGGCTAGATGAGGAGAAGGTAAAATGGCTTATTGAAAACGCCGTAACTATCAGGGGCAAATGTAATACGAGAACCATGGAGACTCAGACAGTGGAGTCAAAAGACGAAATGCAGACAAAAATAGAACAAGAAGGTAAGGCCAATAATAGGAAGTTTGTAATGGGGGAAAATATTCATGTCTGCAGTGTATGTGGGGAGAAGTACACCTTCTCCAGTAGTCTAAGCAGACACAAAGCAGTAGTGCACAAGGGGAAGAGATATTGGTGTAGGAAATGTGGACAGTGTTTTAAAAGGTCAGACTACCTGGTGGGGCATATGTTAGCAAAACACTAAAAGCAGGATACCGACAGGGAGGGCTGAAAGTGGGTATAACTCCATTAAAAAATTATTTTTTTTTAAATGGAAAAAATTTTAAATTTTAAAAAAAATGGGGAAAAGAAGAATATTGCAGAAGTACAAGGAATGGTAGGGATAAGAGGGATGAGATGAGAAGAGAAGTAATATTTATAAAGTGGAGATTGAAGATGATTATGCCAAGCTTAAGCTGCTATATGGGTTGATGAGTATCGACTGTAGCTGTGGTAGCAAATGGGCATCAAGCATGTATTGCGGTGGAAGTACATGGTCATTTAATGAGGACTGTACAATTAGCCTGACTAAAAGGGATACAAGAAAAGAGGCTGAGTAGCTTTCCTATAAAGAGGATGAGTTTCCTATGTCTGAGCTAAAGAGTGCAGGAGAAGAGAGGATAAGGAGTTGACGCGAAGAAGTATATTATATTTTATCCCTAACTCTTACTAACTGCCGATGGATAAGCTAATGAGCTTTGCAGGAGGGTAATGTGTTATGGGACAAAGGAGTATGAGAGGAGAGTAAGATAGGGGAGGAGATGTCCAGAGACAGTTATAATGGAACTTATGATAAGGAAATACAACCTTTGAAGAGCTTTACGATAGTATCTCAACAAATTCAAACTAACATTGGTAGGGTACGGGATCTGGTAACTGCTGAGACTGCCTTAATAGCTGACTTACATGGGAAAATAGCTAAGTTTTCGACTAAACGATTATCACCTACTATATTACCTGCTCCAGAGCTAGTACAAATATTAAAAGGGGTAGAAGTAGAAATTCCACCTGAGCTCATGCTTCCGCAGGATCCTAGAGAACGACCCTTCTATTATTACACGGTACTTAGAACAAACACTTTAGCCCTCGAAGATAAGTTGGTAGTAACCATAGACATACAGGAGTATCACCCCCACCCTCCTAACCCCACACTCAGCAGATATTGCGTAGGCAACCACGGTACCATCAGCCCGTGTATTGCACAACCAGCCTGCAGTACCACCAGCTGGTGTTAATGAGTCATTTTATCTGGAAATAAAAGCCCATCTCTGTACCATCACCTCTGCTACCAGATGGCTGGGTCTGTAACTATCAACAAACACATGGCCGCTCCTGAACATGAGAACCCTCTTATCCAAGTCTGAGGCCATCTGATTCTCTTATCACTGCTGTTAGGGGAAGGGTTATTGCCTTCAATGTAAAAACCTATCAGTAGATTCTTTCTATAGACTTCAGTGGAACGACGTGTATTAGAGGCTCACACATCAGCTCTGTAACCTTAATACTTATCCAGTCCTTTAAATAACTGCATGTTGTACACACTATACAGTTTTACAGATTCATGAGTTTATTACTATATGTGATGTGTTTTCACCTAACCAGTCACATCTCACAGATCCTACACCAGAGATAATCAGGTCAAAAGGTCAAAATAGATGATTTTAGTGAAATTAAGTTTATCAGGTATTTGCATTGATTATTATGTTTACTTTACTACAGTTGAAGGATTAATGCAAAAAATGAGCAAAAATGAGCTAATTTGATTGATTTGATGATCATCATTGATTATCGCTCTCACAATTTTTATCAAAATCTATCCGCAATAGGATGTCTATCTCATATTTTGAATATTTATCATCTAAATCTCACATGAGCATTTGATATTTACAAATAGCCACACATTTTCATTTGCTGCTGATACGTGCAAACTGACGAGGAATACAAAGAGGCATGGCAGTTCTATGTGTATGTACAAATTGATATAAAGCCTTATGTTTAGTGCTCTATGATGTAGAATCTGTGTCCGTAAATTTTTAACTTTGAAAATTCACTGTAAATTGGAAAATATATATATCTTGATGAATTAAAAAGTAAAGTGAAGTCTTTGATGTACTCTCTCTGAAAGCAGCATAATCCTCAAATCCATTTTTCTGACATGTGACTGGTTAAGTGAAAATGCATCACGTATATGTATATAATATATATATATATATATATATATATATATATATATATATATATGTATACTTGTTATGAGTTGATTTATGATGGTAGAGTGGGTCTTCTGAGTTTGGAGTAATTGTTCCATGCAGTGCAGGAGACTGCATACAGTGATCTAATTTCTGGAGTTTGCAGGAAGAGCAGGGAAGTGGTCAATGTAAGTAGTATCGAGAAATTGGAGATTGCCTCAGGTGAAATTTGTCAGGTGGGTTCCCCATGTAAGTAGTATAGAGAAATTGGAAATTGCCTCAGGTGGAATTTGTCTGTATGAAATATAGGAAGTGAAAATGGAGAACATAACCGGGAGGTGATCATACTGGGAGTAGTATATGAAAAAGGGGATTTGTAACTTCTATAACTGAAAGAGAGAGGGGGAGTTGTGGGTATTTCTGCTGATACGGGGTGTTATGTTTATTATGACACAGACTTGGATGAACAAGATATTATTGAAAGAATTCACTATAGACTGCATACAGTGATCTAATTTCTGGAGTTTGCAGGAAGAGCAGGGAAGTGGTCAATGTAAGTAGTATCGAGAAATTGGAGATTGCCTCAGGTGAAATTTGTCAGGTGGGTTCCCCATGTAAGTAGTATAGAGAAATTGGAAATTGCCTCAGGTGGAATTTGTCTGTATGAAATATAGGAAGTGAAAATGGAGAACATAACCGGGAGGTGATCATACTGGGAGTAGTATATGAAAAAGGGGATTTGTAACTTCTATAACTGAAAGAGAGAGGGGGAGTTGTGGGTATTTCTGCTGATACGGGGTGTTATGTTTATTATGACACAGACTTAGATGAAGAAGATATTATTGAAAGAATTCACTATCTAAACGCCGCTCTCAGAACACCTCTTCTCATCATCCCTTCTCAAAACAGCTCTACTCAAACCCATCCACGAAACCTTCAAACTTGTGCTACCCTAACTACTCATGCAAGTAAGATTACAAGGAGTACCCAAGTTATGGTCCACACACATGCTACTAGGTCACAATGCAACATCCAGCATACTAATGCAATTTCCACCCAAACCCGCAGGCGAGTCCAGGGGGAAGGGGGACGTTACATTTGTGATGAGTGCGGTAAAAGTTATATCCATGCAAGCAACCTCAGCAGATACCGACGAGTTGAGCACCGACAGGAACGCTCCACGTTGTGGAAAATTTTTAAAACGGAAGGATTATCTAGAAGAACGTTTAGTTAATGTACACAAACAAAGTTAGGTGAGAGTGACCAGTGAAAGTCAAGTATAGTAAAAAGGCTCCAGAAGAAGTACAGCGAGAGCTAGAGCAGAGACAACCGTTATACAGCAGCTTACGGAGCAAGTACGAGCACAGCAGGCTGATAGAGATAACTTGCTGCAACAACATGTACATATCACGACAGGGCTTAGAAATGAGATATGCCAAGTGCAAATGGTGGAGGCAGAGAAACCAGTGGTCGAAGGCTTACATAAACTTGTAGAGGAAATGGTCGCATCTCAAGTTCTTTACAATATCCCAAAGTACACCGGAGTAGCAAAGGAATTTAGAGCCTGGATTAAGGCCATAGAAAGGAACTCACAAGATGCAAAGGACCAAGATAGGTTCCGTGTTCGCCTAGCAACACAGAGCGGGAAGGGTATAGTGGGGGAGTTTATTCACCGATTCCGTAGAGACCATCAAGACGTGGCATGGCCTGACCTGCGTGACGAGTTAGCCGCAAGATTTGGGGATATAGTCGACTAGGGGCATGCATTAAGCCTGCTAAGGCGCATGAAGCAGGGTTGTCAGGAGAGTGTTACCATATATGCTGAGAGGATCTTGGAGGTGGCCCAGGACGCTTTTCCAGACGAAGACCTTGAATCAAGGGTGATCGCGAGACAGGTCATAGAAGTGTTTGTTGATGGTCTTAAGGAGTCCAGCATCGCACACCGGGTGATGCGAGCGCTTAAAGATGGAAGAGTCAGGACCTTGGATGCTGCTGGTAGGTCATCATGTTGTATTCAAATAGGCAAACAGAACACTAGAGCACTGATAGATACTGGGGCGCAGGTAAGTTTGATCTCAGCCAACTTTTAGAGACAGTTGAGGAAACATGAAGATATGCCAGTAAGGAAATCTCCTATTGTGCTCACTATTGCCAATGGACATGAGTTAGTTAGCCTTGGAGAAACACTGGTAAGTATAACAATTGGGAAGTCGCATGTCTATCAATGGTGTCAAATCGGGGAAGATCTAAACCACCCAGTGACACTGGGATGGGTCTTTATATGCCGTGAGGGAGACGTAATAGATGGCGGGCGAGAGACCTTGTATCTTTAGGGTGTTGCCATTCCTTTGCAGTATGATACTGAAGTGGCATCCCTTGTAAGATTGGCTGAAGATGTGGAATTGCTGCCTCAGAGTATGGGATGTTACCCTGCTAAAAAGGCAAGATCCACTGGGCATCGGGATGGTGAGTATGTATGTGCAGGTATTCCTACGGGAATATTGGCTCTGGAACCCAGAGTCATGGCAATGAATACTTTGAACACCGTGAAGAAGGGCAGGAAGTTCCTTATTCACATAGTGAATGGGACAGGAAAACATTACACTCTCAAGAAAGGCCGAGTGGTTGGAAGGCTAGAGGAAATCAGTCAAGTAATAGGAACAGAGAGCCAAGGTCTAGACCATATTGCACATGAGGAGAAGGCAAGGGCTAAGGAATACCGAGAAGTGGCAACTGTGGAAACGGCAACAGCAACTCAGGCTGATAGAAAAATGCTAGAAGATCTCCTTCAGAAGAATGATGACCTGTTTGCAAAGTCTGAGTTAGAGCTGACTGGTTCTCATTTGTTGGAAATGTCTATTGATACAGGGAGTCATCCACCCATAGCACTACAGGCCTACAGGGCTCCCTTGAATAAAAAGAGCTTTCATTGAGGAAAACGTGGAAGAGCTATTGAAGGCCGGGATTATGAGGAAGAGTCATAGTCCTTATAGTGCACCAGTGGTGATTGTTTCTAAGAAAGATAGTGGCCAACGTATGTGCGTGGACTACCGGAAGCTGAACGATATCACAAAGAAGTATGTGTGGCCGCTTGCACAGATAGATGACCTGTTAGCAAGCTTTCATGACACAACCTACTTCAGTAGCCTTGATCTCAGATCTGGGTATTATCAAGTGCCAGTCAAGGAATCTGATAAGGAAAAGACTGCATTTGTTACCCATTGTGGGCTATTTGAGTTCAATTCAATGCCAATTGGACTTTGCAATGCACCTGCATTGTTCTCGGAATTGGTCACTGAAGTTTTGAAAGGTATAAATGAAAAATTTGTTACCGCCTACCTAGATGATATCATTATTTGGTCAAGGGATGAGAGGGAACACTTAGAACATCTTGCAGTAGTATTTGGTCGTTTAAGAGACACAGGCTTGAAGTTGAAGATGAATAAGTGCGCGTTCATGAGGAAGGAGTTGTCATTCTTTGCAGTCATTCAGAAGCTCACCAGTCTAGGCAATGTTACAGGGGCTCGATCCTTCCTCGGGATGACATCACATTATCGGAGATGCATTCCCAATTTCTCCACCTTAGTGCTCACCACTGACTACTTTAAGCAAGAAGAAAGCAGTGTTTGACTGGACTAACGAATGTGAACAGGCTTTTCAGAAATTAAAGGAGGCTTTAATAACTCCACCCATTCTAGCTTATCCTGACCTACACAAGCCATTCATAGTGTACACAGATGCAAGTGCCACAGTGGTAGGGTCTGTTTTAGCACAGGATCAAGAAGGCCAGTTGCGAGTAATAGAATATGTGTCAGCTCAACTCAATGAGACGCAGCAAAGATGGCCTACGATTGAGAGAGAAGCTTACGCAATTATACATGCTGAAAGGAAGTTCAGGCCATACCTTTGGGGGTCTGAATTTGTGGACCATAAGCCTTTGCAGTACATGTTTAAGTCACAGATTAAAAATCTCAAGGTACAGAAATGGTCAATGGAACTGTCGGAGATGAATTGCCTGCAGCTTGTCATACCCACTCACATGAGAGGTCTCGTGTTAGAGAAATGCCATGACGATGGCTCACATAGGTATCAATAAGACCTATAGTCGCATCAGGAAGGACTACTACTGGCCTAGACTATTTCGGGATGTAGCAAGGTATGTGTCACAGTGTGTAACCTGCAACACAAGAAAACTAGAAAAGAGGATTCCACCATTGCAAGATGTAAATGAACCTATAAGTCCCTTCCAGAAAGTGGCTTTAGACATAGTGGGGCCGTACCCACAAAGTTATGAAGGAAATTGCTACCTCCTATCACTCATTGACTGGTATTCAGGATGGCCCGAGTTCTATCCCATTCCTGACAAGACTGCAGAAACAGTGTCTCGCAAAATACTGGAGGAAGTGATACCGAGGCATGCGTGCATGAGGGTATTGATTTCCGACCAGGGTGGAGAATTTGTCAACCATATAGTGAATGAGATATGTAAAGAGCTCAAGATTCCAAGGATTAAAACATCCCCATATTACCCCCAATCAAACGGGAGACTTGAGAGAATCCATCGCATTTTGGGTGACATGGTTGCCAAATATGTGACTGATCCCCGTGAATGGGACCGTGCGGTGCCGTCTGCACTCCTAGCGTTGCGAACTGCACAAAGTAGAGTCACGGGCTACTCCCCATTCTACCTCATGCATGGGCGCGATCCACTCTTGCCATTGGATACTGTTTTGCAGCCAAGAAGAAAGTACTATGGAGAGCAGAATCACAAGAAGATGTTGGAAAAATATCACCAAGCAATGGTAACAGCCTGTAAACACAGAAGGACGGCCAAGGCCAGAATGAAACGGTATCATGACCGAAAGATCAAGGAGGAGCCTCTGGAGGTTGGCGATCCTGTGTATCTATATAATAACCATAGGGAGAGTAAACTGGACAAGAAGTGGTTACCCTACTATCGGGTTAATGAGCAGCTGACCCCAGTCAACTTAAGAATCAAAGATCAGGTAACAGGGAAAGTGACTAAGATCCATAAAATTCATCTAAGAAAGGCACATCTAGATTGGAAGATAGCCGCCCTAGAGAAACCTATGAGGAGGGCGCAGCTAGCAGCCACAGCGGATGAACGTCTTGTATCAGGAATGAGTTATTCCCCAGGGTATGATAGCACCAGTAGTGATGTTAATGAAGCAGGGGATTGGTCAGAAGATGACAACCTTCCATTGGCACAACTTCAGAGCAGAATACAAGCTGAGCAGTATGTGAGCGAAGATTCGGAGGATGATATGCCTTTGAATGTACTGCAAGATAGATGGAGAATGGAGGGAATGAGGAATGAGAGGAATGAAGCAGAACAAGGAGAGAATTATTCAGACTCTGACATACTCTGGTTCTAGCTGCACCCCGGCAGTTGGAGTCGGCAGTTGGAAGTGCGCGGGAGTGGTAGTCGGGTGCGGGAGTAGGAAGCAGCAGAAGTCAGGGGTAGATAGTAGCAGGCAGCCCAGTGGAGGGAGATATACCACACAACGACAACGAGAAGTACTAGCCACTTGGAATAAAACCCTTTCATGCCAAGAACCTGGTCAATTATTATTTGTGGACATACCAACTAGGAATGAGGAGAAATCGCCACAGTGAGGACCTGGGGATTTCATCGTAGGGGCAGACCCTTTTCGCTCTGTCAGTTCACCTGAAAACCACATATAGACTGACTATTACCAAGTGACATTAACCCGGTGGACCCACATCACCATTAACCAAGTACCATTGATGGGCGGATACGCCTGGTCCCCATACATAGACAATCACCATCGGTGGGCCGGATACGTTAGGCCCTAGCCAGCAATAACATTTGCTACAGTTAATATATTAATTGCAAATTGTGTGTGCGTGACTTTCAATTCGGCGGCCTGTTATGCATCACCAAACCGCACATAATGGTCTGGTGGATTACGCGGCCAGTCATTGGGAATTAAGCCAAGGTGATAAGGTATAGAGTGGCACAGATTTCTCATCCTGTGAGTGGATACCAGTGCTCGCGGAGGAGGGGTGTAGTTGGATATGCATCTAATCTAGATGCCTACCTATACCTACAGGCTGCCTGGCAACAAGCCAATATAGGGGCTTCACACTGCTGTTCTGCTACAGTAAGGACCCAATAGTAAGTACTTTAAGTTGGTCTATAATAATAATGGCCAATAATGCATAAGGGTAGTATAAGACGGTTGCTTCAATCTTACCCATCTGTAACCGATGATACTGTAACCATTTACAGTGTTATACAAGACTATCAATTCTATGCACCATACTGACATTGAAGTAATGAACCTTTGGCCAACAGGCATAGGCATCAACTTAAGGTGGTAATAATATTCATGCAGCTACTACTTGGTATTGTGGAGCCAACAGTGTGTATTAGATTAATTGCCGGATAAATGACTGGCTGTCGCAAGGATTGATTCAATGAACAAATCAATTGAGTACACTGTAATCAGCGAATATTGATGCCACAGGGTAAGTAATGAGGTTGTAAGAAAAAGACTGTCAAGGCTGGTTGCCTTCAACCAACCATATCCCTTATTTAAGTCAAACAGCTGTTGGTTATAAGACCACGTGGGCAAGGCAAGATTTTGGGCAGCTCCACACAACAATATTATTGGAACAAAAGAAAAATAATGCCATCTTCATTGTGCCACAGTTGATCTCAACCGACTTACCCAAGTTCCATGTGTGACAGGCCAAGAATGAAAGCATTAGGTTCACACTGTCTTCCTGCTCTTGACCAAATTATGGGAGAACTACAATGAACTGCAGGCTGAGCTGGCTTCCGTCCAAATGCAGCATAGATTGTTATTTCAGAGACTGTTTAAACCAACCTCAGACCATGTGAGGTTTGGGTTAATTAGGTACATCCGGCAGTTCACGTTAGGACCATGTGGATAGCAGGCATACACCAGTGTTTTAGGCACACATCACTAACATGCACTGGGGGATCTAAATCACATGGCCAGCGTTGGGTTGGGTAGATTGTAGGATGACAAGAAGAGAAAGATAGAACAACAATCTAAAGAAGGTAGGACAATGTTATATCATGTAAAAACTGAAATTTAAAAACCCATTATGAACAGAGGCTGTCCCAGCTCAGATGGTGGGCGGGCACCAGCCACCCCACATACAGAAAAGGGGAGGCACTTGTAAAACATTTAAATTCTCATCAATCGGTCCAGTCTTCCATATGCGAACACCCTGATTTGAATGGGCTGTGTCTTAGTCCTGGCACAAGGCAGACATGCATCCTTATTGTGGGTATCTGCACTGGGAAAGGGGTACCAAAAATATTCTCTGAAGCTAGAAATGCTGTAATGCAAAACATACAATCCTAGAGCATTAGAGCAACCTCTATCTGTCAGTAGAGGGCTTTATCAGTAACCAGCTCTCCAACTCCTCAGCAGGCAGTAGTTGGGAGTCAGCTGTGGATAGTATTATAGGAATAGAGCCCTGCTGCAAAGTGGTGTTTGAACATCTCATCAAGTAGTATGTGAAACTCTCAAGATGCCAAGGACTGTTTCTGAAAGGATCATAAGGATACTGCAGGATACTAGATACTTCTTACTCATCCTCCAGAGGGAATTTGTATCGTATTGCTGGATTCAACTCGCTCGGCTGGTAAGTTTTTTGTCCACCTGCCAAACCAGAATGGCATAGTGGCAGAGTTTAACCACTGCTTCTGAAAAGATCATCAGGATTCTGCATGACCTGTTCTAAATGAAGAACTAGAAATGAAGAAGGACTAAAACACTAATATAAATAGAGGCGCAGGCCTCAACACTGCAGTGCAGTAGACAGTAGTGCATGACAGAGGGTGGAAACACGTTCAGAATTTGTGATATAGTAGATAAGGGTCATGCGTTAAGCTTGCTATGAGTATATAAAAGTAGTATGTAAAAGTGGAATCTAGCTTGGTGACTACCATTTCTTTTGAGTGGCACTGAGGCACTCTGTGATGCCATCTACCCCAGTGCAGGATGGGCCCTGGACCCCCAGTCCCTGTGAGCTGGCAGACCAACCCTCTGACTGGCCTCCAAATATTCAGGACTGAAGTGCCCCGTGTCCTGGGCGGCACCAAACAAGCCCCTCCAGGATGAGCAGGGGACCCCCAGCCCCCATCAGCATGTCAACCAATCCCTGGACTGGACGACAACTTCTGGGTCTGCCTGGCCAGACGACGGCAGTAGTCATCGCGACCCCACTCCTCCACGGGGTCTCTTTGACCACATAGACATGACTTACATGGACATATCTTAATCCACTCACCGGTGAGAGTAAGTAATACTGCAATATGACAGGAGCAAGTGACCAAGGTACTCAGAGTGATCTTCTCAAAAACAGTCATAATACTGGCCATAGTAACCATGGCAGTGGGACAGTTCAAAACCATAGAAAGAATCGAATTTGGACTTATCATGCAGGCCGGTAGAATAATCAGAACTGCTTAAGATAATCACATGCTAGAAGAATGTGTAGTCAAGATACAACCACCTGTAAAGTTACCAACAGCATTAAACATGACTGATAAATGCATTAGAGTGTTTGGAAAACACAACACTAGGGATGTAAATGGAACAGAAAGAATACACAGAGATTCCTGTGGAACTATGAGAATACAAAAAGAATGCTTGATAGAAAAAGGAACAGCAAGAGAGAAAGAATCTACAAAATAACACCACCAATAAGGGAGGCAACAAAGAGAGCAAAAAAGAGAAAAGGGAGTGTACCATGTACAAATTAGGTATTTATAGTTAGATTACTTGACTAGATAAGAAAACGCAGAACATGAAGTAGGGAGAGTAATATTAAAGGAAAGTGGCCATATGAATAAGAGCATTGTTAAAAGGACAGAGGAATCACAGGTACTCATACAGATAGAGAAATAAAAAGCGAAAATAAAGAAGGGAAAGAGAAAGTTTATTCCGACAAAAACCTACTTTTGATACATGAAAGAAATATTCTTCTCAGCGGTCTGCTTGCGGAGGACTGAGGTGGAGAAAGGCCGGCCTGGCCAGTTCTCACCTTACACAGCTACATCTGGTGGGTGAGTAGAGTATTAATGTCCTGGAAGGATCCTGCCCACCGGTAGGCCATCTGGTGGACACTGGAGGAACTGTTGGACTGTCTGTTAATATACTCCAGTACCTCTATGCACGGTACTGTCACCACATTCGCATAAGTAATTCGATACATAAATAAGATACTGCCAACCAAACTGTAGACCTGCAGAGCTGCCCTACCCTGGAAGAGTTCCTGTCACCGAGTGCTGATTCTACAACCATGGACTCTGTTTTATCTGTTCCAAAAGAAATAGAATATGTAGGTTAATTCCATTGGATCTTGATAATGAAAAAACATATTGTTCATAACCACGTCACAAACTGCTTAATACCCGATATTGATCCTAGCCTAGGCTATGAATCTGACACTAAAGTGCCAGACCTAGAAACATGGGTGTCGATCCCCAACCCAGACTCTGAGAATCCTCCAGTAGAGTTCAATCTTGAAGATTCCAGCCGCTATTTACCTGTTATACCATCTGTAGACACAGTTGATTGGTCATATCGAAATAAGCAATAATCCTAAAAAGCAGCAAGGATGAAGATGAACCCATAGATAACCCCAATGTCATAGCTGATAATTACCTATCGTCCCTACATACACATAGGGGTAACAGCAGATCTTACAAACCCTAATTACCAGCTATACTTTCAATGGGATTTTTTAAGCCATTGAAAACATACACAGTACATGTATGAATATACCTTACTCATTTACTGGAGATTGACTGATTGAGAGCAACTGTTATCAATGGAAGAATCAACCTTTACTTGCTCCCAAAACCGCTCCTCAGTATACTTCAGTCTGACTATTTAATAAAAGTATATCCTGGATGTAGGACTATAAGTCCGAAACTAGTAGAATCTTTAAACGCTATCTGTTACAAAGTCTTTTTCATCAGAATAAAATTGGGTAACTAAAACACTTTTATGGGGTTTTAGGGGAGATATACCTCCCTATTTCTTAATTAATTTAAAGGATGCTACCAAAAGGCAGTTGTATTAGAAAGAATGGTAAAAATCAACAATCTAGTACTGCATTACTTCTCAGTATTCTATGCACACAGCAGTCTACTGCTCAGAATGAAAATGGGAGTGGTTGTGCATCTCATCAAAAGAAATTGCTATGTGCAAGATTTAGCAACGTGATGGGAAGTTGCATTGAAGCACAGAGTACCAGTTCGGCTCATTGATCACAATGTTGAACTGAGTGGTAAGTTGTGGGGAATTTATATGGTATTTTCTGACATGTGAAGGTATAGCTTTTTTTCAAGATGGTTCTCCAATGTCCTCTGTTGGTCAAAGTGCTTCAGATGGGGGGTTAATGAGGGGTTAAGCAGTGCATTTATCATCCCACTCACTAAACATGAGAGTTGAAGTAGCAGGTAAACAAGGTCTTTATTCCAATAGTTACATGGCAATTGCTGAGTAAAGTTCAATGGCAATAATACACATTCCAATAGTAAAGTGGTATGGCATGTCATACATGTAAGAGAATGGCATTTGCATACAATCTCTCTATGCTCTGTCCCAGACCTTACAGTCCTCTTCTTGTACCCCGTCCTGCTATCTTCTGCCTCCCTATTGCCTTTCTATGTTCACTGTCTTAGCCAGCCATGCCTATTTCATATATTGTTAATGGTCTATGTTTTTATATCGGCTCTATCCTGGGTGCCTCAGTCTCTTGGTCGTTGCTATCTCTCCCTCAGTCCTCCCTGGGATTGCTACCAGCAAAGATGTCTGTGCTTGTAACCATCAGGCTGTTTGGCACCTATATCACACGGCCGGTAGACCCCTATCACACAGGCCGGAGTATATACTCATACGATCAGAGAGCGCCCATTGTGACCGGCTCTCCTTTCACTTATTACGTATATGAACTCAACACTACTCCTGGAGTCTCCCCTATGGTTGCTCCGGTTCAGGAGCCCTTAAGGCAACATCATGGCTTGTCCAAAAGCCTTCTTGGCCGCCAAATCCATATCACTGGGGAGTTTGTCCCTTACCCAACTATGCCCGTGGTGGGGCCTCCACCAGCGCCCTGGTATCCACCTGGACCCCCGGACCATTCGGACCCCCTGGTAACCCCGGGGCCGGGAACTCAGATGCCTCCTCCAGCCACCCTGTACCCCCAGGTCACCCTAAAATAGGCCAAAAATTACTTGAATTTTTTTTTTCTAAATTGGATAAATATTTCTAGAGTCAGCTCTCTCTTGCTAGGTAGGGTCGGGTAACTTGAAACACACCTCTTCTTTTGGCCTTATATTAAATGTCAAGGGCTCCAAGTTTGATACTCAGAGAGCTTAATTCAACTTAAATTAACTGTAATATCATCTACAGTAAAGGAACCTTGTTTAGATTATATTTTACACTAATTGTTCTAGGGAATTTTTTTCCCCGCTGCATAACTCTTTTAATCCACTGAGTTGATGCCTCTGCTCCTGCTCCCCTACTCTCCAACACAAAGCTGCGCGATCCCTACAACACAAAGCTGTCATACTGGTGGTAGTGGAGTTGATCAAGAAAGGTAAGTTAGTTTTTTTCATTTTTGAACCAATTTCTACTGAGAGATGTGTATAGTGATGCTTGTGTAAAGAAAAAGGATAAAGGAACATATCAATATAGGCCTATGGATAATACAGGAACCACTTGGTACAAATGATGTCCGTCTGTAAGTGTCTCAAACATTGAGACAGACTGGTGAATTCTCCCTGCTTTGTGCGTGATAAAAATATCCACATACACCTTCATGGCCGACTCATGAGAGAGATGCAACAGAGAGATGCAGTAGAGAAATCCAATACTTTGTGATGCCCAACTTTCCACTAATGGCCATACACGTGGTTCTGGGACAGATCCTAGTGGTGGAAGTATGAAGGGTGTGTGAGGAGAAAGCAAGATTCACTAAGATTGCTCTAATCACAACAATCTGTTAAAAACAGAAATGTGACAGGAGGAGTCACAATCCCCCTGTCTAATTATTATCGTAGTCAGAGAGGATTTGATTTACACATTAGATGTCCTGATATTTCCCCAGTGCCAGGAGGGGTCTATTTGTCGGAGTGGGAGTAAGATAAGATGGCTGATGTGAAATTCCATTCGTCCCAGAGTGTACTAAGTTAAGTAAAGATAAAGTTGTAGACAAGATAAAGGTAGCAGAAGACTATAATTGCGGTTTAAAATACTGTATTAGTATCAATCACCCCTTCTTCAGTCAGTGCTCTAGAGGAGATCTGGAACTGCAATAGAATTGAAGCGTTACAATAAGAACACAGTTGTCATCCTGTAGGGGAAGGCCGACAGGTGATGATAATGATTGCTATTACTGTGTTTTTTTTGTGTATACATTCTCTGTATACTTGTTTATTCAGACAAGAGTCTGATGGAATATGCATGAGGACAAAATGGAGGAGGTAGTCAGAGGAGGTAGTCAGAATGGTTAATATTACATCAACAGGACATTAGTGAAGTGGGCCAGCGTAGTGGGGTTTGACCTACACATCATGTGTCCTATCTATGCTGACACCAGCCTGTGCCAGGAGGGGTCTACCTATCGCAAGCAGAATCAGATGAGATGTCGGAGCCACAGGGTAAGTAATGATGAGTCTGTAAGAAAAAACCTGTCTAGGCTGGTTGCCTTCAACCTGCCACATTTCTAATTTAAGGTGGGTCGATCATTTGGTCTAAGAGTAGCTAGATTCTCACTAGGTTTTCACCATAACAGCATGATAGCATATACTCTCCAACGGAGCCAAGAAAATAGGGGGTCCCAAGCTATTTTCTGAGATATTGTAGTTTTTAGTCTATGTGACATGTGATAGGATCATATAGTGTTTTGCCAAGTATCTACATGAAATTGTATGACAAAGTAGCTAAATTTTTATATGAATTTCGCAGAGTATAAGCCTTAATGTTTTCTTTCTTGAAAATGTATTTTGGATATATGGTCCCACACATTATTTAAAGGTTTTGGGTAATTGAAAAAGAAATGTAAAGAAATGGGAATATACTGAGAGACTTATCCACCACAGACAGTTTGGTGCAGTGGTTTGTTCCCTGTCTCACAAAGCTAAGGTGGAGAGTTCTAGCCTCAGTCAGACCACCTCTCAGGGTTTTGCCAACCTGGCCATTACTATGTGAAAATCCAGAACAGGTGCCCCTGGTGGTTTGTTGCAGAACTACAATGGGATCGACCCACCTTAAGTCAAAATAGCTGTGGGCTATAAGACCATGTGGGCATGGCAAGATTAGGGCAGCTTCACACAACATACCGGATACAGGTAATAACAATTCGCCTGTCCTTAGTGATCGTGATGCCATTTCATGAGTCCTGGGTCATGGATCAATTATAGTCTAAGCGGGTGTGGAATTAAGACATCAAAAACATATAGCAAATTTGAAGCAAATGGTCTATTAGATATGGCTGCAGTGCTGCCCAGATGGGCAGAGGCCAAACTAAATGGAAGACCAATCAAGATATTGGCAGAAGATCCAGGAATTCTAGCAAAGGAAGAAAGAACAGGAAGACTGAAAATGAAAACCAAATTTGAGGCAATTAACCTCAATAGCTACATGAATCAAGCAAAGATCAACTTGTAGACAAAACAAAGGTAACAGAAGACCAGTAGTTTAAAATAATGTACTAGTACCAACCAGGCCTTTTTCAGTTAATTCTCTAGAGAGCTGGAACCGCAAAAGCATCATCCTGTGGGGGAAAGCCAGCAGGTAATGATAAAGATTGCTATTACTGTGGTGAACAAAACCGACAATTTTCTGTGTATTCTCTGTATGCTCGTTTATTATTCCTTTGCTAATAGCAGGACAAGAGTCTGATGGAACATGCATACGGATAAAAAGGAGGAGGTAGCCAGAGGAGCTAGTCAGAATGGCTAATGTTACATCAGTGAAGTGGGGGCAGCGTAGTGGGGTGTTGGCTACACATCATGTGTCCTATCTATGCTGACACCAGCCCGTGCCAGGAGGAGTTTATCTCTCCCTTCAAGAGTCGGATGAGATGGCAGACCTCATTTTAGGCCGCCCAGCCAACCGGAGCCGCAGCCCTTCGCCCCAATGCAGCCGCCATCGGTACAGCCCACCGGTGTCACCTGTGTCACCAGTGCCACCGGCATCACCAGCTCAGACTGAGGGGTACATGGACATGGATGTTACGCTGCAGCCACTGGAGACTGCAACTAGGGTAAGTAATGATGAGGTTGTAAGAAAAACCCTGTCTAGGCTGGTTGCCTTCAACCTGCCACATCTGCCACATCAAGACCATGTGGGCATGGCAAGATTAGGGCAGCTTCACACAACATTGCTAGTAGAGCAAAGGAAACGGCCAGTACTACATAACAGCACCCAGTGTAAATTGGGCAAGGTGCACCGACAAGACATTGGCCATGTGCCCCGACGTACCCCACATTAGGAAAGTGACGGAGGAAAGCTGCATGAAAGGACTTATACGAAACGAGAAAAATTTCATTGAATATAAGTGCAGCATTGATTAAATCATAAGACCTAAGTTTCCCTCTGTGGCAATAGCACTCAAAAATAAAAGGATGCTGATTACTGGACCAGAAACAAGAGGTGAATTGATGTGCTGATCAGCCCGGCTATAGGTGATAACAATTCACCTGTCCTTAGTGATTGTGATGCCATGTGACTGCTCTTTCATGAGTGCCGGGTCATGGATCAATTATAGTCTAAGCGGGTGTGGAATTAAGACATCAAAAACATATAGCAAATTTGTAGCAAATGATCTATTAGATATGGCTGCAGTGCTGCCCAGATGGGCAGAGGCCAAACTAAATGGAAGACCAATCAAGATATTGGCAGAAGATCCATTGACAGAAGAACCAGGAAGAAAGAACAGGAAGACTGAAAATGAGAACCAAATTTGAGGCAATTAACTTCAATAGCTACATGAATCAAACCAAGTGCCAAAGAGCAAGTAAGTTTGATTAATGACGGCATCACCGGCGCCCATTCTCGCATACGGGGAGGCGTATGAGGTGGATGTTATGCTGCAGCCACTGGAGACCCAGCTACCTACCCCGACTGAGGTGTGCGCCTTGGAGGCTGTGGCGACTACAGCTACGGATTCAGCACTGGTATCAACATCCGGTTAGACAGTATGCAAACACATTAATATCTGTGAGGATTGAGCCTTTAATGACTGCATGGTGCCTTATAATTAAGGTCACCGTTGATTTGTTGTAATAATGCAGCATCAGGGAGGAACTCTTAAGCTCAGGAGATATACGGCAAGAAGAATATATCATACCATCTAGGTATGATTGTTACCTGGATTTGTCCCTGTTTCTTACAGTCTTACAGTCTGTTTCTTACAGGATGCCTTACTTAAAATGCATCGAACTAAATGGTTAGTCTTGTGCCCCCCCCCCAACCATTTTTACATTATGCTGATGTAAACAGCCGCTAAATGGCATTGTCTGTCTGAGCTACTAGTTTTCCTCCACATAGTCATGGCTGTTCATGTTGCAGACAATATCATGAATCTGCAAACAAAAAGAAATACGGCTAAGGATTTGAGGAGAAAATCTATAAGGAATGCATCAATGTAATCTTCCTTATGAATCACTGCACTATTTTGTACTTAGTGATGAGAGATGTAACAAATGTCAAAGTAAGTATGACAAAGAACATGCCAATGATGTTGTAATAACTGTAAAAAAATTAGCAATGAGATATGTGTATGCTTATCTTCATCGGAATATATATTTGAATATATCAGTATGAGATAGTCTTAACAATGTCAAAGGTTAAGCAGCATACTGTGCGTCATTTGTAACTTCTAAAGGAAATGATATAACTGAATTCAAAGGTAATGTGTCCATTCCCATGAATGAGAGTGTGCAAATTCTAATATTTAGTAGCTTCTTTTTTAGACAACCCATCTGCCTGCGGGACCCTCTACAGTTCCCTACAGAGACTGATGTCAGACTTAACGAACCAGATGCTACAGTCAACAGGATCGAAAATCACCTGCATCAAGACAATATCTCTGAGTATTAAGCCTTTAATGACTGCACATGTTTTGATTGAGTTCAATGTTGATTTCTCATGATAATGCAGCATCAGGGAGGACCTCAATAGCTCAGGAGATATACGCTAAGAAAAAACATTGTACCACCTGTAGCCATTTAGTGTTTGCATCGAGGACCCATAGACACCTTCCTTTGGGAATTTAACAAATCCAACGGAAAACATTAAATTCAAAGGGAAGATGTGTGTCTCATAAATACGGTGGCCGACAAGGCTCACTCAAAAAAAAGTAGTATGAAAAAAAAAAGATTTTTTTTTCACTATAAAAAATGGGGAGAAAAAATTTTTATAATTTTTTTCAGAAGTGAAATTTAAAGAAATATTTTTTAACATTGAAAATAGTTGCTGTCAACTGTCAACAGCGAAAATTGTTGCTGTCAACTGTCAACTTTTTCAATTTTATCTTTTTTTTTCAGAAGTGAAAAAAATATTTTTATTTTTTAACATTGAAAATAGTTGCTGTCAACTGTCAACAGCGAAAATTGTTGCTGTCAACTGTCAACTTTTTCAATTTTATCTTTTTTTTCAGAAGTGAAAAAAATATTTTTATTTTTTAACATTGAAAATAGTTGCTGTCAACTGTCAACAGCGAAAATCGTTGCTGTCAACTGTCAACTTTTTCAGCATTCTGCTCTCCGAGCACATTCTGCCATCAGCAAATGAGATGAGCCTTGTGATTGGTCCTATGTGGTGGGTACTTGAAGTAGGGCAAAGAAATACTTGAAGTAGGGATTTCAGGGCGGACTATTTTTTATCACTTCACTTGTCCTGTTTATGACCAGCCATAAACAGGAACTTTCCTAATGCACTACGACTTTTCCATGGCCTAACAACAATATTCATTCCCATATAGGCCTATGGAGCAAGTTGAGCCAGCAGAGAAATATCCCTACTGCAAGTATTTCAAGTACCCACCACCAAGGACCAATCACAAGGCTCATCTCATTTGCTGATGGCAGAATGTGCTAAGAGAGCAGAATGTTGAAAAAGTTGACAGTTGACACCAACGATTTCCGCAGTTGACAGTTGACAGCAAGTATTTTCTATGTTTAAAAAAATCCAAAAAAAAAATCACTTCTGAAAAAAAAAAAAAAATGTCCATGTTTATAGTGAATTTTTTTTTTTAGATTTCATAGTACTTTTTTTTGGAGTGAGCCTTGTCGGCCACCGTACATAAATGACCTAAAGTAAGGATACAGCCTTTTGATTGATTGATTGGATTGTTTTACGTCCAAGTGTGCTATGACGCCTGTGACTTACTCAAGAGTTTTTCAGACTTTTGGTCTTTCTTTCCTCATCTGGGTTGCGCATACAAGTGTGGGAGTGTGTGTCCACCTGCCTCTGTTTTTGTGTCGACATGTAGCAGTGGGACATGGCTCATAGGTCAAGCTTTAAAGACCTGAGAGTAAAGAGAGGGAATCCAAAAGATTTCCAAAACACTTTAAAGGATCCAAATTTTAAGAAGTATGAAGTCAGGGAGGTATAAGCTTTGGTAATCTTTTTCTTCTGATGCTGTTATTGTTATTATCAACAATCATTTTAAGGTTTACTTTATTTATTCATCAGACTATGTCAAGTCTTATTCAATGTATGATCATTTAAATGAAAAAAGAAATGAAGCAGAAGAGCTTTGGGTAAGAAGTTTGACATGTTGATGATGATTTTCCAATTTTCACGATTTTCTGATAAGACCTTGACTGTTCATCAAGTGGACATCTTATGAGAAAGAGTTATAATGATGAACCAGAAGGAAGACATTAGAAACCTGTGCACATGGTAAACGCTGTGCATTAGAATATACCTACACTCCTGGGAGGGAATAGCACTAATATCCATGTCATGGTGCACAGTCACACTTACATACTTTTTATGCCTGCCTTGATAGGTCAATTGACTGGCTTGCCCCGGTCTAAGATATATGTTTGGCTATCGAACTTCGCTACAAAGAATTGATAAACATAATTACCTTTATGCACTTTGATAACTATCAGTTCATATACTCCTACATTGAACCATGATCCATTATAAATTAGAAATGCACATTGCAAAGGATGTGCTAAGGAATTTTCATTCAATGGTCAACCTAAAAATGCTTCCTTTATCCTCTTCCCAAAGGGATTATATTGCCTCAAATCAACGCGCAAGCAGGTAAGTCTGTAGCATAGTAGGAAGTGAGGGCGCCACCACACAGCCATCATACAGGCACCATGTAAGACTTCCTCACTCTACATACAGAGATAGCTAACTATTCCCCCGATTTCATAGATACTAAGAATTGAATTATTCAAAGAAATACGACAAGAACATATTATGGCAGGGGCGAAAAACCTGTAGTGAAAGGGTTACATAAACCTGTTGAAGAGATAGTGATTGGAAGAAACTCTCAATATACCAAGGACTCTGATAGGTTTTGTGTCCACCTGCCAACCCAGAAAATGAGGGGCATAGTGGCGGTTTGAGCAGCTCATCAGGTAGTATATGGAAAGGGGAATCTAGCTTTGTGACTACTATTTCATCTGAGTGGCACTGAGGCACTAGGTCCTGGCCATCCCATTGCAGGATGGGCCCTGGACCCCCAGTCCCTGTGAGCTAGTAAACCAACCCTCTGACTGGCCAAGAACCCCTGGACTGTCCTAGCGATCCCACTAATCCATTGGGTTTCTTTCACCATATTGAGTTGGAGGTCAGTCCATAGCTAATTCAACTTGTCATGAGATGCTTAGTTGTCAAAATATTTTGTTGAAACTGTGGGGAAGCAGATAATTGTGTAAAATGTAGATTATATGATCTGAAGTGAGAAATAGGAAATACATTCATGCAACTAGAGTTCAAAACATGCCCGAGCAGCGGACCCCAAGCCCTCATCAGCCAGTCAACCAGCCCCTGGACTGGCCGACCACCTCCGGGTCTGCCTGGCCAGACTACGGCAGCAGTCATCGGGACCCCACTTCTCCACCGGGTCTCTTTGACCACATTGACATGAGTTACATGGAGATTTCCTAACCCAACTCTCCACACAATGGGCCTACCCAGTGTGTTTCCCATTTAAGTCCTGGATGTTGGTATTGTGTTAGCCCAAAAAGAGTGCAGGAGAGTGCTCACACTATCTAGTACCTGGAGCCCTACACATCTAATATAACCTCAGGAGTTTAATAATGTAGCAAAAACCGGAGTCTGGTTTGAACATGCAAGTTGGCTATTGGGCTGGGTAGATTGTAGGGGAAGGGGTAAAGCAGGCTAGAACAACAACACAGAGACGGTAAAACAAAGTCTTTTAATGGTATTAAGGGTCTCCAACAGCCAAGTAGGGATATGAATAAAATAAGGATATATGATAAAAAATAGGTGTGTGTAAATGGGTAACAATGTAGGTACAAAAACATTACATACCTTAGTAATGCTACAATACAATGTAGGTAGATATATACAAAACCACACTGAAATTACAAACCACACAAGAAAATGCTAGTAGAAGCATTTAAAAACCCATTAGAAATAGAGGCGGCCCCCATCAGTCGGGGGCAGATCCGAGTCTCCCACATTTAGATGGGGCGTGGCTTAATCATGGCAGGGGTGGAAACCTGCTGCGCCTTATGAAGAAAGTAGGAGTGGCCTCAAAACAGTTTAAATCTCCATTAGATCAGGGAAGAGTTACGAATCCTATATGGGTGAGTAGGCGGAGACAACCTGGGTAGTCAGCAGCAGCAGCAGCAGCGGCAGAGCCAGACCCGTTACATAGAGGGCGTCTCCTAGTGGGAAATACAGATAAAAAGAAATGAGTAAAATTCATATAAATTAGGGGGCAGCTGCTCGGTGCAGGAGTGCGAGGTTAGAGTAGGCTAGACTGCTTGAAGAGGATTTAGTGCTGAGACACTGCCAGAGGCGGTGTATGTGATGGGGATTAGAAAATAGACAACATAACATTTCGGATTTCGGTGATCTTTAGGGGAGTACGGTAGATCACACCCAGTGGCAAGATGCTTAGATTAAAGTGCCTCAACAAACACATAATGGATTACTAATACTTTACTAGCAAAGGCTCCACTGACTAGCAATACTGCCTTTTGGAAGCCACAAGGATGTTGTTCTGTGAGTTGAGTACGAAGAGTTTAACCCATGGGATTTAAAGAGAATCTGTCATTCATGGTTGATACATTGTGGATATTGTGTTCATGTTTGCTTCCTGATGGACAAGGGAGACAGTGATTTGATATAACGCTCTACTGATTGGAAATTCATTCTTAGGAATTGGAACAACTGTTATCAAATCAGGCTGTGAGTTTGCATGCCAGTTTATTTGTTTCACCCGGATTATTGTCACACCCATGGATTGATAAATAAAATGGAACTGCTGGAAGATGATGAAGTTATGTTATAAGTACATAGTGAATGCAGCAACTCTTGAATAACAGATTTAGTAACAAGGCCAAGAATCAACTAGAAATCATAGCAATGATGCATAGATCTTATTTATAAACACTAGTACCCTTCCTTGGAGATAGAGTTAAATGAAGGGCACCCAACTATTCTATCCTCACAACAGACAGGGGGTATACTGAGCCTACCCTTCTGCCTACCAGCTATACATCTGAACTTGCCCCTCCAGTAAAATAATAGACAAATACTACCAGTGTTGGAATATAATTATAGTAGCCACACTTCATAACGCACAAAAGTAATAGCTCACTATCTAAATTCCTATGAAACTGTATGCAGACAATTTTATGTGCACCTCTATACCAACCATGGCAGAATGTTGTAGCATCTAATTGGTCTAATTTGCTGCTTGGTATGGATCTGGCTGGAACTGCCGCAAACTTGTAACCTACCAATACCCAGCCAGTTTCCAGCATTCAATCAGGAGGTCCATACCAGCATTAAAATGTTTAAATTCTGAGAAGCAGAAAGCTCTGTAGCATTCAGAAACTGTTATAATATTTTTAAGCTAAGGTCAGGTTGCCTGAAACGGCCCCTAAATCAACCTACCTCATTCCTTTTTTATACCAAGAGTAGCCACCTGTCCCTTCAGATATATGAATGCTGTTTTATCCTCTTCACAAAGGAATTGAAATGCCTCAAATCAACGCCCAAGCAAGTAAGTCTGTAGCATAGTAGAAAGTGAGGGCGCCACCATACAGTCATCATACAGGAACCATGTAAGACTTACTTACTCTCCATACCGAGATAGCTAATTATTCCCCTGACTTCATAGATACTTAGTTACTCATTCCCCCCCTTAGGAATGTGCTAAGAATAGTATGAGCAGCTCAGGGAGTTGCTCGGGAGGTGCGTGGAGAGAGAGATCAGAGGTAGATGTGTGGTAGCTTTTGGAGTAAGCCTAGTGAGCGTGTATACTTAGATTATAGTGCTGCTTGCAGGAACATTGTGCTTCTTGGAGATACGGGTAAAATAATTGTTACAACTGCAATAGGACCTGCAATAGGTATTTGCACTGAGTAGGGGGTACCATAAATATTATATGAAGCTCGTCTTTCCTGTTACATTAGATTTATCTGAAGAAGAATGCTCTCTTCTCAAGAAAAGAACAAAATTATTCCAAGGGATAGATAAGTATCAAAGCAAAAAAGTTCTGTTACAGGACAAGACAAGATATGAATGCACTGTACCAGTCTTAGGGCATCTATCTTATTCAGAGTTAATCTCTATCACAAGGATTTTGACTGACCCTTCTCAGGAATCAGTATTCCGTAAATTGGGTGAAAAAAAGTGCTTGACATTGTGTCTTTTGCTAGTAATTATCTAACTGACTTATTGCTAGATTATATGACAAGCTATCACTTGATTCACAAAACCAAAGATATTGCAGAAGCATTACATTCCTTGTTGTATATATTTGGTCAAAACTATTCTTACAGTAAAGAAGTCATGGCATACACAGCTGACATTCCTCTATGGACACAAGAACAGCGTAAGGCTTGGTTTGACAGCAGTGAAGGAGCTGTTGAGGGTCATATCTTTAGCATAAGCAGGTTAAAATGCAAGATACAAGGAGCTATCAGAATTAAGCAGAGGCAACTGTGTGTAGATGAACCACCTTGCTCACATTGTAGAGCCAGTTTGCCTGAACGCTGGTGTTGCATGTGACACATAAAGTATATGCCCTGTTGTCATAGAGCAGTACACCATTGCTGTTACAAGGAGAGTATTAGAGAAAATAGAGAGTGCAGGTTTTACAGTGCTACTTTCCAAGAAAATGGTTTCTTGAACACAAGTAACCTTTATAGGTCATTTAGACTTAAACTGTGCAAAGAATATACAAGTTACAAACTCCCTAAAAAGATAAAGTCATTTTGCACATTACAAGAAGATTGAGATAATTGTCTTAAGATAAAACTAGTTTTAGGGAACATTTACCACCCTATTTCTAAATTATAAGGTTGTATATGAATGAAATCAATCACTGTTTAAACCACCTATACATATGAACTAATCTGGTCGAGTTCCCCCAGCTCACCTGTCACAGTAAATTAAAGTATCTTACCAGTTATATGACTCTCATGTTGATGTTTGAAAAATCTAATCTATTCTTTCATAAAGCGAGTGCTACCATCTGAATCTATTTTAATTAATAGGCCCCTAGTTATTTGGACATTCCTATAGTAGAGTTTCCCCTTTTACAGAAAGTAGTCCTACGTTAGACTCCTAACATCTATCTAGCACAATAGTACCAGTGTTAGAACAACAAAATACCTCACACTTTGATGGTTACATCATATGGATAGTACAGCGGTAAGGCAACAATCCACTTCACACTTCACACCTCATGGATCAAGTGACATAGGCTACCTACAGCTGTTTTACAAACTGTAACAACCAAATAAACTGTCCCAGTGGGCACAAAATTCAGTCCAACGTTGAATCAACATTGTATCAACATTGAATCAACAGTAACAACCATTTATCAATGTTGATTCAATGTTCTGTGCCCACTGGGGTATCTCACAGAAGAGAATCAGACTATTATAAGTAGACTGCTCTAAAAGAAATAGAATATAGAATAATTCCATTGGATCTTGATAATGAAAAACCATATTGTTCACAACCACATCGCAAACTGTTTAATACCAATATTGATCCTAGACTAGACTACAAACCTGACACCAACGTGCCAGACCTAGAAACATGGGTGTCGATCCCCACCCCAGACTCTGAGAATCCTCCAGTAGAGTTCAATCTTGAAGATTCCAGCTGCTATTTACCTGTTATACCACCTGTAGACACATTTTATTGGTCATATAGAAATGACCCAATTCAGTAAGAATTGCTGGAAGATCTATTCCTAAGCTGCAGCGAGGATGAAGATAAACCTGTAGATAATCCCAATGTCATAGCTGATAATTACCTATCGTCCCTACATACACATAGGGGTGTCAGCAGAGCTTAGAAACCCTAATTACCAGCTATACTTTCAATAGGATTTTTTTAAGCCATTGAAAACATATACGGTACATGTATGAATATACCTTACTCATTTACTGGAGATTGACTGATTGAGAGCAACTGTTATCAATAGAAGAATCAACCTTTACTTGCTCCCAAAACCGCTCCTGAGTATACTTCAGTCTGACTTTTTAATAAAAGTATATCCCGGATGAAGGACTATAAGTCCGAAACTAGTAGGATCTTTAAACGCTATCTGTTACAAAGTCTTTTTCATCGGAATAAAATTGGGTAACTATAACACTTTTATGGGGTTTTAGGGGAGATAAACCTCCCTATTTCTAAATTACTTTAAAGGATGCTACCAAAAGGCAGTTGTATTAGAAAGAATGGTAAAAATCAACAATCTAGTACTGCATGAGTTCTCAGTATTCCATGCACACAGCAGGCTACTGCTCAGAATGAAAATGGGAGTGGTTGTGCATCTCATCAAAAGAAATTGCTATGTACAAGATTTAGCAACGTGATGGGAAGTTGCATTGAAGCTCAGAGTACCAGTTCGGCTCATTGATCACAATGTTGAACTGAGTGGTAAGTCGTTGGGAATTTATATGGTATTTTCTGCACTAATAACTCCTTGCATAAACTCAATGTAGATTTAAACACATCTACAGCATTAATAACTCCTTGCATAAACTCAATGTAGATTTAAACACATCTACAGCACTAATAACTCCTTGCATGAACTCAATGTAGATTTAAACACATCTACAGCACTAATAACTCCTTGCATGAACTCAATGTAGATTTAAACACATCTACAGCACTAATAACTCCTTGCATGAACTCAATGTAGATTTAAACACATCTACAGCACTAATAACTCCTTGCATGAATACAATGTAGACTAGAAGATCCTTGCACACTGCAGGTCCAAGGTCACCTTCACTATTTCCCCGTCTGCATTCTCTCCCTACTTTCTTCAAAAGGGATACTTAATCCAAGAGTGCAGGGTGGCTATTCTGAACAGAAATAATAATGGTGAAGCCCAGCTAATAATTACTGGAATCCATTGGACTGCAGCAGAAGCACAACTAATAATGCAAGTGCAGGGTTATCCTCATTATACCTCCCTGCATTCTCTCCCCACTTAATCCAAAGGGGATACTTAATCCAAGAATGCATGATCCTGACCAACCCCAACCATGGACTGAGGAGTGGGCCAGAGATGGCCAACAATAGCCTCACCTTCTCTGACCAGTAGGTGGAGCTCACCCTCATCCAAATTATATAAATACTCCTGTAAACCCCCAACCCAGGGGTCTGTTCCAATCTGCCTTACAGTGGGTGTGAGACTGTACTGTTTGTTCATGTTGGTGTGGAGTACCTCTTACAGTTACAATGAAGATCAACTAAGCAACTTACCATCTTATTATTTACAACACCTAGACACACAAGCGAGAAGGACCCCTACACTGGTATCCACCTGGACCCCCGGAATATTCGGACCCCTGGTACTTGACTTTTTCTTTTTTCTAAATTGGATAAAGATTTCTACAGTCAGCTCTCTTTTGCTAGGTAGGGTCGGGTAACTTGAAACACACCTCTTCTTTTGGCCTTATATTAAATATCAAGGGCTCCAAGTTTGATACTCAGAGAGCTTAATTTAACTTAAATTAACTGTAATAAGGTTATCATCTACAGCAAAGGAACTTATTCAGATTATATTTTACACTTGTTTATTTCTCACTTATGTGACAGGAGGAGTCACAATCCCCCTGTCTAATTATTATTGCAGTCAGAGAGGATTTGATTTACACATTAGATGTCCTGATACCGTCCCAGTGCTAGGAGGGGTGTATTTGTCAGAGTGAGAGTAAGATAAGATGGCTGGAGTGATTCTGGGTTGCCCTTCTGGCTATAGGAAATTACATTCGTCCCAGAGTGTACTAAGTTAAGTAAAGATAAAGTTGTAGACAAGATAAATAATTGCAGTTTAAACTAATGTATGAGTATCAATCACCCGTTCTTCAGTCAGTGTTCTAGAGGAGAACTGGCACTGCAATAGAATTGAAGTGTTACAATAAGAACACAGTTGTCACCCTGTAGGGGAAGGCCGGTAGGTGATGATAAAGATTGATATGACTGTGGTGAGCAAATCTCACATTTTTCTGTGTATTCTCTGTATGTACTCGTTTATTATTCCTTTGCTAATAGCAGGACAAGAGTCTGATGGAACATGCATACGGAAAAAAAGGAGGAGGTAGCCAGAGGAGCTAGTCAGAATGGCTAATGTTACATCAGTGAAGTGGGGGCAGCGTAGTGGGGTGTTGGCTACACATCATGAGTCCTATCTATGCTGACACCAGCCCGTGCCAGGAGGAGTTTCACTCTCCCTTCAAGAGTCGGATGAGATGGCCGACCTCATTTTAGGCCGCCCAGTCAACCGGAGCCGCAGCCCTTCGCCCCAATGCAGCCGCCATCGGTACAGCCCACCGGTGTCACCTGTGTCACCAGTGCCACCGTCATCACCAGGTCAGACTGAGGGCTACATCGAGATGGATATCACGCTGCAGCCACTGGAGACTGCAGGGTAAGTAATGATGAGGTTGTAAGAAAAACCCTGTGTAGGCTGGTTGCCTTCAACCCGCAACATCTCTTATTCAAGTCAAAACAGCTGTCGGCTATAAGACCATGTGGGCATGGCAAGATTAGGGCAGCCCCACACAACATTGCTAGTAGAACAAAGGAAGCAGCCAGTACTACATAACAGCACCCATTGTAAATTGGGCAAGGTGCACCGACAAGACAGTGGCCATGTGCCCCGACGTACCCCACATGAGGAAAGTGACGGAGGAAAGCTGCATGAAAGGACTTATACGAAACGAGAAAACTTTCATTGAATATAAGTGCAGCATTGATTAAATAATAAGACCTAAGTTTCCCTCTGTGGCAATAGCACTCAAACGTAAAAGGATGCTGATTACTGGACCAGAAACAAGAGGTGAATTGATGTGCTGATCAGCCCGGCTATAGGTAATAACAATTCACCTGTCCTCAGTGATTGTGATGCCACGTGACTGCTCTTTCATGAGTGCTGGGTCATGGATCAATAATAGTCTAAGCAGGTGTGGAATTAAGACATCAAAAACATATAGCAAATTTGTAGCAAATGATCTATTAGATGTGGCTGCAGTGCTGCCCAGATGGGCAGAGGCCAAACTAAATGGAAGACCAATCAAAATATGGGCAGAAGATCCATTGACAGAAGAACCAGGAATTCTAGCAAAGGAAGAAAGAACAGGAAGACTGAAAATGAAAACCAAATTTGAGGCAATTAACCTCAATAGCTACAGGAATCAAGCCAAGTGCCAAAGAGCAAGTAAGTTTGATTAATGACAGCATCACCAGCACCCGTTCGCGCATACGGGGAGGCGTATGAGGTGGATGTTATGCTGCACCCACTGGAGACCCAGCTATATACCCCGACTGAGGTGTGCGCCTTGGAGGCTGTGGCGACTACAGCTACGGATTCAGCACTGGTATCAACATCCGGTTAGACAGTATGCAAACACATTAATATCTGTGAGTATTGAGCCTTTAATGACTGCATGGTGCCTTATAATTAAGGTCACTGTTGATTTGTTGTAATAATGCAGCATCAGGGAGGAACTCTTTAGCTCAGTAGATATACAGTAAGAAAATATATCTGGATTTGTCCCTGTTTCTTACAGTCGACAGGATGCAATATTATAAGTGTGTAAAGGTGAATGGCCGGCACTTTGTGCTACTTATAAGTCTTGTGCCCCCCAGCCATTTCCATATTATGCTGATGTAAACAGCAGCTAGATGGCATTGTCTGTCCGAGCTACTGGTTTTTCTTCACATAATCATGGCTTACTCTGTGGCAGACAATATCATGAGTTTGCAAACAAAAAGAAATACTGCTAAGAATTTGAGGAGAAAGTCTATAATGAATGCATCAATGTAGTCTTCCTTATGAATCACCGCACTATTTTATACTTAGTAATGAGAGATGTAACAAATGTCAAAGTAAGTATGAAAAAGAACAATTATGTTGTCAGAACTGTAAAAAAGATTAGCAATGAGATATGTTTACGTTTATCTTCATCTGAAAAAAAAAGCAAAAGAATCTGGAAAATTGCCAGCTGAGGAGACAGAGGACAGAGGATGGATTGTACGTACAATTGTCAACGGCCAACATCTGTACATTTGGGAGAGAGTTTCATGCCCCTAGATCATCTGTTTCTCAGACCTGAGGAGAAACTACTGACAAAGGATATTACAGTGAGCTACCTGTGCAACAGGTGTGTGTTGCGTGGGTGAGGTGGGGGGGGGGGGGGGCGTACACTGTATGCTACAGACTCAGTGACAGCAGCTACAGGTATACCCCTGCCTATGCCAGACACACTGTCCATCTCCAGAACACTGGGCAGAAACTTAATGCAGGACACTCAGACAGCACGCTGGCCACATTAGTAATGTACAATAATGGACTGGCATTGTTTGTCATAGGGTTGACAGAAGAACGAGGAGGGTGTGACCTGCTCTAATGACTGCTATAAACCACATCACAGTTCGGGGGCAGGGGTGCTGAGGTGCTTTAAATTGATACCACTAATACATACCGTTATCACCTCACAGTCAGGGGGCTCGCCAGGAGATGCCAGATAGAGTATAACGCTGGGATGAGCACATAGTGAGCAGCTGGTGTGGAGGCCCCCGGGGGGGGGGGGGGGGCACTCTCTCAGCTTTGGTTACTATGTGCGAACATGAATCCAAGGGATAGGGTATGTTTCTGGGCCCTAGGCAAGGGCCACGAGGGCGCTTGAAAAGGTGTGCCTTTTAGGCAAATTTGGAGGAAAAGGGGTGCATTTTCAGGTTGAATGACACAAAAAAAAACTTCAGATCATACTTTCATTCAACTTTTCTGATCATAAAAATTATATACATTGTATTTCTATATTGCATATTGGTATCTTTTTAGCTCAAATTCCTGTGAAAATAGTGCTAATTGGTTGATCCCCCCCCTCCCCCCAGTGATAATTAAGGGTACCAATTCTGAGGTGATGTTCATATATAGTTACTATAGAAAAGATAGGGAGTGCCCCCCCCCCCCCAGTGTGGAGGGTGAGCAGATAACGAGTAGCTCATAGAGCACCACCACAGGGTCGTCACCATGGATACGGCCCGTCACTGCGGCCCTGAGCTACTCATGTAGACTGGCTACCGTCCCCAGCTATGGCAAAGGGTAGGAGGGGAGGAGGTCTGAGTACACGGGTAACTCTACCATACTGACTCAGAATTGAGCAAGTCTACTACCCACCCTACTCACCCTGAGCTGCTCACTGCTTGATAGATGTATTAGTGGGTGCTGGTTAGACTTGCTCAAGTCTCTGATACTTAATATTATTGTAGATTATTTGATTTTAACTCCTACATGTGGAAGGTATCACTATCATCCCCTTTCTACCCACGGAGACGTCAGCAAGTCTAGGCACTGGTGGGTTTGAGACTGACTCACCATCCAGGCTCATTATACAGGCTGTGCCTGAACATGTTTACAGAGAGAGTCGACAGAATCATATTTGATATTACCAAGTATTAAACACAAATATAAATCACACACCCTATGCTTCATTTAAAAGTGGAAAGTGCAGGACATGAGTCAAATGAGGAGAAAATCCCTACATGGATCATGATTGTCGCAATTCGATTAACTATTGGTATTGTGATGTCCAATATGTTTGATGCTGATTGCTCTTTAGGAGGGTTATGTCCACACAAACGACCAATGTGATGACAGATCACTGTGACCCTTCCATGTAAACCATTAAGAAATACTAAAGCCGTTTTATCAGTGTATAAAATCATTCAACTTCTACAAGAAGATAAATAAATGAATCACCTTTATTTCAATCCAACAATATGAAACAACGCATTTTCATGTACAAAGTCCTGAGCTGTCCATGAGAACCACAGGTCTTCTGAGCGAGAGCCAGGTCCTTCAGGAAATCCTAGAAGCGGCCTAGAAGTAAGGAAAATGGCCGTGACCCATTTCCTGGTACTACATGTAGTAGTAGCAGCGTCCGCCATAACCCAAGTAACCATCACACATCCTCTGCCAGTAAAATAGTGGGTATAGGAAGTATGAACGACCTCCTGTAGACAGACGTGAATCCGAGCTAAAGAGAACAGTCTACTTTTATAAAAGTGTCTTGTTTTACCAACTGCAGCATAGCATTGGGCCCCCGGATTGGGCCAGTCTAACCATTGGCAGACACCAATACAACGCTGGGTGGCCCTGTCATCCAGTCTAGACTAAATAGTACTGAGAAGCCTCAGAAACCCGCCTACATAGCCACCAAATTCTAGGAGGCAGAAAACAGACCATTGCCTACATGATACGTAGAAAACCTCCATAATCCCCAAACCAGAATCCCCACCCCCCACCCCCCACCCCCCACCCCCCCCCCCCCCCCCAGGGTAGGGTACATACTCACGCTACATGACGGTGGTCCCTGTGCCCCTCCTCCTCCAGTGGGTGCTGCCTGCCTCCCGCCCCGCGTGCTACTGGGGCGGCCTGTACAGCCTCAGCCCTGGAGGAGGGAGGTTACACTCTCCCAGCACAGGTGCTGTAACTTATGCTCCAGCTTAGTAAATAGAGTTTGAACCTACATAGTGAACCAGATATCTGCTCGGAGCTGTATATTGGGAGTCGTAAAAGTTATTCTTGGTTCTAGCCTGCTTCTGTTTCGGTGTATTTCTTCTTTAACTTCTTCCTTCGTATTAATATATTCAATAATATTGTGACATTTACTGGAATAATGAGTTATATTCATACTAGAAATAAGACCCACACTGTAAAAAATGTTGTAGGTGTACGCAGGGGCGGACCCAGGAATTTGAAAAGGGGGGGGGGGGGTCCACCAAACACCAATTAAAAGTACCGAAAAGTGACGCGACTCGACTCGCGGCGGATCAAATTATCATTAAAAAATATTTTAAAAATTCCAAAAGGGGGGGGGGTCCTGACCCCCAGGACCCCCCTCTGGATCCGCCGCTGGTAAGGTAGATTATATTGTTGGTGTACAGCAAGCAGGGCTGAATTGTGATAAAGGGGGGAGGAGGGCCATTGTTGAAAAATCCCTCAAACTAATTTATATTTGAAAAAGACATTTGGCAAAAGAAAAAAGGGGGGGGGTGTAAATCCGCGCCTGGGCAAGTTTTCTCACTACATGTAAAGCCAAGGACTATTACCCTACCACCCTCTCAGCCTTCTGTTGGCGTTATGCAAAGTATCTACTTTCACTGATTGAAGCTTTTGAAATAACACTTTTTAACTAAAAATCCACGGAGTTATGTAAGAAAAAAATCTCAATTTCATGGACATTGGATTGGGAGGGGTCGAAAAAATACCCTTTTCCTGAGTTTTTGTAAATGCCGGTTGTGTGTACATGTACCATGGGGAGTGCAGGGAGTCGGGTGTGAGCGTTCCCATTATGAGGCACCACCGACTACCAAGTACCATGCCTCCCTTATCTCCCTGTCTGCAGTAGCTCATCTCCCGTTATCTACACTCCACACCCCGGCCCCATCATGTACCTGACTGATAGCAGCTGGGGGGGGGGGGGGGGGGGCATTAACCCTGTAAGGGCCGCAACATACCTTTATGTTATGACATTGGTCGTCATGATGCATTCATGCAGCCCTGGCGAGTGACTCGCCAGGGCTACATTCAACATGACGACCCTATGGAGTTGGGAGACTCTCAAAGGGTCGGCATGATGCACCAATGCAGCACTGGTGAGTTACTTGCTAGGGCTGCATTGGTGCATCATTACCAGACAAATGTCACCTTTTAGCGACATGCTGTCCTGAAAGGGTTAACTCTGTAAGGGCTGCATATAGTGTAAGGAAGCATGGCCCTGTATGCATGTTGTCGTCATGATGCATTCATGCAGCAGCCTGCAGCCTTGTAAGTCTGCATGCCAGGGCTGCATTCATGCATCATGCCGTCCCTGCATACGATGCCAAAAGATTGGCATGATGCATGAATGCAGTGTTAGTTCCTTACCAGCTCAGCGGCGGTGCATCATGACGACGAAAATGTAGTTTTGAGGTGAGCTGCGGTCCTTAAAGGGTTAGTCCCATAGATCAGCCTTTATGAGGTCACGTGTCTGACCACGTGCCACCAGAACGTGTGCTGCACGTGTGCTACACACCCCCCCCCCCCCCACACACACACACACACACACGGCTCATCTAGCAAATTAGACTGGCGTACCCTACTTCTTTGATCATGGCGGCGCTAGGTATAGGATAGATACCCAGGAGATACCCGTCAAGGTTTCCACATACAGTTATATTAGGTATCCCAGTAGGCGACCGCTGGCCGTGTCCTCGCATAAAAAATATCCCAAACACATACTTTTAGAATGGCCCTCATATCCAGACTATATGGAGCACAGCAAATTTAAAATATGCTACTGAATGCTGTAATACGTGCGCATTACTCTGGTTTATCAAGACAGTTTCATCATGATGCTAAGTACCCCTACTGATGCTGGGAAAACCACTAACAAATGGAAAACGGGAACTTCTGCCAGTGAGTAGCCATGCAGGCATTGCTGGCACATTGTCTAAATATTGATTTCGCTTCCACGCCATAAGAGATACAGTCTCAGGAACTTAACCAGGGCAAGCTGGATACTCTGGGCATCATTTTAAGGTATAGAACGTGGGGATGGGCCCATTGGAAGTATTTTTAGATCAAAAAATAAGAATTTTCAGGCAATTTTCGGCAATTTTTCAAAGAGCTATGTATACATGTTTGGGGTCATTTGAAAGGCATTTCTCTGTTCTATGAGATGCACTAACTAACTACTTGATATGGTTAATGGCGTAAGAGCGAAATAAGAATAAAACACTCAACCCCCTAAAACTCTTGAATATACACGGTTCTCACTCCCATCCCATTGAAGATACAGTTCTAGGAGGTACACCATAATAAGCGGAACACTATTGGCTACATTTTGAAGTATATAAAGTGGTGGTCGGTCTATTAGAAGTATTTTTAAATAGAAATATGTTCATTTTCAGGTGATTATAAGCACTTTTTAACAATTTCTTGAAATTATATATACACATATTTGGGGTCATTTGAGAGGTATTTCTTTGCTCTATGATATGCACTACCTCTTTAGTCGATACACCTTTCAGCATGACAGCGAGAGTATAAGAAAGGGCCTAACTCAAGCACCAGAGTCCACATCTGATGGTATTTGTCCTCACATATCTGCTATATATAAGTTACATAACATGCAACATCAATACATATGACCCCTCAAAACACACATACTTGAGATTGCCTGAAAAATAATCCATTTAGACATTTGTATTCGAATTGCAAGCCTATGTGTACCCAACATGGAAAACCACAATATCAGGATTTGTGAATCATTATGTAATAGGCCTGATAATTACATAATTGTGTTGTTATTGTCTAGGAATAGTATAAATGGGTTGATATCAAAAGTTAGATTCAGAGGATAAGCGGAAATGTTGTTCTTAGATGCTATAAAGTAGCCTATTATCTGCCCAATTTTCACCAATTTTAGAGAATTACAAGATTTTGATCAATTTACCTAGTATGATGTAATACTTTTAATGAATAAAAACTTCCTGAAACTGATGTATACCATATTGATCTATATCTAGAACAGAAATCAAATAGATATATGAAACTGTTGTTGTGTGGTGTTGATTTGAAGTCTGGTCAAATCCACAGTTCCAGGACATAGGAGAAGTTAGCATTATCCTCATTTTTAGATGTAAATTCTGAAGTAAACTTTGATAATCCAGATCTGGGAAAAAATAGGCACCATCTCTGTGATTTGTATAAAGGATCCCTAGAGGACCAACAGAATATCTGATATGTTGGTGAAATGAGACCCTACCAAAGTTGTCATATCTATCCATTTCTGTGCCAGATCTATCAGAATATATGCAATATATTGCGACTTTGAGGGCCTTTAAAAACAAAAGTTCAAGTCTTCAGTTATTGAGTCCTAAATGAATAAAAGAGATACATGCTGTGATTAGGGATCAGGCAGTTTCCAGGATATATTCATTTATTAAGGAGTACAGTGTGCTTACAAAAGGCCTCTATAATATAGCTGAGACAAGGGTCTGAAATTGGTCCAAACAACTATTTTACATTTTCAAATGGCTCTCAAATCCAAACCGCTCAACCGATTTGTATGATATTGAAACTGTCATCATCTTTTAACATGATCTATCCATCCAACTAGTTTCCACATTTGCAATGATGATATCTGGAAATGACCTGGGATACCTAGTTATATAGGGGCTCAGAAAGGGTTGGTTTTTGGTAACATGATCTGAAAAGGTAGGTAGGCCCGACCGGCTGATTTAGTTGTTTTCTCTTCTTTTTTTTTTCTTTTTTACTTTCCAACTTTTTAGGGCCTGATTATAGAGTTTTCGCTCTAAAATCCTGAATAATTGTCTGATTGCCCCAAATACTGTAGACACCGAGCTATACAACATACCCATGTTTTTGTCGAAATATACACTGATATTCTGACTCGGGCATTTTGAGCTTCCCATGAAACCATGATATTTATTTCTTGTGGATAAAACTCCTCATCGTTTTGTATAGGAACGGCGGTTCACCACACACCGGGGGGAAATGGATGTGATGCCATCAAAATGGCTATGAACCAAATCTTTTACTCCATAGCTTGATGGAAAAATCAGCAGATCACATAAACATAAACATAGAGATCACTCTTATCAGTCTGAACTCCTGATTATCATGGACCTCTGTTTATTTATTCTCACTTTGCACTGTGTTTACTTGTATTAGGGATAAAGACTACCTATACTCTTTTTCATGTCTGCCCACATAAAGAAAAGTAAAAGAATCGCCACGATATACCGTGGATTGTGTGTTTAAGCCAGGTAGAGTTGGGGCAACAGGTGTATATAACTATGAACTACGGTCTAGATTAGCCCTCCACTCTCTCTCTCTCTCTCTCTCTCTCTCTCTCTCTCACACACACACACTCACACACACACTCTCTCTCTCTCTCTCTCTCTCTCTCTCTCTCTCACACACACACACACACACACACACACTCTCTCTCTCTCTCTCTCTCTCTCTCTCTCTCTCTCTCTCACACACACACACACACACTCTCTCTCTCACTCACTCTCTTTTTCTAATACAGATATACTCATGTCACACAGATAAGACCAATTCACATACAAGCCTCTCTCTCTCTCTCTCTCTCTCTCTCTCTCTCTCTCTCTGTCTCTCTCTTTCTCTGTCTGTCTGTCTGTCTGTCTCTGTCTCTGTCTCTCTTTCTCTCTCTCTCGCACTCTTTCTCTCTCTCTCTCCCTCTCTCTCTCTCTCTCTCTCTCTCTCTCTCTCTTTCTCTCTTTCTCTGTCTGCCTGTCTGTCTCTGTATCTCTGTATCTCTCTCTCGCACTCTCTCTCTCTCTCTCTCTCTCTCTCTCTCACACACACACTCACACACACTCTCTCTCTCTCTATCTCTCTCTCTCTCTCTCTCTCTCTCTCTCTCTCTCTCTCTCTCTCTCACACACACACACACACACACACACACACACTCTCCTTGACTCATTTCTATATACCACATGACTCTGCACTAATCCAACTGAAAATCTGTAAAAATGAAAATCCGCTAAAATACATACAGCTAGATGTTCTCGTCTGACTTATGCAGCACCTTACATATATCCATATCTGACTTTAACATACCCAGAGATTGGTTTGTGATTGGTTTGTATATATAACATGTTTACATGTTCTTTACTTCACTCATCAAACTGTGGTATAAACAAACATACAGCCCAGGCATAAACCTATGTAATGTATAACTGAACCCCTGCATGCATGAAGCAAACCATCAGCGCCGCAATCATGCATCATGATAACCCTTTGGGAGTGTATCAAAAAGGGTTGCGTCACCATTGCATGCATCATGACAACACACCACATAGCACATTAAAGTAGTAAGTGGCCCTCAACGTGTTAATGAGGTCCTCCAGGTTTAGTTCCGCAGCCAACCACCAGGTGGCCACGGACCCTGGCTAGTGGATGAAGCTGCATCCTGTGCTATGAGTTTCTATGATTTGGATATGTCAACAGCTCTGCATATCTAACATATTCTAACAATATTAAGTGTCACTCAATATCTGTAATGTGCTCTCTAAACAATATATTATACGTGGAAACAAACACAAAATTAACTATCCAGAGAATGAATTACTTCTATAGGTTTCCACAGTACAGTTGCCCTTTTAAGCTGGCGTTTAAGCTGCTATAATTGCCCTGCCATCTAGCGGTATAGGGCATAAACTAGCCCTGGTGGACTTCCCCATTGAGCCAAAATTCGATGAAACTTAAAGGTGTCATGTGCACAGGTTATCTAAGGTGGGCGGCGATGTTTCTTATCTATCACATGACAACATTACCAATATGTGGCTCAGTGGATCCCCTCTCTTACCAGTTATACACCCACGGCAAGGTAAGTGTCCTAACCTAAGAGTCAAGTATTTCCTACACTCTTTAGAGGGTGCACAGAGAAAAGAAAAGGCATAATCAGCGAGTCCAGGTTTCCTCTTGAATGACTCCCCTCTCTAGGGGAGTCCTGGTCCTTCTGTGACTCCCTTAGACAGCCTGGGCTCCCCTAGAGAGGGGAGTCATTCTGGAGGAAACCTGGACTCCTTTTTGACACTGTTTCCTTTCTCTGTGTAGGCATGCTACACATAAACAAAATGAGAGCCAGTCAATGTCGCCAAAACTGCACTCACCAAGGGTCAAGCCTTGTTCCGTGCCTTTGAAGAATTATTAGATTCCCTTCCGTTTGGCAAAGCTGCACACACAGAAAAGTGAGAGTCGTTGTCGCTAAAACTACCCTCACCTGAGGGTCAGGCACTGCCTGACTCTCAGACGAGGGTAGTTTTAGCGACAACGACTCTCACTTTTCTGAGGGTGTGGGCTATCCTTATGGAGTCTAGCACTTCTTCCTCCTGAAACGGGCAGTTCTGGACTCTGGAAGCAGAGTTAATCCTTGTACTGGAGTCAAGCCTTGCTGAAATTGGTTGACTCTTATTTCCATTAAGTACTGCTCCTTGAAAGCGGTCATTTCATGACACTAGCCATACTTCAACAAGAGAGTCATATTTATGTATTTTTCTTTGTTTTTCTTTGGTCTTGTAGGATTAAGAACCCTTGCATCAGTATGATATAGGAATAATTCTCCAGGGCAGAATTCATGCATCATGCTGACCCTATAGGGTTGATAAACTCCCACATGGTCGACATGAGGCATAAATGCAATACTGGCGAGCATGGGCCACAACTGACACGGGGCCCTGACCTACTTACTATTAATAGAAGAAGGGTGCGTCACTCTGGGCCCAACACTGGCGACCTGTGCATGCTTCTCCATCATATTTTGCTCCGCTACTGTGCTGTGGCTATGGAGGTCAGTCCCGCAGCAAGGTTGTTGCAAGGCAGAGGGGGGACTTTGCTTAAAGGGGCTATATCATTAGTTTAAAAATTCTTTGCAACTCCTAAATACCGGGAAAATTCTTTATTATGCCTCATGATAATTATGTCACCTTTCAATGCATTTAAATACATGTAATTTCATTAGAATGGGATGCTCAAAGGAGATGGGGGACTTCTAGTGACGCACCCTTATTCTATATTACCCACCCAACCACCAAGACTCTGCTTGGAGATGTAGGTTCAGGCCCTTGCTGGCGAGTGACTCGCAGACAAGTACTGCATTGGTGGATCATGACAATAAAATGTTGATTTGAAGCAACACACCGCCTTAAAAGGGTTACTTGTAGTGTCTACTTCTAAATTTATGCAGACTGGATGTGACATGTTCTCCTTTGTTGCATTTGTTGACGCTGCGTCTAACAGTGCATCATGACGACAAAGATGTACAAAATAACGTGTTGCCTTTGGTAAATCGTTTTGTTATGGTTCTACTGACAGAATGTTATACCATGCTTACATTTATTGCAGCTCAAGATGAAGATCGGAGAAATTATTGGGCAAGTCTAACACTCCATTTATCTTAATAATTCCATCGTTGCATTTTGCCTAAATAATCGCTGAAGGGATCAATTTGCATTTTCTAAGTGACTGTAAATAAAATAATGGCCAGTGGCAAATTATAGATATGAGGCAAAATGTGGTGCAGATTTAACTGCACGTTACGTTGTTGATTATACATCAATTAATGTTTCCAGGATTGGGGATGGTACACTCAGTGTTGAAGGTCGGCAGAGAATTGGAAAGTCCTTAAAGTGGAACTCAACATTAAAGTACCTATGGTATGTCAAACATGTTTCCATATGTCCACAGACCTGTACAGGAATAGGTCCTATACTGAAGCGGGGTTAGTATCCCTCCAAACAGAACTCAATAATTAGCTAGTAAAGCGTGTATTTATCAGGAAAAAACACAAGCTGTGTACACAAGATAGACACAGGTGATTCTCGAGAATAGTGAATGTTCCTAGTAACATGTTCAATGGAGATGTGTATTTCCAGAGGTTTACTCTTGCAAATGACAAGAAATTCGACAGGTAGAACGATGGCATGTATTTCTCGAGTTTCACTCATTCAAAAAACAAGAAATTCCAGAAACTATGAAACAAGAAAATTGTCCAGACAATGTTCAAGAAAAGTTCTCGAAATCTCAAGTCATGACACGAATATGGCACAGGTTCCGCTTGATGTTTTGTGTGCAGGGTACAGTATAATCCTCACTTGGTTGCAGGCTGTGGAAGTGTGCCGCCACAGATGGAGTCGTTGATGCCTTGTGCAACTTTATCGAAGGAAACAAGACCATGATCTGCCTCTCGTAAGTTCTGCATTAACCCTTTAAGGGCCACCGTTGCATGAACCATATGATTTAATCAACTTTAAGCAAACATTTAAGTTGATTTAAGATCTTCTTTGAGCAGGTATGAGCAACTTTAATCATCAGTTTCTCAGATTAGAATTTTTCAAGTTTGCCTCAAGCTGCTTGAATAAAGTCATTAACTGACTTAGATTTGTGCTTAAATCAAATAGTTCATGCAGTGTACATAGGGCTTTGATGTGCTCCTGTGCCATGATAATGAGATACTCCGCAATGCTGCATCATATCTACAGTGGCCGACAAGGGTCACCCCCAAAGAGTACTATGAAAAAAAAGTATTTATCATGTAAAGGAGAAAAAAAAACCTGCAAAAGTTGACAGTTGACAGCAACGATTTTCGTAGTTCACAGTTCACAGCAACTATTTTCGATGTCTAAAATTATTTTTAGAATTTCACTTTAGAGAAATTGGATTTAAAAAGAATTTCTTTCTTTTTTTACATGATTTTTTTTTCTTTTTTAGCTTAGAGTTTTGGGGTGACCCTTGTCGGCCACCGTGCATATCGACCCTATTGGATTGAATTGGAAATCGAAGCATTTTTGTGAGCTTAGCCGAGTCCCTGAACAGACAACTTTAAATCTAAGCAGCTGGACATCTATAAGCCCCCCAGTGGGCACAACTTTGAATAAAGGTTGAATCAACATTGAATCAACATTGACGACCATTTATCAACGTTGCTCAATGACCTGTGCCCATTGGGACTTGGATAAAATATTGTACTGACAAACACGAGTCATGCATGTGTTTAGGATTCTGTTTAGAATCTAAACATGTGCACTTTTTCTTTTTTTTCGCAGTGTAGTTCTATAAACAAACTAGTTGTTGAGATTACGTGATGACATTGATTTTGGTGAAACTTCTTAAGCAACAAAACTTATTCCCACAGACTGCCCAAGGCTACCTTCACTGAGTATGGGCTGACAAGGGTCCTGCAGTCTCTCACCTCCAACTCTACACTGAAAGATGTAGCGTAAGTGTTTCAGTTATCTAATTATCATTAAACTATTCTACAAACTAGTCATATTACTGTACTCATCACACTGGAGTAGGGGTGAATATTCATGGGGTATCTTACCTTAAGAATTTCGAATCAAGCACAGAAAAGACAACCATAGACATGAGCCATACTACAAACAAAGATTTATAAACAACAATGCAACTTATCTTGGACCATGTTGCCTGAAACACACTGCATAGGTGCCACCTAGCGACAGAATTATGAACTAGCCTGTCAAACCATGGCTGTCAGCCCAGCTGCAGTGGAAACCTGTCTGATAGGTGCCATCTAGTGAGCACTAGAGGAGATGACCAAATAGGAACAGTACTGATTGCACTTGTGAAATATCTCATTTAGCAATTGTTGAAAACCTTTTGTTCACACACTAGGACAGGGTCTCCAGTGTTTTCTAGAGGATATATCATGCATCATGATTCATTATGTTCATTAGTTATAACAGGTTCAATAAACCTCAACACAACAAGGTGTATCAACTGCTCAAAGTTAGATAATTACCTAATTACCTGGTCTCAGAAAAAATGCAATGTACAATACTGAATGCATAGACATTCCTCTGGAACGCATCAGACACAAAGAGGAGAGTGTATTTAATTTTGTTGTAACATTGATTGATAGCCTCATGCTGCAATATTACAGTAATTTGGATTTTCCTAAATTATGGGGAGCATTGAATAAGGCCATTCGAATACTTAAACATAGTAAGTCTTGTATCTCAAAAGAGATTATAATAATTTGTATTGCAGGTTTTCAGGCAGCGCCGTAACAGATCAAGTCGTCGATGGATTTTTCAGTTTTGTTATGCAGAACAAGGTCATGACTCACCTCTCGTATGTTCTCTTTCAACAATCTGACGTAATATAGCAGACACCCAGTAAAATATGAGGCTCAGCTAGACGCTAGCTATGCCAAAAGGACTCTCAGATAAGGCTCAGGCATTTTAGTGAGGGTCAGGCATTGCTGAACTTAGCCAAAGAGCTCGAGAGTCTGGCCATGCTGGAGCCAGAGCCTGGCAATGCTAGATTCTTGGGAGAGACTATTTCAGCCTCCAAAAGTCCAGCATTGTCAGACTCTGGCATGAGGGTAAAGCATAGTCAGGCTCTCAAGCAATTTTGCAATAGTCCAGCCTGTAATTGAAAGAACAGCATAGCCTGACTCTCACTAAATTGGCCGTTGACCCACCTATTATAGCCCAGCAGTGCTTGACCCTTGTATGAAAGTGCTTTTGGCGACATGGGCCGGGCTGACGCTCATGCGTGTCTCAGTGTATGCATAAGAGACATGTGTGATTAAAAGTTCTACCTAAAATGATGACTGTAGTGTCCCCATTCACTGCACTGTTAATATTTGTTATAGGTGAGCACTTGAATATATTGTAACTAATAATCATGCTTTGTATACACATGCATAAAGGATGGGCAGTGCTGTATTCACGGATCAAGGATTGTCGAAACTCCTTCAAGTTTTGGGCATGAATTCTTCACTGAAAACTGTGATGTATGTTTGTACTTTCTCATTTAATCAGATTATTTATATTGTATTTAAAACAAAAGTGCAACATTGAAAAATTCTTTTACGATATATCTATGTTATCATCTGTATGCTCATTTCTTAGTAGTCCTATATCTAAGGCAACAATAGGTGATTTTAAAGTAGTTCTCACAATCCGACTGAAAAAGTAAGCTTGTCTCCAGACTCTTCAAAGTGACTGTCATAAGATAAACCAGTTAAAAATAGTAACCTGATAGGCTAGACAACTTTTGACTGGTTTATTTTATGACAGTCACTTAGACGAGTCTGGAGACAAGTTTACTTTTTTCAGTGGACCCTATCACTCCCTTCAGTAATCATAGCTCAGGAACACGATTAGAAATAAAGGTTGCGGTTAGTTTATCAATATTTCCATTTAGAAAGCACCATAGGTGTAACAATTTTATCAGGCAAAAATAGGCCCAGAGCTTGCACCATTCAGACCAATAAAAGTAAAACATGTTTATCGTTAGATCGCAAGCATAAAATGGCCTTAGATGCAAAGTCGGGACCTAAAATCGAGATCTAAATCATGTCATGTAGCCTAATGATATAACTTTGAAACTTCTATCTTGCACTCTATTAGGTTTAGCTGAGCTTGGAGTATCAAAAACATACATGGAATATAATTGGTTTGAGATGGATTAAATTCAAGATTTGTGGGAAGAGCAGCGATTTGAGGGCAAAATCGTGTGTAATAGCCTCAGCTGAAACCTACGGAAGCTGTCCAAGGGTCACCCAAAGAAGAAAGCACTTCAAAAATGTCTTTTTCAACCCTTTCTGACCCAATATCTTTGAATTTCATAGAAATTATTATTTGTTTTCAATGAAACACTAATGAAATTGTATTGAGAGTATCCCATCATTATTATATACCAAATAAAATAGTGTGACATGACAAAAAGGAAAAACTGGCAATAATCAAAAAAAAATCTTAAAAGATGTTACCATGGCAACCAATTTGTTTATATGAAGAAAAGTTTTCATAAATCCAAAATTTTCATTAAATTCCATTCTTGCTCAAACTGTGATGTTAACCCTTTAGGGATCAAATTGATGTTTCTTTTTTGACATTCTCCATGAGATTCCCTTTCATAATCTGTATTACTTGTCATTGTAACATAAATATTTACTTATTGACAGCTTGCCAAACATACCTGATATTTCCGCAAAACTGCAGGAAAAAGAGGAAAATTTAAACTAGTTTATTGCCATGGTTACCATTTGGAACATTAAAAGCACACTCATCTAGAACATCATATCAAATACAGGATGACAATATCTTGAATTTAGTACCAAACATACAATGACTTCTCAATGTTTTTTAAACACTGCAACATTTTCAAAATTGCATGTTAACCCCCTGATTTTGGTCCCTGAGTCAGGTATCTATGTGCAAATCGTGCACTATTGTGTGGAAAGGGTTAAGAACTTGCATATAAACGATGCACAAGTGTAAAAAATAAATAAAGGTTTAAGTAGTTCTTTTGGGGTGACCCTCGTCGGCCAATGTTGGCAGTTGACAGCAAGAATATGTGGTTGACAGCAAAAAAAATCATTTTATATAGAAATTATTTTATATTGGCTTCTGTAGTAACCCACTGCATTGTTGTTTTCAGCCTCATCGCGTGCCCTCTGACGGACGGAGTCATAGACGTCTTCTGTGAGTTCCTTCAACACAATCACACCTTGAGGCTCCTACAGTGAGTGCACCCAGAAAAACATGAGAGTCAGCTGGATGCTAGCTACCGTATTTCCTCATGTATAAGCCCGGGCTTATACAAGCACTAAGTGAAAAATTGACCAGGCTTATACACGGGGCAGGCTTATACATGAGGCGGGCTTATATTCCTATACCCGGAGAAACACTCTGGCACTTTCTCATTTTCCCCAGAATTATCTGCTATTTACGTACATTTATTCCAATATTTCCAATAGTTTTCTTCTTAGTATTGGATTTTTTTTTTTTTGATAAGTGTAGGCATAGAAGAAATGAATGAGAGTTACCTGGCCGAAAGAATTATGTGAATACCCCATGTAGAAGTACAATTATTGCATAAAATATGTTTTCTATTGACTGCACATTGCAACCCCCGGGCTTATACTCGGGGCAGGCTTATACAACACTAAGTTACATTTTACCCAGGCTTATACACGGGGCAGGCTTATACTCGGGGCCCGGCTTATACACGGGGGAAATATGGTATGTCGTCAAAAGGACTCCTACAAGAGTATGGCATCTTAGTGAAGGTCAGACACTCAAAGAGCTCGGGAGTCTGGCCATGCTGGACTCTGCCAAGAGTCTCTTTCAGCCTCCTAGAGTCCAGCATCGTCAGACAATATTTGCTAAAGTCCAGCCTGTTATTGAAGATACAGCATAGCCTGATCCTCACTAAAATGGCCCTTGACCCATCTATGCTAGTCCAGCAGTGCCTGACCCTGGTATAAGAGTGCTATTGGTGACATGGGCTAATGCTTATGTTTGCCTCAGTGGGGTTAATTAACCGGCATCATGCCTTTATGCATCATGCTTTCGTCATCATGATGCATACATGTGGCCCTGGCGAGTAACTCCCCAGTACTACATTCAAGCCTTATACCGACCCTACATAGTTGAGACACTGCCGAAGGGTCGGCATGATGCACTAATGCAGGACTGCCGAGGTACTCGCCAGGCCTGCATTGGTGCATCATGACGACAAATTCACATTTTAGCTACATGCGTCGTTAAAGGATTTATTGAGGTTATATTCTGTATGACATATCTGATACTATGATATTCCCAAGAATACTAACTATTGTCAGTTATGGTCATAGTAATATAGTTGAGTCAAGAAGGAACTACCTTTTGGCTATAGTCAGCTGATAGGTAGTCAGTGAGCGTCAAAGACTAAGTGCATGATTTATTGACAATTCTTCTAGTTTTAGCTGTAAGCCCTTCTTAAATTCGGCCTCAAAACTACCCAGAAATTTACTCGTGGACCATTACCGTGACTGCAGGACAGTGGACGAGACTCACAGATGATAAAATTGACTATAAGATAGCTCCAAAATTCCTAAAATAAGAGCTGTTTTCAAAATTGGATAAAACTTCCAAGGGTCAACCCTGTATTACTATAGACGGTTGAGTAGCCTAGAATACGTTACTCTCTATGATGAATTTATAGGAACTCCATATACCGTATATTATTCTAATAGTGATCTAGTAAACCACAAATTGAACCTCTTTTTCTCCACACTAAAATTGCATTATATGGGTAAGAAAAAATTCTCTGAAATCATAATAATCCAAGACCATGATAACCACTTGCAAGGGAAAATCAAACAATGAAAACCCCAGTTTTTATTTCTCCTCTTATACATGGTTACAGGATGAACAAAGCTGTGTTCAGTGATGCAGGCATGTCCCGACTCCTGCAGGCCTTGAGCTCACATTCCTCACTAGAATCCATAAGGTGAGTGAAATCCTGTATTATGGGCATTCTTCTCATTAAAATCATTTATCTTAGAGGAGTGATCATCTGTTAACAAAAAGGGGTAGTTGGTTTAGGGGGGCAAATGAATTTCAACCCCTTGACGGGGGAAGTGATCACCTGTATTCAGCGAAATAGATCGCGTGTAACTATGCTTCAATATAGGCTCCATATGAAATTGCAGCGCTCCCCCCCCCCCGTGTCAAAAACATTAACATTCCTTAAGTAACATACCAAAGAAATTTGTTCCTTGTAGTGTATTAGAGCAAGTCCCCCAATAAAAGTACACCTCTACATTTGGGTCAATTTTCAGACTCTTAGCAAGCAAATATATTTCAGATTTTGATTCAAATTAAACTTGCACGATGACTAAAAAGTTGTTCCAAAATATCTGTAACTGTGCTCTAATTACATGGAATACGGTAATTCAATGCAGAAACACTTCATTTCAGAATCTACAACAGTCCTATAACAGACAGAGTCATCGAGCCAATGGTAAAATTTATTCGACAAAATCCAATGGTGCGACACTTCAGGTGTGTACTGTTTCTCAATAGCCAACTACTGGCTATTTCTCGCTAACTTGGGCCAATGCATTTGTCTCTGGCTGGGTACCGTCTCTGACCAGGTGCCGTCTCTGACCAGGTGTCAGAAAAGGGTTGTTTAAAAAAATTATACTCATAAATATAAAAGGATTTGTAAAAACCTTATGGTGGTTGTTATATAATTATAATTATAATCAGCCTCCTGCTGTTGGTATTTTGACCTTATCATGCCAAACTGGTCAGAGACGGCACCTAGTCAGATACGGCACCTGGGCAGAGACGGCACCTGCCCAGAGACGGCACCTGGTCAGAGACAAAAACATTAGCCTAAGTGCGTGAGACACAGCCCACTATAAGTTTACCAGTTTAACATTTTATTTACCAATGGCAGCATATTTATGTCACTTTGATTGATTTCATAATGCATAAATAAAGAAGCAATGGGTAGATCTTTATAGCTCTAGTTTGTATGACAATCAAAACAGAGAGTGCATGTATATTCATCAACCTAAACCACACTTGGTCGGGAAAACAAAAATATGTCTGTATGATGTGTACAAAAGGTGTCAAAACCATCAAGAAGGTTAGTGGTGGTATAAGTCAGATATGGTTACAGGTGAATAGCTGCATATAAGTGTTATAATCCTTGCACAATGGTAACTATCCGTGGCTAGCACCTTGGACAATTACCCTGTCCTTGGCTTATAACTCTTATACAGCAAGTCACTTGTGCCATATCTAATACGTATTAAAATCATGATGGGTTGTAATGTGTATGAGGTTGGCATTGAAGGGTAGTCAGAGAGGATAGTATGATGCTGCAAAGCATCATGTTGAATTTCCGTCATGATGCATTCATGATGTACTAGCACAGCGCCAGTGAAGCGTGGTGCTACCGTCATGCATTGCCAACTTTATGGGAGTGTATCAGCCCATAGGGTCGGCATGATGCATGAATGCAGCATTGTCGAGTTACATACAAAGACTACATTCATGCATGAACAACGAAAGGGCATCATGCTGCCCTTAAACCCGCAGGTCTCGGTACCCCTCCACCGACAGTCAGGGCGCAGTCGGGACAGGTACTCAGCCCTATTTATAGGAGAGCTGGGGCTTTAAAGGGTTAAGGGGCGATGATTGCAGCTTAATAATTGTGGCACGAACTGCAAAAAGGGACCTCAGTGCAGGGTGAATTAAGGTCCCTTTTCCCTGTTCATGTAACAATTATTGACATTTCTATAATTACATTTTCGTAGCCTGGATGTGGTTGACTACACAGATGCACACCTGCTGACACTTTTCCGGACCCTGGGACAGAACCCAACATTCACCAGTATCATGTAAGCCAACATGAAACATTTGTAATTCTAGTACAACAATTATCTATTTGGATATTTGATACCCTTCAATTACCATACTTATCTAGTATGGAATTCATCTTTGATTTATTTTATTATATATGTATTCAGTTGAACCCAAGAAAAAATACATAGACTACATTATGTCTCGATAATTCATTGGTGCTTTTCGATTTTGTGTTTGTTATTTGCATAGGGATGTATTCGACTTATGTCGATTGGCAGTGATTCTGCCATCAGATAAAAGTTTACAAATCTTAAACTTATAGGCGAATCTTGTATGACTGACAGTATCACAGCCGATTAAGTCTGTGGAACACTTCCTATAGGGAGTATTCCACTGATGGAATCGGCTGTGATTTTGTCCGTCGGGCGAGATTCATCCATAAGTTTAACACTATAGACTTTTATCGGATGACAAAATCTCGGCCGACCGCTTATACGATACAGATTTTAAGTTTGCTTCCATCCCCTTTGCCACACAGGGATGTCAGCAAGGGACAGGACCCGTGTGTTGAGATCTTCATGAGGTTTGTATATGCCGTGGTAGATGCTATAATCCAGACAAGACTATTTGCAGAGTCAGATAAAGGCTAAGGGAGTGGTCATTTTTTAACAACAGGAGGGGGTGTACAACCGCTATCTGTATCATAACCGCTATGTGTATCAACTACACATAGCGGTTCACTATCCAACCGCTATGTGTATCAAAGAAACGCTAAGTGTATCATATTAAGTGTATCAACAAGGTGTTATCTGTATCAAGCCCACCAAGCATTCCTCCTGACCCTAAGTGTATCAAAGTTGGTTTGGCGGTGACTTTGTTTCCAAAAATGTTCTAGACTGAAAAAAAGATGGTTTTCTATTTGAAAATCAGGAAAAAGTCAATTTTCTGGAAAAACCCACATTTGGCGGGAAAACAGAAAGAAAACTTGAAATTAACAAATTTCCCCAAATAGGGCTGATTTGGCGAAAAAAGTGTTTAGAATTATAAAAAAAGTGGAATTCCAAAAAGGGCCAATTTAGCGGGATACATGTATATAAAACTATGAAAAAGTCAAATATCATGAGATGTCACTTTTCAACCATACCCTTGGTCGGGTAGGGTAGCCAGGCAAAGCAGAAAAGGTCAGCTGAAGTAAATTTATTTGTAGGTTTAGGTGTGAAGGTAAATTGTATGTCAAGGATATATATCTGGTTATGACAGAGATAGAACTCTCTTTTTATACATTTAAGCACCTTGATACAGATAGTGGTTTCCATTACAACCACTATCTGTATCAACCATATCATTGGAGGGTAGCCAGGCAAAGCGGAAGAGGTCAACTATGGTAAATTTATTTGTAGGTTAAGGTGTGAAGGTAGATTGTATGTCAAGGATACAATGTATATATCTGGGTATGACAGAGATAGTACTCTATCTGCAGCTGACAAGTAACTCGCCAGTGCTGCATTCAAACATCATGCATGATCAAGGGCATGATGCTAGAAGATAATTTGTCCCACTTGTGATGCTTCTTCTGGTATGATACAGATAGCGTTTATTGATACAGATAGTGGTTGGATGTGCCTCTTCACAGTGGTCAAGAAATTGTAACAGATAGCGTTGGTTACTACAGATAGCGGTTGCAGGGTTACTACACATACCGGTTTTTTTATACACATAGAGGTTGGATGGTCAACCGCTATGTGTAGTTGATACAGATAGCGGTTATGATACAGATAGCGGTTGTACAGGGGGTCATTGGGCTCTCACGTGAGTGGGTCGAAATTATTTTTGGTCCCCCCCAGGAAGGTTGAAATGGAGCGCGGGACGACCCCTTTGAGCTAAAGTAATGCGTGTGGGTTTTTTTTTTGCCAAAAAAGGGGTGCAATTTGTTTGGTTACCCCTCAAGTTGGGTTCAAATTGCCCCCCCCCCAAACCCACCACCTCCCCCATGTTGCTAAAAAGTGACTGCTCTCTAATTGATAAAAGGGGGTTTCTCATCACCAAAAACTGAAAGATAATTATGATGAGATAGCTTCCATTCAGACTCTCGACCTATAATGAATAGGAGTATATAAATCAGGCTTTTTATGACCAAATTTCCCCATTTTTTTGTAGGAAACATCTTATTGTTCTTCAAAAGTTGGTAAAACTCAAGTTATTTTAAGAAATCATAATAAGTAAAGTTTTGATGTAGAAGAATAAAGTGAAAACTAATTTCAAACACCTTCATCAGATGCCGACTTTCTTCGATCAACCTTACTTTACAAGACTGTCCTGATATAAATAATTAACTTATATTTGTCGATTTACTTTGCACTGATGAAGAAGAGCCTTGTTACTTTTACTTTTTGACAGGTAAGCTCCAACTATAGAACCAGTGTTTTTTTTTAAATAAACGTGTTGTAGTCCGATACAAATAAAGCTGGAGATATCACTATTTAACTGATAATAATGAGCTTCCCATTATAAATTTTGTAAAAGAAATCAATAAGAAAGTTCACATGGCTAAATAGTAAAGCAGTTAGAGAAAAATACTTAGTCCTTGGAGGGCTAGATGGTGCTTAAATGTGCTAAATGAAGGCAACATTCATGAGAGTTATTTGATGATTAAAGAAGCCCCGCAAGTCCGAAACCAAGACTGCCTCCGTGTAATATGAGAACAGAGAGCATAACAAATTGTTGCATCATTCTCTCAGTTATTAAAGGGTTAAAATCTGAATTCGAGTTCCCACTGTGATACCATTATGTTATATTACAGTGAATGGTGAACTGCGGCTGATTCCTGAACCAGCATACGTCCAGATGAACTAGGCACACCCAGGCATGACGTAAGTCTGACCATGTGTCTTAACCATTCAAGGACGGATGTCGCTAAAAAAAAAGACATGTGTCTCCATGATGCGAGTAACTCGCCAGGGCTGCATTGTTGCATCATGCCGATCCTTCGGGAGTGTCTCAACCCTGTATTGTTGCTTGAATGAAGCACTGGCGAGTTACTCGCCAGGGCTAAGGACCAAGGGCATGATGCATATTAAGGCATTATAGGGTCATTAAAGGACTAAACAAATTTGACAAAAAAGGGTAAAAATACGAAAATGTCTTCAAAATTGCATTAAAAACGTTGGTTCGGCCCTGTTCAGATAGGGTCGGTCCGGTGACCTGAAACAAACCTCTTTTTTTGGCCTAAGCACAGGGATGGACCACCTAGAAATTTGTATACTAGTAAAGGATTCCATATAAGGGCAGGTCCTGTATAAGAGCAGGGGTTAACAAATTAAACCAGGTAGATCTACTTGATATCAATAAACACAGGTGGACTGAAATAGCTGATGAAAATGTTAGCAAACTTATGATTGTTTCCCTTTGTGTGTCGGGCTGTAGCTGCATCTATCATGAAGAGTGATGCTTTATTACAGGGTCTGAGGGAGAGCTTATTTCCAGGTGGAACTCACTCTAGTGATCTGTTTCCAATCTCAACATTTTTTAAATTTTCAGCCCATGCTCAGCTTGCACCGGAAGATTATACTCGGCCGCCTGAAGCCAGGGTCACCTTAGAAGTACAAGCCAAAGACATGTGGATGAAGACATTGCAAAAACAAAACGTCACTATGAAGTCATAATTTCAAAACTCTTCAAAAGATATATTTTGTCATTACCTTACAGATTTGAATCAAAGCTCCATTTCTATTCTGAAAGGAATACCAGTTTGGATTGGTTAATCTATATAGGTGTAGCAGATTTTAAAGTCTTAAAGCACGAACTTTTTAATATTTCTGATTTCCTCTGACAAGTATTTTTTTGGCATTTCATATCATAATCTCTTTTTTTTCTATGACTGTGTCCGCAGAAGGTGTTATATATTTATCTAGGTATATAAATGCTATATATGCTAATCACTGTTTGCATGAAGTATGAAGCCTGTTTCATGCAGCCATTGAAAACATGACTGCTTGAAGACATGAGGCACTAATACGATAACAAAAGTTGACATCAATTCCCCCCTGAAATGCATGTTTAGCTAAATCATCCTCTTTCAGCCCATCAAAATGATGTTATGAACAAAGTTATACTATTCGCTTATAAACAATACAATAAATACAATGAAGTAGAAAAGTATTAGCAAATACCATGTCTGCACATAATCAGGTATCACAGCAATATATACACTAGAATTAGGGGAGGGGGGCACCAAGACCCACAGCCCCCTCTATATCGCAGAGCACATATGCAGATGCACCAGCCTGTAAGTGCCAGTCTCAAACAGGGCAGGGAGGAGGTCACACTGTACAGTCCAGTGTGGGGACAAGGTCTTTAGTGTAAATGATTGGTGTGAGGTGGCAGCACTGTACTGTAGGAGGACCATGGTCATATAGCCAACCCCCAGTACATTTGTATTGCATTGAGAGAGCATGAATGAAACCCTCATATTGAGATAACGACAAAAGCTTTATAATGCTGCATTGAAATATAACTGGCAAAAGGGTAAATTTTCCCAGGAAAAAAGTACAACAGAAATTAACCTTGAATATGTTTTGTGTAATAACTGCTTAAAATATGGTTAAGAATGATTGTGTGTAGTTTCCACTCTAGCCACTCAATGCGGATGGCGCTGCGGCACTTGATTCCCCACCTTCACTAGAACTGTGAGTTCCTGCAATGCCTTGGCACTTGGTGCCCAGTGGCTCCCATCATACACAATGCTGTATTTGTGGCAGAACACAGTGTAGCTGTGTAATATCTGTTAATCAAAAGTGGGATACCCCTTTCGTGCCCAGAACTATTTGAAGATTGTCATATGTTTTACATCATGCTTTGAAAATTGGGTAACAGCTAAATAAATTGTGTTGCGATATACTTCACTTCTTTTCACTATTTTTATAAATATGTCTGTATATATCAAATTCCTTTGGCCTCCTATGGCTAGACCGCGCATTATCAGTGCTTTTATTGCTATTTAAAAAAATACCTTTGATATATTTATGCATCAAAAGATCGAACTACAAATGATATTGTGGCATGGTTGGTATCATTAGAAAGCTCGCATCGTTACGCGTTGTTTGCTGTAAGAATCATCTTGATCCGCTGAGCAGGGGGGTCAGGGCACTGTATACAAGATAAATAGTGCTAAAACCGCGCATTTTTGGAGTTCTGGGCACGAAAGAGATACATGGCAGCTAAAAGTCATATACAAAACAGTCACCAATATTTCCCAATCAGCCTTACCGACCCCCCCCCCCCCCATACCTTATATGATCATCCTGTAGAGTCAGAACCTCCTTAGGAAATACCTCACAAAATATAACATTGGAATTGTGTCATTAAATAGAGTCATACCTGGTCAGTGACATGCAGTATGATACAAGCCGGCACTCCTACCATGAATATGATACAACCTAGTTCAATACTTTCACAACAGGAGGCAGCAGCTGTCATTTGAACACCATTCCTATCGGAAAACTGCATTTTAGTTGTATTACTACTTTATCTTGAACATAGTATATGTTGATGATATATCAATCTATTTTATCAATGATTTATGGAATTATCTAGTATACCCAGGTAGAAAAATATCATGATAAATATCATGATTCATCATGTTGAACCATGATCTATCATGATCTATTATGACAAATCATAATTAAGCATGTTTTTGTCTACAATGATTGATCGTGATGAATCATACTTTATTATGATATTACCTCTTGAGAGGGGAAATCAGGATTAATCATGTTTTCTCCCACCATGATTAAAATTGATTAATCATACCATATCATGATCTTACCCCCTGAGGGGCTAAATCATGATAAATCATGTTTTCTTTTATCAGGATAAATCATACTTTATTGTGATATTGCCTCTTGGGAGGGCAAATCATGATTAATCATGTTTTCTCCTACCATGATTAATCATGATTAATCATACTTTATTATGATCTTACCTCCTGAGCGACGAAATCATGATAAATTATGTTCTCTTTTTTCATGATATGTTATTATAAACCATACTTTATCATAATCTAACCTCTTGAGAGGGAAAACATGATTTACCATGATTTTACCTAATTATGTTTGATCATAATTTATCATGATCTCACCCATTGAAAGAGAAAACATGATTTATCATGATTTTATTTGACCATGGCTAATCATGATATATCATGATTTACTATGATCTTTCCCATTGATAGGAAAACATGATTTATCACAACTTTACCTGATCATGATTTATCATAATCTCACCCAATGAGACGGAAACTTGTTTTATCATGATTTTACCTTACTGTACTTATCATAATATATCATAATTAATTATGATCTTACTCATTAAGAGATAAAACATGATTTACTACGATTTTATTTGATCATAATTAATCATAACATATTGTGATTTATTATGATCTTTGCCAGTGATAGGAAAAACATAATCTATCATGATTTTATCTGATTATGATTAATCATGGTGTAAGATGTTTCGTCATGATCTCACCCAATGAGAGGAAAACATGATTTATCATGATTTTACCTCACCATAATTAATCATGATATAATCATGATTTATCATGATTTTATGCATCGAGAGGAATCATGATTTATCATGATTTTATTTGACCATGACTAATGATAATATATCATGATTTATTATGATATCTCCAATTGATTGGGAAGACATGCATATATCTTACTGTGATTATTCATGATATTTCATAATACAGTAGAATCTCATTATAAGGAGATGGTTATAAGGAGCAAATTTGCCCTGCCAATATTTTTTCAATACTTTATCACCGTGAAGGGGTATATTTAGCATCATATTAATGCATTCTGACAGCTCCACATAACGTTTCTCACATGCTACATCAGCCAGGGCATCAGGGAGGTGGCAAAAGTCGCCCTAACACCCCCCCCCCCTCCCTTTGATATGGCCGGACCTGTGAGGAGTGAGGTCGGGGAGGGGGGTGGGGGAGGGGGAGAGCATTTCTCAAATAAGACTCTGCCAAAAGGCCCGGACTCCTTTTGATCCCTATCCCGTGGTGCTCTGTGCGGTTATGATTTGTTCATTTTAATGGTGCAAAACTTTGCAAGATTTGACAGGACAAGGGGGTCTTTACTATTAAATAATTCATCCAAGGTATGTATGACATGTATGCTCGGGCGAGGTGTTATAGGCGTGTAGCCGGTTGAATTATCAACCAATGAGATAACTGCCTGCCCTTCACTGCGGAATTCTTAGGGGGCATTACGTAACAGCTTGTACCCATTGTGATGGCTGTACAGTGCTTATCTCGCCCGGTTATCTCGCCAGTCACCAGATCAAGCAACGGTGCCCCCTACTAAGGAACCTGCAACCCCGGTATATATTCAGCAATAAGTAGTGCCCGTTCCTTGTTGGGCACTACTTACAAGGCGTGCAACACTTTCATGACACAGAACTCAGAAAAGTAGGTCGAGAAGAATCACTGTCTGCACCCCAAGTACACCAGTAAGCAGGTCTAAGCAACGACCGGGAACATAGTACGGTGTACATCCTGGATTGAGAAGTCCGTCCTCATTCCCAGGGTCTGTTACCCCCCCCCCCCTCCTCCTGCCTCTCCCCCTCCCGCCTCCACCCCCCCCCCCATAATGTACAACGTGGAGTTTGCAAGTGTATGGGGGTGGATGGCTAAATTCGACACGGCGACATGGTCATTTCTTAAAATCGACATGCGACATGGGGCTTAGTGACATGAGGAAAAAAATAAGTGACATGACATGGGGTGTTTCTTAAAATCGACATGGGACATGAGAGGTTCTTAAGGGCGACATGGGACATGAGGATTTAAGGGACAGGCGACATGACCATTTCTTAAAATCGACATGTGACATGGGGACCCCCCCCATCTAAACCCCCAAGTGTCTTCTCTGGTCAATGGGAGGCGGGTCATTGGCAGCCTTCAGATCTAGGTGCATGAGCCATTAGATAAGTCCATAAATGATACAGGTATAAGTTTAAATACTAGTATGTAAGTATTGTTCAAAGGCTTCAAAGTTTGTCTACTCTATTCATGTGTGTGCCCCTACATGGGTAAAAAACGACACGGGCGACACGGCGACACGGCCCTTTTAAAAATTGACACGTGCGACACAGCCCTTTTAAAAATCGACGGACACAGGGAAATAAGGGATATAAATCGACCCACAGGGATTTTTCTCTAAGTTCTTATGGAGCTAAAAATCGACCTAGTGGCACGCCCCTTTTCCTAAAAATCGACACGCCGACATGGTCAAAAGTTCGGGTACCCATGTAGAGGCACATGTGTGTATGCCCCGCACTGTGCGTGTGTGACACTTGCTGCTCAATACCTCGGGTAGGTTACTAACCCCCCCCCCTCCCCACTCCCCACTGCCTGGGAAAGCCGTGAAATGCTCCGCGGAAGGTGCAAGGCTAGCTCCCACTTGTCACGGCAAAGGCCAAGCCCTGCTCCGTGTGTATAGTCTATAAATGCCGCATTATTAAACTCAACATTCCTCTGGATTCACCTTGAGGAGATATGCATTTATGGAAATGCGCTTATCAGGGGAGTTAGGGGGCCGTTATCCCGTTATTATACATTATTTCAAAAACATCTAGAGGGGAACAACTCGTGATACTATTATCAGGGGAGTTAGGGAGCCCTTATCCCGTTATTATACATAATTTAAAAGACATCTAGCGGGGAACAACTCGTGATACTAATCAGGGGAGTTAGGGGGCCCTTATCCCGTTATTATACCTTATCTAAAAGACATCTAGAGGGGTACAAAAGGTTATACATATACATGGACTAACAAGGGAGGTTAAATTAGTGTATCCTCATAGAATTGATTCTTATAATCACAGAAAGAAACTAAACATAGGTCCATAATCCAGGCTTGTCTGGTGGTAGCTGTAAAAACGCCACCATGACATCTGTTGTGAAAGGGGCAGAGGTGCGACCATACAAACAATGCACCCCTAAGACAATAGCCCCCCCCCCTCACGTAGCTAGCCTCACTGTAAAGTGTGAGATACGGGTTATTTTTATACAGGGCGACCAGAACACCACAAGGCAGCAGAGAGTACACATGTACATGTACCTGTATGTTGTACCAGGTAGGAACAATGCTATTTAATGATCATTATATTTAGCTATGACTTTGTGAGAACATTCCAATAAGTATATACATTTAAGTGTCTCAATTACCATATACCACAATTGTGTATAATGAAAATAACCATGTACTTTCATATTTTCCAGAGAAAGAACTTTCAGCAGGAGCTAGTTCTGCATTCCAGGAGCTCTGATACTAGTCAAAGGGACCCTTATCCCGTTATTATACATTGTTTTAAGACTTCTAGAAAGGTACAACCCGTGATACTAACCAGGGGAGTTAGGGGGTCCTTATACCGTTATTATACATTATTTTAAGGCTTCTAAAGAGGTACAACCCGCGATACTAACCAGGGGAGTTAGGGGAATTTGATATTGTTATCATACATTATTCTAAGGCTTCTTGGGGGGTACAACCTTAGCCTACCTTCAGTATTATATATTATACCTTGCTAAAATAACTTCTTATTATCACACAGAAAAAAATTAAAATAGGACCATAATGCGAACAATGTATAGAAGTAGATAATAATATCCTTGACAATTAATTAATGACAAGAAGAAAATGTATTATTTATGTTGGTAATCACTCCCCCCTCCCATGACCTCTTGTGCTGACAGGCCTGTCTGCAGGTAGCTGTGAACACGCCACTATGGTGCCCATTGTGATAGGGGTCGAGGTGCGACCATGCAACAATGCCCCCCTAAGACAATAGCCCTGCCCCAATGCAGCCGGCCTCACTGTGGGTGTATAATACATGTATGCATGTTGTTCCAGGTAGGTACACAACCATTCCGATACTATTCAATTAAAAATACATTTAATTATTCAATAGCTTGTTATTTTATTTCCCAATATGTATAATGCAAATATGCTATATGATGATCCATGTATCATATTTTTATTTCCAGCTCATCCTGCCTGCCAGAAACCAGCCATGACCTGGAGGCGCCACTGGCCATCAGGGGGCGGGTTGAGCTCCCCCCAGTCCCCCTGGAGGCACCCCCGGCGGTCAGGGGGCGGGTGCCAGTCCCCCGACCCCCCTGGAGGCTTCCCAGGCCACCAGGGGTGGGTTGAGCTCCCTCAGTCCTCCTGGTTCCCCCAGCCATCAAGGGATGGGGGCCGCTCCCCCCCAAATTGATGAATGAATGCTATTATTGATTCCTCCCCCCCCCCACAATAAAAGTATCACCTACCTACATTAAAAAAGATTAAGATCATGATATATAATTATCATGATAAAGCATAATGAATATCATGATGAAGCATGTTAAATCATGATAATATCATGCTTAATTAATCATAGTTTTTTCACGGAAATCATGACTTTTGAAACATGATATATCACGATCAAAATCATGATATATATCACAATAAAGCATAAAGAATATTATGATAAAGCATGCTAAATCATAATAATATCATGTTGAATAAATCATATTTTTTTCACAGAAATCATGATTTTTAGAGCATGGTATATCATGATAATTATCATGATTGTAAGATGACAAACTATGATAATATCATATATATATCATGATAAAGCATAATAAATCATGGTATGTCTTATCAAATTTACTGTGGCAAATCAGCTTATACCATGGTTTATCATGATATAGCATGCTAATTATCATGATAAATCATGTTTATAAAATCATGTTTTCCGCAAAAAAAGTATGTTTATTTTAGTATGATAAATCATGTTATTTATCATGATTTTTTTCTACCTGGGTATACATGTATCTATACTAATAGACCTCAAAATTCTTACATCTAGATTCACATAATCTATGCAGTTTTTCCAAATCTTTAGTGATCAATATAGCTGTTATACTGCTGAAAAAAATCCTATTGGAGAGTTGCATTTGAGCTGGATTATAACCTTAACTCATGGTAATTTGACAATAAAGTTAGCAAAACCATATTTCATGAAATATACAGTATCCAGATAATATGATATATGATATGATTATAACACACTAGTATTATGATGGAATTAACCTGCCTAGGCATGAAGTATGATAGTCAGCTGTTCATCTTTACTAATTAGGTCAAAAAAAATAAAAGGTGTGTTTCAGGCAACCCGACCCTAATTTCAAAAAAGGGCCGACCCTAGCATTTTTTTCCGATTTTTCCGATTTTTTTGATTTTTTTTGCAAAATATTCATATTTTTTCGGAAATTTTAGCAATTTTTTGGTCAGGAAGAACAGATCACATGCCTAATTAACTGTCCATCCTCAGCAAATTGCTTATTAACAAGAATGTCCAATAATTTCATAATATTCCTAGTTATAGTAAGAATCGGTGAGTCATCTTGATGACCCGCGAGTCGATATGGCAGTCCGCAACTCATTCAAGGTACCTCCAACATTTAAAAAAAAAATTAAAAATATATAAATCCGACCTACCTACCCTAAATCTTTGGACCATGTTGCCTGAAACACACCTTTTTTTTTTTTTGGCCTTACATACAGATAGTATTTAGATATAAACATGGAGCTGTATTTGTGCCATAGTAGATAGTTATGCTCACATGTACCCATGATATTGTTTTGTCAACAGAGGCTATCTTCAATAAAAATACAATTCAATCAATTCAGTATGCACAGAATGCCTATCAAAATATTTTAGAGGTCAAAACTTTTGCATATAGATTCTTATACTGTCCTTGTCCCCAGTACCTTGCATAGATCTAATCTATAGTGATAACTTATAAGCTGAAATAACGCTTGTGGGTTTGTAAACAGTATCTCTAATTGTGACACACTGCTAACATTACTAATGTGCAGATGTGTCTGCACAGAGAATATCCTCCACCACTTTGCCCTGATTTGTGGCTAACAGTGCCTGTTTGAACGTCTCATAATCTTGTAGCGACCGCCGCTTCAGGTGGTCCAGGATTCTTCCTACTTGTTGACCACGAGTTGAGTTCAACTGAAAATACAAAATTGTATAGTTGGTATTGGCTTTACAAGCTGCCATGAAAGTTGTTCACATTAATTGTATATATCTATGATGCATTGTTTATGTCTATATGCTATGAGGTGTACTAATGTGTAGATGTGCTGGTGTGGAAAACTATATTCAGGGTTTCTAGGAGTTCTATATATACACACTTATAGAGGTGGTTATTATAATTTATCTAATAAGGCCCCATTTCCATTAGCCCATTTGGAAATGATGTCAGCCACTAATCAGCAGGTCAGGCTATGAAGTGCAATTTCCATTAGCCAATTTGGAGGCACTGTCGGCCACTAGATCGTCTAATTGGCAGTTAATCGGCAGATAAAGCCACAGCACATTACTGGTACACTCTATGTAGTGTGGTTGTTATGGAACTTGCCAATTACCTGCTGATTGGATGTTCTAACGGCCGACAGCACCTCCAAATCAGCTAATGGAAAATGCACCTAAGGCAGTGTACATCCAATAAAATACCTCTTCACCATACTTAGGATGGTCCCTAAGATTCAAAGTGTCTATGGAGGGCATGTCCTACCCAAGGTCACAACAGACTTTGTTACATACTTCCTTATGTAATTAACAGAATGATTTGCAATACTCTTTACCATAATCTGCTCTTCTTCATCCTCAGTGAGTACCTCGTCCTGTCTGAGGTAGGGGTACAGACTGGCCGGTACAATAGACATGACCAGTCTCACCCTGTTCCTGTCTAATGTTGATATGACTTTCTCGGGAAGGGGCTCATTCCTCTGGGGGCCGGTGTGCTGAAGGGAGGGCTGGGGTGGAGCATTTACAGTCGCTGTGGCACTGACTGTGACTGTGGCACTGGCTGCAGCTGAGGCTGTAGTTGCGGCTGCAGCTGTGGTTGTGGCTGTGGCTGTGGCTGTGGCTGTTGCTGCGGCTGTGGTTGCGGCTGCAGCTGTGGTTGTGGCTGCGGCTGCGACTGTGGCTTCGGATGTGGTTGTGGTTGTTGTTGTGGCTGTGAGCATGGATCTGAGGAGGAAACAAGATTATTAATTATATGAGCAGGATGTTGAAACTTAACCTCTGATAATTTTCATGAGGATTTCATTTTGAAAAGGGACCATCCTTTTTCATATTTCAGTTATGGAGCTACATTCTAAGAAAACATATGAAAGTAGTTATTGAATATATGGAAAGAAATGCTTACTCTAATTCTCTATATGCTATAACCTTCTATCAATTTTTTTTTTTTTTTATATAGAGCAGCGCTCGTTCTTTATTCATGACATATGTGTCTACAAGAATATATTTGTTCACTAATTTTTTTGGGGGTATAAGGACACCACAGGACATTACAGGACATTACAGGACAATACATTGTGCACTACAGACTAGTATAATCATATATATATGGTTCATGCTACTAACGATACAGATAATGGTATACTGGTGTAAATATATATATATATATATATATATATATATATATATATATATATATGTATATATGTATCATGCCATCTATGTATCTATGTTAGGCCATCATATTTGCTCCTAGTACATGTTCTATCTGCTATCCTTTATAGAAATCTGGAACTGGAACCGCTGAAGTGTGTACAAAAATTATATAGAGTTCAGAATCGTCACCCATTTTTTTAACTTCTTTTGCTTTCTTTCAATATTACATATATATTGCTCCGACAGAAGGCAATGTTTGAGTTCTCTTAACCATTGTAGTATATCAAGTTGGCACTTATGGTACAGGCGTTGTCTGTATATATAGAACCTGATTCTGAGAAGAATGTTATTAATGATATCTCTGTTTGGAATTTTCCTGCATACCCCAAGTATTAGTTCATGTTCATCTAACATACCAGTATCAAGCTTTGCAACCATATTCATCCATTTTATAACAGATCTCCAAAAGTAGGCTACTGGTGGGCACTTTACAAGGAAGTGGTCTAGAGTATCAGCCACACCATCACAATATAAACATTCTGAGCTATCCTTTGCTCGTATGTCAGACAAATATTTATTACATGCGAGTATTCTATGGAGCACCTTATACTGGAAGGATTGTAATTTTGTCTCTCCAGTCACCTTGTATGGACAAACATATATATCATGCCATGTTAGATCTGTTAACTGGATAGTTGGGAAAGTTTTGCTCCATTTGCATTCATTCTTTGTTATGACCTGTGAGTATCTATAAAGTATTATCCAATACAACTCTCTGCTTGGTGTAGAAAAAATGTTCACTATATCTGGTGTGTTATTGATGATCCAAATACAGTCTCCGGGGATCTCAACATCACCATCAGAGAGACTAGCCCTCCAACTGCCTGGTATACTATTTCGGATTTGTAGAGCTTGAAGGAAGTTACACTTAACACCATACCTTTGTGAAATTTGAGTGTCTGACATAAAACTTCCGCTGATCAATATATCTTCAACCCTAACAATACCAGCATCTCTCCATGTCTTCTTCTATCAATAATATTGATATCAATTAATTAACTCTTTATGGCCAAATATCAACTATAGTTGACGCCATTGATGGCCAGGCATTGACCATAGTCAGCATTACGCTAAAGGATTTAGCATAGGCTCGGCACTAAGGGAAGGTTTCTGCCTTAGATCTCGGCCCCATCATATGTAAATACTTTCTCTGGTCGGCCCTAAAGGGTTAACTAAATCCTTAGATACATGCTATCAAAATCATGCATTAACAGTTAAATGAGAAAATAATGTCACAATCATACTAGAAGATATGATGAACATACCCCATGAATGGATTAATCTGGCGGATCTGGAGGTACGCATCCTCAGGAACTAGACAGAGTCCATTATTTACTGAAATTGTCATCAATATGGTATCTGTAAGATACTAATCTGCATAATTATGTCCTTAATAAGCATTGCTTATGGATGGAATAGGTGGCTGTGTCTCATGAAGTTGGGCCAATATTTTTGTCTATGAGCGGGTGCCGTCTATGACCAGGTGCCATCTATGACCAGGTGCCATCTATGACCAGGTGCCATCTATGACCGGCTAGCAAGGAAGCATACATCTTTAAATATAGAACGGTACACATTAATGTAGAGCTTAGTAAAACCTTATAAAAATTGTGAAAAAAAAATTAATTAATTCCTCCAAACAACTTTTTTAGATAGCCGGTCATAGACGGCACCTGGTCATAGATGGCACCAGCTCATAGATGGCACCCGGTCATAAACAAACACATTGGCCCAAGTTCGTGAGACACAGCCTGGTTTCTTTGTTACTGAATGTATCTGGTTAAATAAAAGTTGGATACACTACGTAACATAAAATGTAATGGAATGGACGTGTGTGAAGTATGGGAGATCTATACAGTTATTTTGAAAAATAACTTCCTTGTCTTCAGTCTTTTGGAAGGGGAGATTTACATTGATTTGTTTGTAGTAAAATATGTAATCTTGTAATTGATGCTCACTTTTTAAGAAGTAGAAGAATGATGGTTTAGATTCTCCACTGTAAAATGAAGTGACAGAATATTAGCTATTGTTTTAGTACTACTCCAAACATCTAAACATTATGTTAAATCTATGATGTATCGAGTAACAAATTAAAGAGTTTCACAACATGAAGAAAATTGTATAAACCAAGACAGGTCTTCTTTACATGTCTATTATTCTAATTGGTCTAATTTTATTGTCTCAGTATAGGTTGCTTTCCACAAGTGTTCATATTAATCATGAGAATTGGGCCATCAGTAATCTTCATACAAATACCTATGACCAAGATTTTCAATAAATGCCCAAAGACAAGATACGGTTTTTGTTTACATACCTCCTGGAGACCTTCAGACATGGGTCCTGCCCCCTGTTGACTGACCTGCAGCATAGGAGGATTAACAACTGTATGGAAGGTACACACTATTTGGTGTTTGGTGATTAATCTTTGTACTGATGATTTCTAAGAGTTTCTTAAACATATTAGAGATGACATTGAGCAAGTAATGTGTCAGGTAATGTGATTGGTGTAGCCCATATAAAACACTTTTTAATATCACCTAATTTAATTTAGAAGCACTTTCTCTGAAGCTACTTTAGAAACAAGATTCTATAGATTAGATACCATATCCAACATAATTAGCACAGGTACCCTAAAAATATAAATACCTTTGATCATATTTCAATTTGAAGCCCAATTATACTTAACTACAGGAAAAGTCTTTCAAGTATAAACTTAAAACCAATTTGACACAATTTATCTACTGCAGTACTTGCAGAGGACAAAAGTCTGGCAGGGAATTTTTCAATCTTGGAATAGATTTATTGCTTTTTCAAACTACATACTTCAGATAATTATTCTCTCTTACTTTATTGTCTTCAGTGTATAGCTCTGACCCAGTCCCCGAAAAAGTGTTGTCAGGTGTGCATCTGTGTAAGGAACTTCGTCTAAACTGTAAAGAAAAAGTTAATGGTATTTGTTAGTTGAAAAACAAATGTTTGGGCTTTTTGCCGATTTAGTTAGACGTATACCGTAGAGTAGTGGCAGACCCTGCTCATTCTCCAGACATTGCTTGGCCAGCCGGTCACTATAAGAGACACCATTCTCTACAGCCATATTGCTGACAATGGGTTCCAACCCCCTGTATCCTGAAGACTGACTGACTGAAGACTTTTAAAGCCACCGCTGGGGGTGACAGGCATCCAAGACCCTGTAATGGCCACGCCTATTGGTGAGCGGTGTGCGGGGGATGGGGTATGGGTTGATGAGAGAGATTGATCTGGTGAGGGTTGAAGGTGAATGTATGCTGGCTGCTTGTCTAAAGCAGTCTGCTATCCTGTCGTCCTTCCTTAGTCTTCACTGGAGGATGGCTGGCGTCTAGTGGTCGGTGCCGGAGGATATTGAAGTCCTGACGTCCAAGGGTCCACCCGAAGGGTGGGCACCCCAAGGGGTACAAAGTGTAGGCCAACCAGTATGCCACCTGCCCTTGGGACTTATGGTGACACTATGGCCAAAAAGCGGACATCAGTTACCTCTCATGGCCGGCTGGCACTTGAAAAGTAGACTTGACTAAGGTCTGATGGTTGTGTGGGCTGTGCAAGGCCCGATGTCAGTTGTTCCTCCAATACAAAGCCCTCCAGGGCCCCAGATAACCGGCCCAGCGCTCCAGTGGTGGCCATGAACACTACTTCCGAGAGGAAGTGCCAACTTGTCCCGGCAATCACTACAGACTTCCCCCTGGCCAAGGGAAAATGCAGCTACCGACAGCGTTGTTGACATGTTCACCCACCGAGCACCGAACCGAGTATGCCCTGTATCCCTGGTAGGACTAAATTATATATGACAGGGGAGCATTCACACCACTGTGTAAGAAAGATAGGAGATAAGGAACCCTGATTACTTAAGTTATATAGGTATTATCATATAGACCAGGTGGGTCATAACTCATTGGGTAAATACCATGGTTCACTGCACCTCAGGTGGGCCCTCACAGTAGCGCCCCCTCCCCCCCAAATTTGAAATAACAATGTCCAGTCTATGAACTGGCTGAATAGTGAATGGGCCAAATGTGCGCTCTGCTAGTGATACCTGACCTGCTAGGTTCAATTTCTCCCTGCTCATATTTTTACATGCGTCTTGCATGGATCAGAAACAAAGTAGGAAGCCTTTTTCATGTGCTGAGTTGAAGGGCCAAAATGTGCATGAATATGAGTATCGTCGTTCCCTAGGTAAAAAAGTCCAACATTGCACATAACCTACATAATACTTCCTCTTCATTTGGGCCAAGAAAAGAATTAGAAACTTTCTGGAAAAAACAAGGATAGGGGATGATTTGAAGTCCCCTTGTTAAGGGCTTTTAAAACACTTTATTTGTACTCGTAACTGGCTTTCCTGTGGCAGTATCACTCTTAGAATGCACTTTTATCTGCTTGTGAAACACTTGCTTTCCACCCCACTTACGACTGATCATTATATTTACGACCAGTATGGTAATCGAATGGTTGTAATTCAAATCTATAAGTGATAGAGCCTTAGAAACATTTTGACATAGATCAATCTATTACATATGGCAGTCGTGAAACACCTTCAAAGAGGGTTCAGATCCGAGTGCTTATCACCTTGTAAATGGGACGATATCACTACACTAGATATAGAGGTTGTTAACCCTTTAAGTGTGTCATAATGAATAGATGCATCATTCTCTTTGTTGTCATGGTACGTGAATGCAGGCCTTGTGAGTAACTCGCCAAGACTGATTTAAAGCATCATGCCGACCCTAAGGGATGGAAACACCCCTGCAGGGTCGACATGAGGTGCATCATGACAACTTATGTTACTTTTTAGCCACATGCCATTCATTAAGGGTTAAACAAAGTTTGAACCATTGCACTATAATATAAGTAATGTCTATAAAACTGTTTTCTCTTTGCGGCCTACACGCTGCATGACGGTTTGCATTTAAGTAAATCAAATATGCTTAAAGGAACACTTTAAGCATATTTGATTTCAGCAAATGTCTCTTTAATCCACTTAAATTCCATTTTTCTCTGGACATATAGATGGCATTACTGAACTTAAAGCTGCTTAAAGTGTTCCTTTAAGGCATATTAAATTTGCTTAAATGCAATCATTCATGCAGTGACAGCCACTGTAATTAAAACTTTATCAGATAAAGTACACACCAGATGTCAGTCATTGATGGATGTTGATGAATGAATTTAACCATTCCATCTACACATCCATCTGTCAGAGGACTGTCGAAGATGCTGCAACAAAAAGGTTCTTTGTTCAAACATAGTGCTCCTATAGTCTTTCATTTAACTTTTCCAGAGAACGAAATAACACAATTTTAACTTGAGAAAACACAACAGGAAGGTTTGAATATGGTCTGAATAATCTCTTAGATAAAATCATATGCATCCTGAAGTGACTTAACAAAGAGTATCATTAAGTTAGATTCATTTGCTTGAGAGACATTAGGTTTGGTATGGTTTCAAAGAATGGTTAAATCACAGCTGCAGTGTGAATGAAAAGTCCAAAACATGCTATGATGACCTTTTAGTTCTGACACCCCTAAGCATTTTTTAATGTGGTTGATATAATAAACATATTTTATATGTTTGTAGTTGACTGAGTTAGGTATGCTACTTCAAAAGAAGATTATTAGTGGAAAAAACACTCACGTTATGTATTCTAATGAAGAATTTGTGCACAAGGCCTGGAGAAGTGTAGACAGGCCGGAATCGGTGAACACAGCTCCCTGCATTCTGTGTGAATGTTTTTTGTTTTTTTTTAGATACAAGATGTCCTATGCTTTAGCACTGTAGGGCCGTATTCAATACCCCCATTGAATACAACATGGCCGTATTCAATGGGCTAAGAAAAAGTTGGTTTTCATTCATTAAATGGCTTCAAATAAAAAAATAAACACAAATGCCAACTACATTGACACCACTCTGATGTATTTCACTCGTGGGGGCTGGGGCCCATCCCACTCAGCCTGCGGCTTCGTGGGATACTGCCCCAGCCCCCACTCATGAAATACAACAGAGACGGTATCAATGGGCGTTAGCATTTGTATATATATATCCAGTAAGGGGAATTAAAATGGGTTGCACATGGTTTTCATGGTTTGGGAATTGGGAATTTTAGGGACCAGTCATTTTTTACAATGGGAGGGGGGGGGGTTTGGTGGATTTTCCCACAACGGCAACCCCCCTCCCCCCAAAAACTGAGAGCAATCTTGACCCCACACCCACCAGGTAAGTTCTCTGATTTTGAGAAATAGTATCCCAAAATATTTATAAGATCATTTATGTATGACCTTATACAACAATTACCGGTATGTATTTTACCTTGCTTTCATAGAAACATGGGGTAACATATTTTAAAAGCCTAATGAAATATGTTTATATATATGTTGTTGTAACGTATGGATGTATAAAGAGTAACTTACAGTAATATGGTCATAGTATTGTTCTGTTGCAGGAAACGACAGAATGTTTCCACAATCCCATCAGTTGCCAAACTGTACCAGAGGCTGCAACCAAATAGTTCACATAAGTTAGATATTATGTAAAAATGATTATGTGGCTGGCAGGTTAGAGTGAGAAAGTGGAGGGAGGAACAACTTTGTGTACCTTCCTGTTAATAAATGTGGAGTTCTAGTTACTCTGACCGTATACAATGGTGGCCTCTAGCCGCACAATTCAGACTGATATACATACTACACTGTCAGAAGTTAGTGTAGCTGCACGGCGAGATATACTGTAGCTGCACAGTATAAAAAGATGTATTTTTGGTTTCCAGTATGAGATACTGTACAGCTACATTCACCTACTGTAGAATACCACACATAGCAGATCATGGGTTCGAGGCTAACCTTGGTACAATGAGAAATACGTTTTTCTTTTCTTATTTCTTTAACCCATTTGACATGCATTTCCACATATATTGATATAGAAATGTTAGCTAGTGAATATTTGAATATGTACATTTGTATAATTTAGATGGTCTATAGATAAACAATAGTACTGCCTATTGTGCCAAGGTGGGATGATCTCCTGTGTGTAGTGTTCTACAGTAGGTGAGTGTAGCCGTACAGTATGTCATACTGGAAACCAAAAATACCTCCTTTTATACTGTCCAGCTACAGTACTTACTTCTACCATTCTATAATCAGGCTGCCATACTACACTGTTAGAAGTAAGTACTGTAGCTGTACAGTATAAAAGGAGGCATTTTTGGTTTCCAGTATCACATACTGTACAGCTACAGTCACCTACTATAGAACACCACACACAGGAGATCATGGGTTCGAATCCCACCTTGGCACAATAGACACTACTGTTGTTTATCTATAGAAAATCTAAATTATACACATGTACATATTCAAATATTCACTAACTAACATTTCTATGCCAATATAGGTGGAAATGCATGCCAACTGGGTTAAAGAAAAATGAAAAGAAAAACTTATTTCCCATCGTGCCAAGGTTAGACTCGAACTCACAACCTTCTGTGTCTGGGTTTTACAGTAGGTAAGTGTAGCTGTACAGTATGTGATACTGGAAACCAAAAATACCTCCTTTTATACTGTACAGCTACAGTTTATCTCGCTGTGCAGTTACACTAGCTTCTGACAGTGTACCATTCTATAATCAGGCTGCCATACTACCATTCTATAATCGGACCAAGGTGGCAGAACGGCCAGCCGAACCTGGTGAATAAATGTGTAACTCTGTACAATTTAGCCCAAATAAAACCTTGTAAAAAAAACTAAACTAGGAAAGAATTCTGACACCACACCTTGATCATAATATTGAGCAGGTTCACCCCCCCGCCCTCTGAACAGGCTCCCCCTGAAGTAAAAACTCAAACTCTACTCTATGAGTACAAGTTAATCTAGCCCTCTCACAAGTAACTAAAGCGTAGGCCTACTCAGTATGATAAACTGCCCTATAGTAACCAAGCTCCACCAAACCATAGTTCCTGTCCTGTTTAGGAGCTCCTTTGGTAACTGGGACCAAGCAAGGTCATGATTGTGTTGCTACATAAGAGCTTGTAGAAAGATCTACTTGGATGTAAAACCCTTACCTCATGACTCGCAGTGTTTTATTGTGGGCAAGTGACTGTAGTATCCGTGACAATGTAGCATCTGAGAACACGGCTTTAGACATTCTGTGTAAATAGGAATCAGTTGAATGCATTGCTTACTTTACAGCTTAATACACAAGTCATGCCTCACTAGGAGCATTGGTTATAATAGGGTATATTACAGGTGGTAAAAACCACACACAGAAAAGTGAGAGTCATTGTCGCTAAAACTACCCTCACCTGACGGTCAGGCAGTGCCTGAGGCAGTGCCTGAGGCAGTGCCTGACCCTCAGGTGAGGGTAGTTTTTGCGTGCCTGACCCTCAGGTGAGGGTAGTTTTTGCGTGCCTGACCCTCAGGTTAGGGTAGTTTTTGCGTGCCTGACCCTCAGGTGAGGGTAGTTTTAGCGACAATGACTCTGAGGGTGCATGCCCCACAACAAGGGTCGGCTGTACCAAAAAATTAATCATTTTCTTTAAATAATTATCCTGTAAATTAGTTATCTAATAGCAGGTATCTATATCTAGAGGCCTACACTGATGGACATTGTTCAAACAGTAGTCAGTCAGATACTACACAGACATGTAAAACAAAGTACAACACAAAAGGCAGATGATGTAAAGCAGAACTTACACTAAGTGTTCCATGGTTGCATTCTGCTCAATGAAGTGACACAAGGCATCCACAACTCCATCTGTCATGGGACACATCGTCAGGCTGTTACAAAATATTTGCATAAGGTTTTAATCTATGTAAGAATCAATCAAAGAGTCAGCAATTGCAGGCTCAAAAACATGAAATTTGAGATATGTGAAACATGACAGTAGAAGCATCATAGGATGGATGTAAGTGCATGGCACCCTTACTGACAGGTGAAGCAGTTGTAATATCTTATGAATGCACACGCTGACTGTCAGTTTGAAAGGGTACACTTCCTAACATTTATTGTATAATTGTATCCACTATCAAGTTGATTAAACAGGCATCATAGAAATTATACTTTAGATTTCAAGAAAAATAAAATACTCACTCCAGGTCTACAAGTGTACTGTTGTTCCTGAGAGATTGTAATATCCTACACAACCCTGCTGCTGAGAATACAGCTTTGTTCAGTCTGTGTGAATGTATAATGGTTGTTAATTATTTGTATTGAAAATTGAAAGCATAAGGAAAGATAACTAATGAAATAAAATTCTGGAAACCAAGGCCTATCACTTGGGAGGCTTGTCGTTTCGACCAAACCACCTCATATCCCCCCAAACCCAAAAAGAGTTCCACCCGAGTTAGCTCTAAAGAGGACATCATTGCCTACATGTGATATTTGACAACTTCTCCATCAGACAATTAATGAGGATTCTAGAGAGAAAAGACATGAAAAAATGATCAGATACATGAAAGTTTGCTTCCTCTTGAAATTTGCTTTTAAAGAAAAGTTTATTACTTAAATTAAGTTCCACCATTAAATTAGATAACTTTAGGTTCCTCATTGAAATATGTAAGTCCGATTCTGTCGTATCAAAAAATGAATCATGCCACAATGAGGGCTATTCACGGGCCTGAAACCATGTCAATATTTTTTTATTCAACGAGGTGGAGACACATTGGGTATGATATGTTAGAATTAGAACTTACTGTAGAGCTATCATGGTCTTGTTGTCCTGTACAAAGCTGCAAAGGGCATCCACAGCTCCCTCTGTTACATCACACTCCAACAGCCTGCAATCAAATAATTGCATCTTGTTGCACTATACAGATATTATATATGTTATTAGACAATGCTTTAGACAGATTGAATAAGAGGAAATATGAAGTCTTCATGATGGCTGATATGATCCTTGATGTAACAAAGAAAATAATCTAGCTAAAAATCTGATCAATTTGACTCTAGCATATGGTATGCTATGACGCAATACATGCAATCAGGGACCAACAAGAAAATGCGAATATATTTACACTAAATACTTGGCAAATATTGACATCTTGTTTGCATCTGTGAGATCATCATATTGAATTTTGCGCAGGTCATGTGACCCTCGGTAGCATGCAGAACAGTTGAAGAGTGCAAAACGGCATACGTAGAACAGCCCTCCCATAGGTTTAAACTTGTCATTCCGTAATAGCCATGAAATAGTCATAAAGAAATGATGTCCATTGACATGTTATCATAGTTAAATTCCACTGGAAAGGAAGAATACTTACGCCATGGCTTTCAGTGTTGTGTTGGAACTGAGAGCCTGTAGGACCCTGGACAGATTGGTATCAGATAAGGCAGCCTTTCCCAGTCTGTGTAATAAGAGGAACAGCTCATTAGCCAGAATTATTCCTGCACCATCAGTGAGTCTCATTTCTTGATAATATAAAATGAATAGTCCTCATGTCAGAGATTTAGAGGCCAAACCTATACAAACTATTGTCAGGAGACAAGTAGCAATTGTATTGCTTGAGACCAAAAGTCAAATCATTGATTTACTATAATACAAAGTAGTGTAGAGGTTGCGGAAAACGTAGTCATTGGATCCACTGGGAATTGAACAACAGACCTCTCACAGCGGTGACAAGCGTGCTAACCGTTACACTACCAACCTGTGTCTGACTGTTCCCTGCTCCCTACATTACTGGATCGGTTCAGTAGGGGAGCAGCGACTATCTGAGTAGTCCACCCCTGTGGGCCTACTTCTCAGACACGGAGATATCACTGATCCCATACAGTAGCATCTCATTTAACGTAAACTTACTGCAGGCGAATCAAGGTCTTGTTGACCAGCGCAAGGTTACATATAGCTTCCACAGCTGCATCCGTCACTGGGGCCTGTGGGATCCTGTGAAAAAAATATGTTATTTGAACTTTGTATTGGTAGCATTTTAGGACAAAATATTGTTTAAAAATTCTCAAAATTATGTATAGGGGACATTAAGATATGTGCACGTAGGTTTCATTAAGGCTACCCAAACCAACTTTGATTAAGGTACACACTCAAAAGAATCAGCATAATTGTCGCTAAAACCACTCTCACCGGAAAGTGAGGCACTAGGTGAGAGTGGTTCTAGCGACAATGACGCTGACTTTTCTGAGCGTGTAGATGGGAAAACTGAGTTGTATTTTGAGCCGTGCAAATTAATTTCGTTTAATGGCTGCATTAAAGTAGAACCACATGATATTCTAAATGTAATTATGATGGTGATTTCTCTAGAATGTTTAGACTGCATGCTACAAATTACAATACAATAAAAGATGAAGCACATAATATTCCCTTTGCCTACAGTTCAGGTCCCAGGTCCTTGGTACTTTAGAGCATTAACAGAAACCCGACATATAGAGTGTTCTTATATTTACTACAGATGGTACAAAAGACAAAAAATGAAAACGGTTATGATATGACACTTAAGTACCATATTTTGGCATCTGCTGCCAAAAATATGGGATGAGAATAAAACCTACTAGTTGAACCAACCTTTTGGTTATGTAGTTATTTTGGGGAATTAATTACATTTTGAGAATTGATATATATGAGTTAAGATAAGAAAATAAGTAGGTCTCATATGATATGACTTACCATATCAATTTTAAAGTAGAGTTCTTTTTCAACGCCTGCTCAATCCGTTGCTGACCTTTAGCACTGATTGTAGCTAAGGCAAGGCTAAGAATAGAGACACAGTGTGGAATAAAACTGTAAGATAACTTACTCTAACTTCAAATCATTCAAACTATTTGCCCATATTAATCTCTTATTGATTATACCGTTTAGGGTTCAATAGTCAAATTATATTATATAAAAGCACAAAAATCATCATCATCTTTTGAATGAAAGCAGAATATGATAAAAGGAGCACTTACTCTAGAACACCTCCAATCTTCATCTTGTCCTATAATAGATAACATAGGCTGAATCATTTATTGGTTGCTACAGAGGAGAGAGACATGGGAGATAACTGTAAAGAGGTCCTCAGTTTGCGCATTATTGTTGGCCCATTATTGTGTCAACTGATGACGCATGATCAACTTTTTGTGGTTTTGTGAGTCATTTTTAAAATGGACACAAATTTGACTTGAATAGGGATGCTGATTTACCAAAGACAGGTACTCGATAGACTTAACACTGAATTTTAACATACATAATACTCACTGAGGAATTGAAAAACATAATGATGGAATCAAATTTAGTAAAAATACAAGACTGACAATACATTGGTTTATCCAAATATATATATATATATATATATATATTTATATATATATATATATATACATATATATATATATATATATATATATATATATATATATATATATATATATATACATATATATATATATACATATATATATATATATATATATTTATATATACATATATATATATATATATATATATACATATATATATATATATATATATATATATATATATATATATATATGAATTGAAGAATGATTTACAATATGCAAATTCACGTATACCAATAACAAATAGAACTCACCGTCTAATTGTGTCCAGGTACCGGGTGCCGTACACATGGACTTGGTTGGAATCAGAGAGATCTGCTCTATCCACCCGGTCTATCCACCTCTCACTCAGGGATCTCGTTCTAGATAGGAATCAGGATTTTTGAATACAATCCATAGTTCCTATTCTGGTATTAGAGCCACTTAAATATTCTGAATCTGGATGTCATGAACTTCATGAGTAACTACATGAAGTTGCAAGAGCTTTAAATATTTAAATGTAAAACAGAGAAGTCCTAGCTAGCCTGTCCATATGGGCCTCTATGCTACAGTACGAGATCCTCCAATAGTAGTAATACACTATAGGCCGTGTCTCATGAGATGGGGCTAATGTGATAGTCTTTGACTGGGTGCCATCTTTGACCGGGTGCCATCGTTGACCGGGTGCCATCTTTGACTGGCTTGACAGAAAACGGTCTATTTAGGGCAGATGAAGATTGAAAAAAATGGGCTGAAAATGTTGATGGGTGTTATAACACTTTAGATCAGTAGTTAGTAGCTAAATAACCCCTTTTCTATCAGCTGGTCAAAGATGGCATCTGGTCAAATATGGCACCTGGTCAAAGACTATCACATTGGCCCCATCTCATGAGACACAGTCTATAGTATATGTATATGTACTCAGGGAGTGAGTGTCACTAGTCTATGTGGGGCAGCCCTTGGGCCGGGAGGCTGCAATTTGGACCGTATGGTAATTGACCAGGGGCAAATCTCCCACTGTGCCAGGTCAATTGCTATGTATACATATACAGTATTTTCTATGTATTCATATCATAAACTATCTCCTAATATCACTTGTTGTGTCCTTTATGTATGTAACATCGTATCTTTCTAAGTAAGCCTCAATAAATTGATGAATGGATTCCGATGAGCAGCATATGATGTATTGGATACAGATTGACTATTTTCAACAAACAATTGTCTTTTCATGTGAAACATATATATATTTTCTATTAGATAGTGTTCATGCATTGATTTATTTATGAAGAACTTTGGGACCAATAATAGGTGTAATATAAGGTATAAATGCTGATATGCTCATCATGATTACCCTTAGGAGTGCTACACAATCAGAAATATAGTAAGTATCATATTTTTCGAACTAAGTGGAGAAAGGTCGTTACCAAATGCTGGTAACTCCTTATGCCAGCGACTTTTGAACCTGTAGTCATTTTTCACCCTGGCTTATGAAGCCATTGTGGAAAATGACCCTGCTCTTAAATCATAGTAAGGGCCTTTTTGTAATGGATATTTCAGATATTTGCCTTCACTTTTCAATTGTGAAATCATCTTAAATGGAAGGATAACTACATGTATTAGAAATTTTGTATTTCAAAATATCTCCGTATTTTCTTTTTTAAGTAGTATACTAAATACTTGCACCAGACATGGGAGAGAGTAGCTCTCTATTCCCATCAGTAGAACCACAATATGCAGGAGAACTTTGAAAAAACTGAGAGAACTGAATTTTAAATTATATTTGTATGTGTATTCTTTACTAACACACTAGAAAGGCCTAGAGGGAGGTGTATTCAATGCGATTACATAACAAGCAGAGGGGTAAGGCAGCCCCAAAAATGAACCTGCCGTGAGCATTCACACCTGGCTAAATATGATTTTGGCTATAAAACTTAAAATGGAATCATTTTTTATCGTGAGGTGATTATGACATGTAATCAAAATGTAGAAAAGAGGTACATCCACTCACATTGGTTAATAATGTTCATGCACAATTCACACTGGTGAATAACAGGGTTGAACCCTCTGGCTTTATTTTTAAGAGGTACACTCAAATATCAATGTGCCACTCTCTCACGAACCATGCGCTCATGGTCAACCGATTGTGTCAACAAATAGCTTAAGTCCCAGTTTGCCCAAGAGGGTGTCTCCGTGAGCCACAGTCATGGGGCACAGATTTGAAATTTCACTCCTTTTTTGAAAATTTAGATTTAATCTTTTACTGAAATGATGACAAATGTGACCTATGGTTTACAGAGATACCACGATTCCTACTTATGGAGGAATAACATGCGAATTATCTAAAGTATCTCCTAAGGGTTTTGACCGTACCACCCTTCTTTAGATCTTTTTTGGTCATAGTACATTTAACACCTCCGCTTGTTCAAAGCCACAGTATTACCTTTTAAATATGCTTGCAAAAGTATATTGACTAAAGGGTCAGACCAAAAAAAAAGAAGTTGATAAAAAGATTCCGTGCACCTTATTTTTGGAATTAATTTATTTTCTTCATGAAAAGAAAATGTCAATGAATTTTCTCACCTCATTTTTTTTCGCAAATTGAGATTTTTTAATCATCTTCTTAGTTGTTATCCCATTGAGGTGTCACGGTACAAATAGCACACAACATCTTCTTGTGGTGACCAAGCAAAATGAGATGGAAGACAACTATCAACCTGCATTACACTTTTGGCATAGCCTTTTTGTATTTACACTCTCAACAGTAGTGTCATGCATTGGTCTAACATCCTTGTTTTTATGGTCCGGCGGGTTATCGCCCAGGTGGAATTCAAAGCTGGTGTGATTTTTGTACTCCTGTCCTACCTCCAGTTCTGCACCACAGGGGCCTGCATACACACTACCTCTACGGAGGCCATTGGCCTTCCATGATGCAAGTCATCTCATCTCTGCATCTACGGGCCAAATCCATGGTGGCGTTATCAGTTTCCTACTCGGAATTCTAATTCTAATTCAAGGAGCGTCAGTGTCTGTGAAGAAAAAGAAGAAATTATGTGTTTATCACTAGTCCAGGGCGTTGTATCTGAATGGGCCCTAATCTTGTGGCTCCAGAGGGGTAAAAAGCGACCTGGCAACCTGGGCCACCCAAAAGAAAAGACCAGCGTAATTTTAGGTGTCTTTATATCTGTAGTAATGCTATTTATCAACAATATTCTGAGAAACACACTTTTGAAATATGCACCATGTAGTATTTAAGCCTGAAATATAGAAAAACAGAGTGACGTCACATGAGACCAAAGATCTACCCAGCCATAGAAATCCTATACAAATGGAGTACATTTGACTATGATTTATAGTGTACCAGACAGCTAATGTACGATTAAGGAGCTGTCCATTGCATTCATGAAGTAGTTATAAACCCACTTTCCTTCCCATTTTATGAAAAGTGTTGTCTAGAAGCCCACAATAGCCAATATAAAAGAGAGAGATACAATATACAAAATCGAATGCAGCTTCATTGCCCTATGATTGGCCCTTAAGTGGCCCTTCATTGGCTGTCGCTTCACACTAAGATTGGTGTGCATTACCAATCAACCAATCAAGAAGTCGTTATGATGGTGTCTAGACCAATCAATGGAGGAGAGTATGTCTGGTAAATTTCTGTTCCTTTGTGACGTCATTTTTGCCCTGACCTACCATTGTATATTTCACTTTATGTACTACATGGTGCATAATTTAAAGGTATTGATCTTAGAAAATGGCTAATGAATACGAATACTACTGAATGAAGGCAACTTAAAATTACACTGGTCTTTTCTTGCGACTTTTTGAAAAATTTGTCTATAACAGAAACGTTTTAAAAAAAAAAGAAACATCGTGACCAGGGGCCCTTAATTTCGGCGACTTTCCGACCTAAGGGAGTGTTCATTTATTATTTACAGGGGGGGGTGGTGGGTTTGGGGGGGGGCGTAAAAATTTCCGACCCCTCCTGAGGGGGGCCTTAAAAAATTCTGACCCCTCTTGAGAGGGGGGGGGGCGTAAAAATTTAAGCCCCTTTTTAGCAAAAAAGCCCGCGCGTTACTATAGTTCAAAGGGGGGGGGGGCGAAAAAAAATTTCGGCGCCTTCGGCGAGGGGGGGGGCGCAAAACGTTCCACGCGCTCTCGAGGGGGGGCGTAAAAATTTTTCGCCCCTCCGCGCAAAATCTCACCACCCCCCCCCCTGTAATTAATAAATGAACACTCCCTAAGGCGGGGGGACCCTCTGCACCCCCAATCTTTTCTGTGGGACTTTAATACAGGCGGGGTGTCAGCAGTCAGGAAGAGAGAGAGATGGATAGAGAGAAGGAGACAGGAAAACATACATTGAGACAGAGACAGACATACATAGAGAGAGAAAGACAGAGAGAAAGACTGTCAGAGCCAGACATACAGAGAAAAACAGAGACACAGGGAAGGAGAAAGAGACAGTGACAAAGAGAGGCGGACAGACATGCTAACAGCCCTAGGATGCCAAGCTGGGATTATAGAAACTAGTTTGCTATGTGAATGTACCGGAATTCACACATCACAGTAGTAATTATAGAATTATAATTCTCACCTATAAACCATCTGTCTCCCTTGAGTCTCCATCACTTTTATATGACATCATATATCAAGATATCAGTCTGTCCATTGCTAATATCATATTTGATAGAGACCCACTGAATAGTGTGTAGGACCTTCTCTAAGTTAGCTAATTGTGGGATTCAGAAGACAAATTTTCAAATGAGATTCCTGTTTAAAGTGTATGAGAGACATAGGCCTAGTCAGTGATAAACAAACATACCTGATTTGGCATCGTTATCTTTTTTAGATATCAATAGATATTTAGCACCAACAGTAACTTATAAATATGTGGTGCAATGATAAGTATGTCCAGTGATGAATTAAAGATGAGTTAGGAGCTAATTTGAGATTGATTTTTTTATTTTACAACATCACAACACAGTTGTGTTCACAATGTCAATATGAATATGTATGGAGCGGTATATCAGTTGAGAAACTACCATAACCACAAAATTCCCACGGAAATACAGTTGCCCCCCCCCCTCCACTACTAGGCCTACTTTTCAGTTGAAGTTAGAAAAAAAAAGTAGAAAAACTTACCCCCCCCCGGCCTACCCCACAGGTCTAAAATCTTTTGATGCATAGGAACCCCGATAGGAACGCGCGGGCCTCTTCGCTCAAAGCCCTGGCTCAAAGCACACATTATTTTAACCCCAAACTTACAAAGATCAGGTTCTGGAGTCCCGTATTTGGGGGCCCTTGATGGGGGGGTCCCCATGTCGCATGTCGATTTTAAGAAATGGCCATGTCGCATGTCTATGTCGCTTAAAAATGCTCATGTCCCATGTCGATTTTAAGAGCTGTCCATGTCCCATGTCACTATCTTTTTAAGCCTCATGTCGCATGTCACTAGGCCTCATGTCGCAGGGCCATTATTTGAGTTGGCGAGGTTACCCAGATGTTTAACCCCCCCCCCCCCCCCCCCATCGGGGTTATCCGGTCGGGAGATGTTATCCGGCCGGTCATCCCCCAGCTATCCGGTAGCGTCCGGTGAGTCAGGGGCCGGGTCAGGGGACACGAGGATAAGCTGCGTAGTCACTCTGTCCCTGACTAGAAATAAAGTTTCTCCTTCAGAATAATATTGAAACTAGAGTCTTTAATATTCTAAAGATCAACGACACGATCAACGAGAGCTAACGAGCTCCAGTGGAAATCGAAACTGGCCATCGAAACGCATCGAAACTATCCCAGAGTGAGCGTCTTCCGTCCCCCTAGTGGCAAGGTGTAGAATTAGCCACCTCCCGGACGCGGCGCGCAAACCACCACAGTCTGCAAATAGGCCTCCTGAAAATCGTCGAAATTTGGACTTTCTTATGGATGACAACGTTTGGGTAAGTGGTTTAATGCTAGCTATAATGTTGGTGATCGTGTAGGTGGTGTGGATGTACGGAATAGATTAGTTGTTGTGGCGAGATCGCGGTTTTAGCGAGCACCCAACCTGGTGTCAAATTATCGCTCACCGCGGTATTTACAAATCAAATGAGGGTGCGTCAAGCCAAGAAATGACCATGTCTGATGATGTCACCTGTAGGCGGGGAGGGCGCCGGGGAGGGCGCTTGATCATTGAATTTTCGTTTAAAAGAAAAGCCCACTCGTTTTTCATGTTTGTCTTCTATCTATTTATACATGATCTAAAAGTCATCTGATGAATTGTACAATGTTGAAATATGTGGCATATACTAGTTACAGGAGGAATTATCCTGCAGTGAGTGACGTGGGGCTTTCCATAAAATTGATAAATATGGCCCTAGACCCCTAAATTCGATATGGCGACATGGCCATTTCTTAAGTCCGATATGGTGACATGGCCATTTCTTAAAATCGACATGGGACATGGCCATAATAGTGACATGGGACATGGAGCATTTCTTAAGTCTGACATGCGACATTGGCCTTAGTGACATGGATTTGAATAGCATCAGAACCCGGGCATCAGAACCTCAGAAAGGCCTAAATTACACTAATCTCATGATATGTTCCTAATTTTTCTCGAATGACAAGTTCAAACTCCCTCAAAGCACATCAATTTAAGTGTAAATTCCAAGATTTACTGAAGATATAGATTCTAACCTGTTTCAAACCACTCAGAATGCACCGATTTCATAGGAAAAATCCTAAATTTTTGTGGGGGCCTGTGGCCCAAAGACCCCCCTTGATGACACTAGGGACATGGGTTTTTCCATAGCGACATGTGACATGGGCATTTCTTAAGATCGACATACGACATGGGGACCCCCCCATCAAGGGCCCCATAAATGACGTCATGCTGGAAGGGCGGAGGGGGGGGTACCATGTACCATGACCAAACATGACAAGGGGGGGGGGGGTCATCTGGTGCATGACGTCATGTTTGAGAAAAAAAAGTGATTGGAAAGGTAAGGACAGAAAGCAAGGAAAAGAAAGTCAGGAAAAACAGGAAATATCAGTGGAGAATTTGGCATTATATATTTTTCAAAATTGTCTGCAGCAGGGGGGTAGTGGGCACCATTTACGGTTTATATGGGCAATATTAGAGGGTCCCATGTGGCATTTCCAAAAGTAGTAAATTTAGCCTAAAGCTGTGGCTGAAACTGTAGATTCATACTCTAAACTAAGATCTCCCTATACTTTGCCTTCCATGTGCTGCCACCAGTCAGGGGTCCAGCCCCGGGGTCCACCCCTGCTCCCATTCCCCCTTAATTCCCCTACTCCCGCAAATAGTCTCTTAAGGAAGTTTGGGGGCTTTTAAGGGTTGGGGCACAAGAATGACAGACCTTTTTTTGACAGGCTATGAAATATGACCGAGGGTTTCATATGATATCTAGGTCGTATGATATCTAGGTCATAATGATATCTAGGTCGGAACAAGGTCAAAATCAAGGTCAAAGGTCACGTCTTTAAGAATCCTATTAATACAAGAGTGCACCCTTTCATCTTCTTACTTTGATAAATGATACATTTCCCTTCACACCTCTACCTGACCCTGAGTCATCTGTGAGTTCACTCACACGCTCAATCTTTTCGAATCTCCCCACACCTGTGACAGACTGTGTGACTCCAGATGGGTCAAAAGCGACCTGGCGACCTGGGATGTTTAAAAATTCCAGGCGACCTGGCGACTTTTGGAAACGTTTGACTGCAGGGACACACTATACTAAGGATAAACGGTCTAAAAAGCGACTTTGTGACCTGGAACCCTTAATTTCGGCGACGTTCCGACCGGAGGGGTTGGGGGGTGGACCACTCTGCACCTCCACCTGTAGTGTAGGTGTAGTGTAATTTTGCTCCCCCCACCACCAAGTTCCACTGGTACTCATACCCGCCCGTTCAAGTTGGTGGAAACTTGAAATGGCTACATTACAGTTCGGTGCTGTGACCCAGTTTACGAAATGCCTATGGCCACCCTCAACCCCCCCCCTATTTCGGCTTATATGGGGCCCTCAATAATCGGAGTCAATTGATGCAGGGGGGGGGGGGGGGTCCCCATGTCCCATGTCGAGTATAGGGAGTGCTCATTTTTTAACAATGGGGGGTGGGGTGGTGAGATTCCCCCCCCCCAGAGGGGTCTAAATTTTTTACCCCCCGCCCCCCAGTCAAGGGGTCCAAATTTTTTATCCCCCCCCCCCCCCCGTTGTAAAAAAATGAGCACTCCCTTAAGACATAGTCATGTCTCCATATCGATTTTAAGAAAAGCATCCCATCCTTATGTCCCATGTCACTAAGTGAGTGATCTTTTTTTTTCAGGAGTGTGACGATGCCTGACCAGTAGCTGTAGTTGCATGCTGTGCGGACGACACAACCGGACATGTCCGGTGGTGATGTGCCCATATTCCAAAGGTGAGATTCATGTTAGCGTAAATTCCCAAGTATAACCCGGGTCGGGTGGGGAGTAGCCGTGGGAGTAGCTCAGCTGTAGCGCATTGGGTGTTACTCGCCAGGGCTGCATTCACTGCATCATTTATAACATGCACAACGCCATCCTTAAAGAGTTATTGAACTATGGCCCTTTGTTGTCAGGATTTATGAATTAGCGTTCTGGAGTGACTCTCCAGAACTGCATCAGTGTTGCCGAAATGACACCGGCACATCAGCTTTTGCCGTTGTAGAATCTTAATGGCCGATGTGAGGCTCTTGTAGTACATCAGCCACAACGGCCGGCCATGATCTAGCTTTCTAAAAGTGAAAGAATTTTTCAGATAGTCCTATAAGAAGCAAAGTAATGGCCATGTATAAACGATTATCAATACATTTACACCGTTTTTAATTCATTTTGTCTGTATCTATCAAGAAAATTTACTTTTGAATTGCCTTATGGCATCAATGTATACACACGTAAAAAGTTTTCGGCAACACTGTGCACTCACGCATCATACCATCCTACGGGTTGATACACTCTGAGCCCATCTGTATCACAACAAATAAACATGAATCTTGAGGCATTACTTAGGCCTAAAAAAAAAAAGTTGTGTGCCGGTATCCCGACCGACCCTCCGTTTTTGGGGCCGACCCTAATTTTTTTTAGACATTATTATAATTTTTTGTTAATTTTAGGACATTTTTCGTGTTTTTACTACTAAAATTCAGCTTTTTACCAAAGAAAAAATCTAAAAAAAAAAAATCCGACCTACCGACCCTCTTTTTTTTGGGCCATGTTACCGGAACTCAGCTTTTTTTTTTAGGCCTTACAGGCATCATGCAGCCCTTACCCTTTAAGGACGGCTTAATACCTTAATGCATCATACCCTTGGTCGTCATGATGCATTAATGCAACCCTGGTGAGTACCTTGCCAGCGCTGCATTCAAGCATCATGCCGACTCTACAGCGTTGAGACACTCTCAAAGGGTCGGCATGATGCAGCGTCGGTGAGTTACTCGTTGGGGCTGCATTGGTGCATCATGACGGCAAATGTCACTTTCTAACATGCCGTCCATAAAGTGCTCCTCTCCGAGATCAAGAGTTCAAGTCTGATAACCTGGACCACCTACTGCAGTATATTCCCAAGTATAAACCGCGGGTTGTACTATGTATTATATGAATCACTGTCAGTTTCAAGTGTTAAGTTATAATTGCAGAAAAATGTTTTAACATGAATGTAGAAATCAATAGATTTGCATTATAAATTATAATGCCAGCCAGAAATAAATGTCTCGACATGCACATCAGTAGATCGTATAGGTTTAGTATTTGTACGTTTTAATGTTAAAAGAAATGCCAGAAGACCTTCAATGCCTCAATGATGCTATGCCTCTTGCAGGGATTCCATTGAGTGAAGGAAGAGTGTGGACGTGGTAATAAACCTGGTGAGGGAAGATTAGGAATCGAACGATACCAAGGAAGCACCTGGATCTCCTGGGTCCATCCAATTCTACTAAGTTCTGTAGTGTAGGCAGTGTCAAGGTATTATTTACCTCTACTTTATTTAGTGTAATCCACACTCAGACAGTGCACTTAAACAAATATTATGAACACATTGCTAGTAGTAAAGAGTTTAACTGCACTCAAAGTCTGAGATATTTTAGGTTATTATTTAAATTGATATGAGTAAAACAGTGTTTCAAAGAAAAGCAAAGCTGTCTGAGATATTTTAGGTTATTACTTAACTTAATTTGAGTAAAACAGTGTTTCAAAGAAAAGCAAAGCTGTCTTTGAAAGTTTTTTTCTGTGAAAGCTGGTTGCCGAAAAATGATCACCACATCCTCCTTGTACTTTTTAGCAGGAAGAATAGGATATATATATATAATATTAAATTTAAATATCAAGAATTTTTTTTAATTTCTATTTTATTCAAACTGTCGGCATATCGAAACCCTTAGAGTGTCGATTAGGTTATCTGATACACCAACAAAATTGCGATATATGGATACCTGTGATAGCAATGACATCCCTATAGTCTTCATCAATTTAATCCTCTTCCGACAATCTGGCAAGCAAGTAACTCATGTTTTTTTCTGGTGAATGAATGAATAATAGATGGTTTCATTCTTTCAGCAATCAACAAGAAAAGTTGCAGACATCTCCTGTTCAGCACCGTCCTCCATGGCCTGTGTTGTCGGTTGATCGTCGCTTGAGATACCATCTCCGCCATTTTGGATCCCGCGAGCTGTGGCGACGATGCGTAGCGCCACCATCTGATGTCGTACTGTGTGCGCCCCATGGCCACCATGAATTAGACGGCTGCTGAACAACGTTGACTTTGGAACCTACAGAGAAGGGTTCCTGAACCTACGTCATTCGTCAGGCACATCCCCGACTATTTCACCGACAGCGCCGCTATCCGGGTTCTCCCGTCTCCCCTCAGGTAGGCATTGGTTTCTAACACGGATTAGCACTATTGGAAAACCTCGCGTATAAGCCAAACTTGCGTATTAGCTGTACCTTAACTTTGCGAATAATATCCTATAAGCCTCACAAGCTGTTTGATTATGGCGACTTTTGTACTGTATTATACATCCAAAAACTTGCAGATAAGCCCCACCTTTACTTTGTCCTGATCCTATTAGCCGCACTGGCGGTCTGACTTGCATACTAGCTGTGGCCTACAAGTGAGGTTTTACGGTACTATATTGTCTATATACCGTATTCAACGTAATAAGCGCCCTGGGCGCTTGTAAAATTATTTTCATGACGTTTTTAGATCTTAAGAGTTGAATTCTCACCAAAATCGTGAAAGTTTGAGCCTTTGTTCTAGTCTAAAAATGCCCCAAAAAGGGGGGGGGGGCTTATTAGGGGGAGGGCGCTTATTACGTCGAATACGGTACTTGCTTTAGCATGATCAAGTTGGGTGAATCTTCCAACCACCTGCTGTATTTACAACCTGATCAGATTTATACCAGCTCCAGTAAATTCAAAGATGAGGTTTATTTACTCTTGTGGCTCTTACGAAATTAAATCTAAAGGCAGTGTTCCCATAGGCCGGGCAAAGTTAGGGAATAAAATGTGCCTGGGAAAAACAATTAAAATTTCAAATATTAGAATTAAAATTAGAAGGTAACATTCTCATTCTAGATTTTGTAAATGTTCGCAGAGATGTCAGGATTTTAATGCAGGGTAAAGTATACAAAGGTAGAATTCTTAAGAAGTCAACCCAAAATCAGTTAAGGGCACCACCCGGGCCTATCTTTCCCATCTACTGTATCAGCCTGTTACACAACCTACACTGGGGCCCTGGACCTCTCCTTTTCTTCAGGTTGAGGACATACCCACTATTCTTGTACGCCCTAAAAGAGTCTTAGTCTCCTGGTCACCACAGACGCCCGGGCCCATGGGAAGGTAATTGTGAAGAAAACTACGGGCCCAGACCCAAAATTACGGGCCATTGGCTTCCGGGCCCGGGGGGGCACTGACTGTACGTGGGTGAGTGGCAACTGCCGCGGTACCGCCCGTCCCCCTCATACTTGGGGGAGCTAAGGGGGTCACTGACTGACCCTTTTTTTCAAGACTGAGGGAAATTGTGGGAGTGACCGCCCCCCCCCCCTAAATGGACCATATGCAATCTAAGCCCCCTCCTTTCATCCCATCTGAGCATCTAATTTCAGACATAACAATGGCAAACTTACCACTTACCATTTTCTGACATGTTTGTGCTGCAATATTGCTGTATAAACACAAGAAACCTTTACACAGGAAGCATTAAGCCCCCTACTTTTGATGACATAAGGGGGGGGCCACCGCCCCCTCTTTTCATTAAAATTAGGGCTGACCGCCCCTACTTTTCATCCCCTCTGTCAGCCCACCGCTACCGCTCCTGGGAGAGGTGCGGCAGTGGTTATCCAAACCATGCCTCAATGCCCCCCCCCCCCCCCACCCGGGCTCCCGGGCCAGCGTTAGTGTCTACCCCTGTCTACTATCAAAATGATACGATCTGGTAGTGGACATCTGAATATTACACTTCAAAAATTCATTCTATGTACTAGTACCTAAAGAGATTCAATCTAGGTACTACCAGTAGTACCTACACGTGTACTACCCTACTGTCTCCCTTAAAGCGTGAATCCACTGAGGCAAAATCCGTCGGATCGGATGGACCTCACAATGTTAAACCTATGGACGAATCTCGCCTGATCCGACGGATTTACCTCAGTGGATTCACCCCATTTATGGACTGGGTGTTGGCTAAGTGCCAGTCACAGGCACTAACTGGGCAGCATGCCTGACTGGTGGCTAATACAATAAGATGGCTCTAGACCCCTAAATTCGATATGGCGACATGGGCATTTCTTAGATCCGACATGCGACATGAGGCCTAGTGACATGCGACATGAGGCTTAGTGACAGGGGACATGACCACTTCTTGAAATTGACATGGGACATGAGCATTTTAAGCGACATAGACATGCGACATGGTCATTTCTTAAAATCGACATGCGACATTGGGACCCCCCTATCAAGGGCCCCAATAAGGGAAGACTCCGATACACCAACCAGCCTTGAGAATATGGCTGTAAGTTAAGCTAAGTATTAAAAACATTTTTAAAAATGAGAAAATGTTTGGGTACAAGATTGAAGGTTGATGCCACATGCAAATCGCCATTGAAACAAAATCTTTTATTCATCATTAAAAGTGATAAAAAGTAGTTATCTCCATGCAGATTTCCGCATTTGTATACAAATGATGGGAAATCCTGACGTGCTTCTTGTTTTCTCCTGATCAATTATTTATCAATCTATTCCTTTATTTTCAGACTGAGGATGTGCGCCTACCTGGTGGCGACCTGTGTCGGTGCCACATCGAAAGTGGATTCAGTGACCCGCGGGTGTACCGGACAATGTAGCTGCATCCCCCGGACACCAAAGGATATCCCCCAATGATTACTCCTACTGTGTATCAGGTAGTCCTACTCTGAGAGGATATATTGCGGTTGTCTCTCATGTCCCAAACTTGGCTAAGTGTACCTGCATGTGTACTCACAGAGACAAAAGATGAAGATGTCTGAGGAAACTGTCAAATGCAATTTTTGTGGGAACTTTTTTTCCAGCACTGGCAGCCTTGATTGTCATATCACTGCAGTTCACTTGAAAATTAGACCGGTTTTAAAATGTAGTTTATGTGATCACACTTGTACACTAAAAGGTAACCTTGACAAGCATCAAGAATATGCCCATGGCAATGTTATCAAAGAGAAGGATGATGAGAGTGAAAACTCTTGTGTTAAATCAAAGATGCAGCCTGAATGTCAAGAAAACCATACAGTACATGGACCTAAGCGATTAAACCAGCACCGCTCACCACTCGCTTCAGTTTTCGACAACACCACTACTGGAGCAATAAGAACCTGTGATATCTGTCAAACCGTATTTTCTGATCGGTATTCCATGATGGAGCATCGGAAAGTTCACTTTGAGAAAAAACATGGCAAAATAAGGCGGCCTCAAAGTAGTAAACATCATGTTGAGACAGGGAACTCGATGCAACAGTCAAAGTCATGTCCAAATGAGAAGGTAAAGAAAAAACACCAAGAGAGTGGGTCCCCTTGTGATATTTGCCAAATTGTCTTCCCCATAAGAAGTAGCATGGAGAAACATAGACAAGTACACTTTCTAAAGAAGACAGAGAGATGTCCGAGTGCCACAGGCTGTGTGGATAAAGCCACATCAAGGTGTGATATATGTGAGAAAACATTTGCCGTGAGGCTGCACATGTTGCAGCATAGGAAGGTGCACTTTCCAAAGGAGGAAAATCAAGTTGATGAAACTGAAACTGATTTTTCCAAATTGAACAAAGAGGTAGAATCTCCCAGAGACAAGAATGGCGAGACAAGTGAGGCTGATAAGTCTACTACAGATGTAGAGACAACAGTGAACAAACCTAGTGATGGAACCTGTGACATTTGTGGTAAGACCTTTTGCACTAAACCAAGTATGCTGAGGCACAGGAAAACCCACTTTGCATCAAGTAGAGAAGAATTAAAGGAAAGGACTTGTAGCATTTGTAATAAAATATATTATGACAAATATAATCTGCAAAAGCATTTGAATGCAGTGCATTCAGAGAGGAAAGTGGCAGAAAGTCATGAAAATGAGGAAGCATGTGTGTCTCCAAAAAATAATTTGATGACCGATCGTAAAGTAAATGTTAATATTTCTGAATCAGAGACCACAGACATCTCTGACCAAGATGACAAGGAAAAGGTTGTTCGGATGATGAATTCTACAGGAAACACAGAATGTCTCATCTGCCACAAGATATTAACCACATGTTGGTCACTCAAAGGCCATGTAAGGGCGGTGCACTTGAATATCCGGCCTCACAAGTGTAGATTCTGTGGTTTGACATTTACGCAGAAGTATAATCTTAGTCAGCATATTAGTGAAGTTCACCTAAAGCTGAAACCACACAAATGCCAGTACTGTGAGTGTGCATTTGTACGAAAGACTAAGTTAAGAGTTCATCTGCAGAATGTCCACAGAAATACACACACTGACAGTGGAAGTGATATGAACAGTGAACCACCGTCAACTGGACACAAAGACACACACACTGACATTGGAAGTGATGTGGAAAGCAAAGCACCATCAAAGAAAACAATAAAGAATGTAGAGTGTGATGTCTGCAAGAAATTGTTTTTCACCAACTTTGGCATGCTGCAACATAAGAGGACACATGATGGCGCTCCAATTCTTCAAGATAAGACAAGAAGGGACACTAAAACCTACCCTGGTTCTAAAGATGAAAGCCAGACTGTAGTTGATGAAATCCCAACTAAATCCACTAAGACAAATAATCAGGGAAGGAGCAGGGATCGGTCTGCTTCTCAGACAGGGATTCAGTCAAGAACCGAAATCATTATTGACCAAGATCAAAAGAAAAAGATTGATCAGATGATGAAATCTACAAGAAATTCAAACTGTCTGATTTGCCACAAAAGGTTTGCTCAATGCTGGTCACTCAGATTTCATGTGAAATCTGTTCACTTGCAAATACGGCCATACACGTGTAAGATCTGTGGTTATGCCTTCTACAAAAAGACAGACTTGAAACAGCATCTACAGCGAAAGCAATCCTGTAGTACGGATAAACCTGTTCAACGACAGAGAATGACCGCAAAGGACAGATATGGGAGCCGCTTGAAGAAACCAGACACAAACTCTAAAACATGCCCAATTTGTTTCAAAACATTTTGCCAGAGCGGAACTATGACCAGACATCAGAGACTGATCCATGGCGTAGTGAGAGAAACTCAGTCAAAGAAAAATGAACCGAGGGTTGAAATAAATACTGAAATACATGAATCGGAGGATTTACAAATTTTACAACAGCCCGGTGTACTAAATGATCAAGAAGAGATCCAAGATAATGTTGACGAGGGAAAAAAAGACAAAACGGATCAGACACTGAAATCTCCCAATTTAAACTGCCTTATCTGTCACAAGAACTTCACCAGAAATGTCTTGCTCAAGGTCCATGTTAAACACGTTCATGGGAATCTACGATCGCACAGATGTAGATTATGTGGTTACTCCTTTCGCCAAAAAGATAACCTGGCTTTACACATTAAGCGAAAGCATTCCTCACTGAGCTCAAGGCAGCCAGCTCAACAGCAGAGTAGGACAGTAAAGGATAAACATGGAAAAAAGCGCAATGGCCGTACAGCAAAGCAATTTGTGGGTGAACCTAACAGTGACACATGCCAGATTTGTAGCAAGGTGTTCTCCCATAGGAGTGTTATGTTGAGGCACAAAAGGCTGCTGCATAGCGGAGAATCTGGGAACTTTGTCAGAGGGTTTGAACCAAAGGTGAAAAAGCCTGAAATGCACTCAGAATCACATGCTCACCCCAGTGTAAGTGATGTGGAAAATGAACCACCAACCACTGGAGATATACACACACACACTGACAGTGGAAGAAGTCAGGATAGGGAATTGGCATCCAAGAGATTACTGTTAAAGACTGTAGAGTGTAATGTCTGCAGAAAATTGTTTCTCACCAACTTTGCCATGCTCCAGCATAAAAGGACACATATGCCTGAAAATGTGCCCATAGCGAGAGTCCCTGCAAATCTGCATAAAATGAGAAAAGACCCTCAAACCTGTTCTGAAGTCAATGAAAGCCAGACTTCAGATAACAAAATCCCCACAACCTCAAATCAAACAAATGTTCAGGAAAGGGGCAGAAATTGGACTGATTCTAAATTAGTGAATCAGTTTGAGACCAGACAAGTTGTTGACAAGGATGAAAGAACAAAGATAGATGAAATGATGAGGGCTGCAGGAAAGTCTCGGAAGAACTCTAAATGCCTGATATGTCACAAGAAGTTACGCACAAGTTGGAGTCTCAGATTTCATGTGCAGGCCGTTCACTTACACCTACGTCCTCACAAGTGTAAATTCTGTGGTTATGCCTTTAACCAAAAAGGAAATCTGACAAGGCACATACAGCGAAAGCATCCCTCCATGAGTACACAGCCACTGGCTCAACATCAGAAGACCTCAAAGGATAAATACAGGAAACGTGGTTCAGTCAAAAAGGTGACATATAAACCAGACACACTATCGAAAACTTGTGACATTTGTTCCAAGACATTTTCACAGAGGGGTAGTATGACCAGACATCAGAGGCTAGTGCATCGTGTAGAACCCGACAAGCTAACAAGGCATCTACAACGAAATCAATCCCATAGTGAAGATCGCCCTGTAAAACATCACAGTACTGCCTCAAAGAACAGATATGGGAGACACCAGAACAGATGTAGGCTGCCAAGGAAATTAAATACTACATCTAAAACATGCTCAGTTTGTTCTAAGGTGTTCTCCTATAAGCATGTAATGTTGAGACACAAGAGGTTGGTACATAGTGTAAGACCTGAGACCTCAGTCACAGAAAATGAAACAGCTTCTGAAAACACCAAAACTAGTGAAGGTATGAATGAACATGTTTTGCCAAAACTCAGTCCGACGACGAATGATCAAGAAATAAGAGATTCCGATCATTCTAACTTAAAGAATAAATCAGAGACGTTTAACGAGGATGAAAGAAGACTGGTTGATGAAATGATGCGCTCTACGAAGAATTTGAGATGCCTCATATGCCACAAAAAGTTTTCCAGATGTGAAAATCTCAGACATCATGTTGAAGCTGTTCACTTAAATCTGCGGCCACACAAGTGCAAATTCTGTGGTTATGCCTCTAGCCAAAAAACAAACCTGACCATACACATACGGTGCAAGCACTCCTCAGAAAGTGCAGAGCAGCCAGTTCATCATCAGAGGAAGATCTCAAAGGATGAACACAGAAGTTGTGGTTCAGTTAAAACATTGACATATAAACCAGATATTCTATCTAAAACATGCCCAATTTGTTCCAAAAATTTTTCCCAGAAGGAAACTATGACTGAACATCAGAGGCTAGTGCATCAGGTAGAACCTGAGAAACTAACGATGCATCTACAACAGAAGAAATCCTGTAGTAAAGATAAGCCTGTTCACCATCAAAGGATGACCTCAAAGGACAGATACAGAGCCAGAGCTACATGCCAAAAATCAGACAGTGCATCTAAAACATGCCTGGTTTGCGCTAAGGCATTCTCCCACAGGAGTGTAATGTTGAGGCATAAGAGGCTAGCGCATAGTGTAAGAAATGAGCCCTCAGTCACAGAAAATGAAACAAAGGCTAAAAGGGCTGACCGGAAAGGTACCAAAGATTTAGATGATTCTAAATTTGGACATATTGTTGACCAGGATGAAAGGAATCAGATTGATGAAATGATGAAATCAACAGGGAATTTAAAATGTCTAATTTGCCACAAGGAGTATACCACCTGCACAAATCTTAAATTCCATGTCAAAACATTTCACTTGCAAATACGGCCACACATGTGTAAGATCTGTGGTTATTCCTTCTACAAAAAGACAGACTTGACACAGCATCTACAGCGGAAGCAATCCTGTAGTACGGATAAACCTGTTCAGCGTCAAAGGATGGCTTTAAAAGACAGATATGGGCGACACTGGGCCAGAACTTCAGCCAGACATTTGCCAAGGAAATCAAACACTACATCAAAAACATGCTCGGTCTGTTCTAAGGTTTTCTCCCATCGGAGTGTAATGTTGAGGCACAAGAGGCTAGATCATATTACAGAGCCTGCAAATCAAGTCAATGGAAACAAATCAGAGGCTAAAAAGATACAGATACTGGAACATATTCCACTTAAATCCGATGTGATCAGTGATCAGGAATTGATTGATGATTCCGAAATAAAGGATGGACAAGACTCCCCAAACATTGTTGATGAGTATGAGAGAAAACAGATTGATGAAATGCTGCAGTCTAGAAGGGATACAAATTGCCTGATCTGCCACAAAAGGTTCGCTACATGTGGATCGCTCAAAATCCATGTAAACTCTGTTCATTTAAATCTGCGGCCAAATAAGTGTCAAATCTGTGGCTTTGCCTTTCACCAAAAAGTAAGCCTCACGAGGCATATACAGCAAAGGCATCCTTCCATGAGCACAGCTAAGTCTGGTCTAGATTATATTACACAGCCTGGGAATCTAGTCAATGGAAACAAATCAGAGACTAAAAAGATACAGATACATATTTCACCAAAATCCAATGTGATCAGTGATCAGGAAATGACCAGGGATCTCGACGATTCTGAAATAAAGGATGGACAAAGCTCCGCAACCGTTGTTAATGGGAATGAGAGAGAACGGATTGATGAAATGCTGCAGTCTAGAGAGAATGCCAAGTGCCTGATTTGCCACAAGAAGTTTTCTACATGTTGCTCGCTCAAAATCCATGTCAAATCGGTTCACTTAGAGCTTCGATCGTATGCCACTAGCCAAAAATCACATCTGCGCAGACATATACAGTATAGGCATTCCTCGGCAAGTACCCATCTGCCTGTTCAATTTAAGAGAATGCTATCAAAGGGCAAACATAGAAGACACTTAAAGAGACTACTGAAAAATCCAAACATGAATGTACAAATTTCGCCTGAATCCAGTCTGGCAGAAGATAAGGAAATTAGCAAAGATCTCTCTGGTTCTGAAAGGGAAACTCAACATGTTGAACAGAATCAAAGAGAAAAGATCAATCGGATGATGAGGTCTAAGGTGATCTCAAAATGTCTGATCTGTCACAAAAGTTTCACCAGACGCCCAAATCTCAAACACCATATAGAAGCTGTTCATTTGCAATCACGCCCGTACAAGTGCCAATTCTGTGGCTATACTTGTTACCAAAAGGGACACCTGACAAGGCATCTACAGCGGAAGAAATTCTGCGGTAAAGATAAGCATTTACAACATATAAGGACTGCCTCAAAAGATAGACATGAAAGAGAGTGGCAGCCAGCAAATAGATTGCAGATGAAAACAGACATGAAATCCAAAACCTGCTCAGTTTGCTCAAAGGTGTTCTCACATCATTATGTCATGTTGAGACATAAGAGACTGAGTCATAGCTCACAACCTGGAAAGCCAATCACACAAAATAAGGACTTTTTGCATGAGGACTCAGAGACACCTGCTGTCAATAGAACCTTTGAAAATACTTCAGAACATGAAGAAGCAGTCATTGAAGATGGGACTCAGCCAGATATTGTGAACAGTAAATATACCAAAGAGGATAGGACATGTGGGGTTTGCCACAAGGTGTTCAACTATAGAATAGAAATGCTAAAACACACTCAACTGAGGCATCCCTCAAAGCCTGAGACCTCAGTAAAAGAGTTAGACCAGTCACTACATATAAAGCGAGTCGAGAAAGAGAGTTTGGAGTTACCACCTGATGAAAAGAAAAACAGGAGAGATGACAGGACCTGTGCTGTCTGTGAGAAATTCTTCCCAGATCAACAGGAAATGCTTCAACATCAACAGATGCATATTGCTTGGTATATGCATGCTATACTAAACAAGGAGGCTGAAATTGAGAAAGATCCACGTTGCAAGCAAGAAGAGACCCCGCTATCATACCCTACCGAGATGAACCAGGAAGAAAGAGAAATGGTAAAAGAGATGCTCAAATCTGGTTACACTGGGACCAAATGCACAATTTGCCAAAAGGACCTTAAAAGGCAGTACTTTCTCATAGGGCATGTCAAAGGTGTTCACTTGAAATTTAAACCACACAAGTGTAAATACTGTAGACATGCATTTTCACTAGCGCATAATCTAAAAGCCCATCTAAGAGATGTACACAGAGACATACATGGTGACAGTAGAAGAGTTCAGGACAGTCACACACCAATAGCTGGACACAGAGGCACACACACTCAGGGTGGAAGTGATGTGGACAGTGAACCACTAACAATGGGACATAGAGAAACACACACTGACAGTGTACATGCTCAAGACAGTGAAACACTAACAAAGAAAACATTAATTAAGGACATTGAGTGTGACATTTGTAAGAAATTGTTCCTCACAAACTTCAGCATGCTCAGGCATAAAAGGACACATACATCTGAAAATGTGACCCTGAAAAGAGGCCCTCTGGAACAAACAGATGCGATAAATATAACTAGAGACACTCAAACTGTCCCTGCTTGTGATAAGGATGAAATCCAGATTTCAGATGAAGATGTAAAGTCTCAAGATTGTGACTTGCTGAGTCCCCCTTACTCCTCGGCCTCTGAGTCTGTCAGTTCTCCTTCAGTTGAATCCTCACCTTTGATAGATTCTTTACACTCAGTCAAATCCATGAAAAGACTGGACTGTGACTCAGTTGAGAAGATAGAGTGTGATATTTGTAGGAAATTGTTCGTCAGCAACTTCAGCATGCTCCGACATAAAAGGACACATAGATGTGATGATGAGCTCGGAGAAAGAATAACTCTAAATATCTCACATGCGAATAACCCAAGCAGAGAGGCTCATACTTTCCGTTATGGTAAAGAGAATGGGAGCCATGTAGAAATCCCAAACTTGCGACATCGTAACTTGTCTGGTTCCTCTGAATCCTCCTTCTCATCAAGGTCTGTGCACTCAACCACATCCATGGTACTGGACAGCCAGGCATATAGATGTACGAGGTGCGACCTCGTCTTCACAAACTCACAAGATTGGAGAGAGCACTTACAGCAACACCTCGGCGGTGGTAACAAGACCGTACATTTTCCGGGAAAAGACCATGAGTTTGTAAAGTGTGAGGAAAGGGAGGAGCCTGCAGAGAACAGTTGGTCCTACACCTGCCCAGCCTGTAAGCTGGACGTGGGCGGCTCCTCTAACTTTGTGATGCATATAAAGGAGCATATGATGCAGAACACTTGTTAAGATTGTGTATAGCACAGTAACGTGAGTGAACGTGTTCCCGGGAATAACACGTATATATGCTGGCACCCGAGATCTCATGAGATGTTGGCTCTGCTCTCAGAAGGTTGCTTGTTTCTGGCATATCATGATGTATGTAAGCCTGGTGCCTGCTCAAATGTCGCGTGAAATTCCGAGAACAGAATTAACATGGCCACATCTATGGAGCCACTAGAATTATCGCTATACAGTAATCATAGTAGGCCGTTGTGTGACCAGAATAGGGTTCTGTATGACCAAGATGGGCATGTATAAATTAAAATATGCTCCCTGTTCTGTGGCTCTTGTATTACATGTCCGACTGCTCGTACAGCTTTCTGTAGTATGCAGGTTCTTGGGTCAGTTAGTTATTGTGGTATAAATGATTTAGAAGAGTTGGTGAGGTACCAAGCATTGTCATAGTATTATTCCTGGGAAGAGAATTCTACCACTGTAGGCTCAAAGATACCTGGTAGAAATCATACATCATTCATACACAGATCTTTTTAGGATGCAATTTTAGGCTAGAAATATAGGTTCAATTCATGGTACTGGTAGTGAAAAGCTTCCTTACAAGCGATCGTGGCACTATTTAAGTCACAAAAGGTATTCCGGAATTGCTTCAAAACATACAAAGTATGATTCAGTATTCACTATTGTTAGATCTAGGGGGAAAAAATCAGGATAGACAAAATGTAGTAGGCTACATAAGCTGAACACCAGGTATAGTACCTTATCATGGATATTACATAAAGCTGCATCTGCTGATGTACCATTCTATCTTAGAAGCATAGGAGGAGGGTGTAGAATTATGTTACTGATATAATGACAGTTTGAATTATCACAGTCTGTTATGGGTCACACGACACGAGTCTGCTTTGAAATATTGTATACTGACATATCAAATGGAATACTCAAGATATTCTAGAGCCATCCAATGTTTGATTCTGTTATGCGGAGATTAAGAATTTACAACTAAGAAAGACATTTGTATAATAATTTGTTTAACTTTGGTGTTTTAACATTAAATAACAATTTACGTTGGATTGACTCGATCAAAAGAACCACAGAAGGAATTGTCTTGTATTAATATTGCCGATTTCATAAGTTTTGGAAAAAATGACAGTTTTCCCCCATGAATGGTCGATATAACTTTTATTTTTCATGGACATTGATATCATGTTATCAAGCATATTGTTTTGTGTCTCTATGTGCTCCATTCCCGTTTGTGCTGGGCTTATAGACAGGTCCGTGATAATTGATCCATACTGTTTTCTGTGGATACTTTGTGGATTGGGTGTACTTTACTGGGCAGCCAAGATAAATACCATATGACATAAATATATGAAACAGTATAGCATTGTATCTTGTTTGCTGTATATATTTGATATATATGCAACTGCACTATTGTTCTCCAAAGTTATGGGGTGCTGCATATACGCAAGAATTTACGGTATGTGTTCGAGGTATGTGTATTCAGAACACATGTGTTTCTTAGATTAAGTATCTACGCAGGTATTGCTAGTCCTTTAAGCCATATTTGTCGTCACGCTGCATTAATGCATTCTGCTAATTGACTCAGCAGTGCTTAATTCATGAACCAGGCCAGGCTGTAGTCTGTATATCGTGTAGACATGGGTAGTGAGATATATATGGAGCCTCCTGACCCTATGATGTCTAGTTTTGTACTTGGTGTTTCCCTAATTGACTGGAATAAAAACTTTGTTCTTTCAACTTGACTCCTTATCACTGCTATGGGGGTAGAGCTGGCAAAACATGTCTTTCAATAAGAAGAAAGGTTCTCAGTTGTTTTGAAGTAATTTCCATCTTCTTACTGTATACCATATAAATCCTAAAATGTCTAAACTGACATGCAATTAATTGAACTGATATGCAATCAATCAATTAATGATTATTAGCTTCATCTCAAAGTTTGAAACCTGCCCATAAAAGAAGACTAGCATCGGAATGTAATCAGTTATTCTACAACAAGCAGATTCAGCACAGCTGTGGCATGATTGGTCAAGGGGTGATCATGTGTAATGATTTGCCTCTTGCAGGGACCCTGTTGAGTAAGGGAAGGAGTGGACGTGACTGGTGAATAAAGCTGGTGAAGGAGGATTACACTTGGTGAATGCTGCTCAGGGAGCACACAGATCTAGACTTATTAGATCAACCCACTGGGTTCCCAGGTGTAGACAGTGCAAAGGTAATATATGAGCCAATGCCCATTGATGCCGTCTCTGCTGTATTTCACAGGTGGGGGCTAGGGCAGTATCCCACAGAGGTGCATGCTGGGTGGGATGTGCCGCAGCCCCCTCGAGATGGGTTAGGAGCTGATTTGAATACAGCCACATCGTATTCAGGGGGGGGGGCATTGAATACGAATCTTTTAATACTTAAGAATAGTAAATCTTGTATCTCAAAAAAATAACTCATACAGTATATGACGTAATTTGCGATCAGTGTACATAACTAATATCATGAACACATTTCTAGTAATTAATCGTTTAATTGAGCTAAATAAATTGATATCTCTTCGGTTATTATTTGCTTATTAGGGGCTGTGAACAGATCATTTTGAATATTGAGATTCTGATACTTTGACCTTGATTTAGATCTTAATTTAAGAAACAAATAAATCATGTTTTTCTCGTGTATCAGATTCAATACTTAAATGATTTTTTTTTCCAGACACTGGCTAGAAACGTTGAAGTTGGACTTCCTCGCTGTTGACTGCCTGCCACCAGCACCATCTTACCTCTGTCCCAGGTTCATTTCCTGCCATTATTACTTGTGCATCAACCTATATTATAATCATCCAGTGTGCACATGGACTGTATATCACATATAGACATCAGGCATTCTTACTCAAATAGATATGTTCGATTGTCTTTATTCCTGTGTATGAACTCACAGGAACAAAGGTAAATATGCCTGAGGAAGCAGTCAGATGCCAGTTTTGTGGAAAGTCTTTTTCCTCTGCCAGCAGCGTTGATAGACATATCAATGGTGTTCATTTGAAGGTCAGACCATTTAAATGTGATTTATGTGGCCACTCTTGTACTCAGAAAGTCAACCTTGACAGGCATCAACGAAATGTACATGGCACCATGGGCAGAAGGAAAATGCATGATAGAAGAAGGTCTGTTCGTAAGTTTAGGTTTCAGTCTGCCTACACAAAGAAGCTCAGACCATCTTTTGCACTGACTAAACAATCCAAGCAAGGAGGCGCAGCACCAAGGTCATCTGTTCACAACACAGAGAATGAGGCAGCAAGAACTTGTGATGTTTGCCTAACCGTCTTTTCCGTCCAGTTCTGTATGATGAGACATCGTAAGCTTCACTTTAAAAGAAAACGTAACAAAATAAAGCGTTGTCAAGTTCGTAAAGGTCATCCTGAGACAGCAGTTGACTCACAGAACTCAATGCAACAACAGTCTGAGGGAATGGCAGAGTCTCCCACCAAGGGAGGTAAGAAAAAGCTGACATGTGATATCTGCCAAAAAATGTTTACCTTCAGGTTTATGATGCTGAGACATCGACGAGGACACCTCTCAAAGCAAGCTGGTCAAGAGGGTGAACACATTAGCAAAGAAAAAGCCACCTATGAGTCACATCCAAAGATGAATATGAAGGGAAAGCATAATCGGAGAGGCGTCTCCTGTGATATCTGCCAACTGGTGTTTCCATTAAGGACTGGCATGTTGAGCCATAGGCAGGTGCACTTTCTAAAGTATGAAGGAGTCAAGAAGATGGAGAGATGTCCGAGTGCCACAGGCCCTGTGGACAAAGCCACATCAAGGTGTGAAATATGTGATAAAGCCTTTGTGGTGAGGCAGCACATGTTGCAGCATCAGAAGTTGCACTTTTCGAAGGAGGATAATGATGTTGATGAAACTGATTCTGCCAACTTGAGTCAAGAGGTGGAATCCCATATGGCCAAAAGTGATGATGCTAATGAGATTGATGAATCAGGTGTATGGACATCAGCGAGAACCTGTGACATTTGTAGTAAAACTTATTGCAGTAAACCAAGCATGATGAGGCACAGGAAAACACACTTTGCACTGAGCCAAGAAGAATTAAAGGAAAGAACTTGTACCATTTGTAATCAAATATATGCTGATAAATATAGTCTGCAAAAGCATTTGAACTTGATGCATTCAGGGACAAAAATGCAGGAAATACATGAACCTGATGATGTGTATGTTCCGCCAAAGTTGAGTGTGATGAACAATGAAAAACTCATCAAAGATTCTAAAGTTCTAAATTCAGCGATCCGACGTATTGTTGATCAGGAAGAAAAGGGGAAGATTGATCAGATGATGAGGTCCATCGGTAACACAGAATGCTTGATCTGCGATAAAGATTTTGTTGTGCTGAAATCACACGTCAAAGCTGTTCACTTGAAGATACGGCCACACAAGTGTACAATATGTGGATATAGATGCGCTAAGATAAATGACCTGACAAAGCATCTACAGCGTAAGGAACCCTGTAGTAGAGATAGGTCTGTTCAATATAAGAAACTTGCCCCAAAGGACGGATATGGGAAGCGCTGGAACAGACGTTCAGCTAGAAGTTTAAGGAAGACATCAGACAGTGCCTCTAAAAGTCTGATTAATGATCTGGAGATGAGTAGAGATTTAGATGACTCTCAATCAGAGAATGAAATAGACACTGTTGACCAGGTTGAAGGGAAACTGGCTGATGAAATGATGAGTTCTACAAGGATTTCAAAATGCCTGATTTGTGACAAAAAGTTCAGGACGTGTTGGTCACTTAGGATCCATGTGAAATCTGTTCACTTGAATCTACGACCATACAAGTGTAAATATTGTGGTTTTGCATTTCAACAGAAGTCTCACCTCGTTAAGCATGTTAATAGCGTTCACTTAAAGCTGAAACCACACAAATGCAAATCCTGTTTGCTTGCATTTGGACAAAAGAGTGCGCTATTATGTCATATAAAAGCAGTACACCGCACACAAGCTGACAGTGGAGGAGTTCAGGACAATGAAATGCCAACACTGGAAACACATGTCAGGAACATAGAGTGTGATATCTGTGGCAAACTTTTTATCACCAATTTCAGCATGCGTAGACATAGACAGACACATAGATCTGACCACACAAACTCGGGGAGAGTTCCTCTGAATCATGATAAAACAGGAAAAAGAAATGAGACCTCAGTTAGAGAAAATATATCAGAGGCTGAAAGGACTGAAACTCATGAATTTGAGGATGAACATGTTTCGCCAGAATACAGGATGATGAATGATCAGACAACCAACGATTTTGATGATTCTAAATCAGAGAATGAACCAGAGACCATTGACCAGGATGAAAGGACACTGATTGATAAAATGATGAGTTCAACAGGGAATTCAAAGTGCTCGATTTGCCGTAAGAAGTTCAGCAGAAGTTGGAGTCTCAGACTTCATGTAGAAGCTGTGCACTTGAACCTGCGTCCTTACAAGTGTAAATTATGTGGTCATGCCTGTAACCAAAAAGGAAATCTGACTAGACACATACAGAGCAAGCACTCCTCCATGAGTACAAAGCAGCCAGTTCAGGACTCGAAGGATGAATTTCAGAGACGTTTGCGTGGTGGTTCAGTCAAAACGCTGACATATAAACCAGACATGCTATCCAGAACTTGCCCAATTTGTGCTAAGACATTTCCCCAGAAGAGTGCTATGACCAGACATCAGCGGCTGGTGCATCGTGTAGAACCTGAGAAACTAGGAAGCCATCTACAACAAAAGCAATCCTGTCATAAAGAAAAGCCTGTTCACCATCAGAGGATGGCATCAAAGGACAGACATGGGAGACACTGGAACAGGGCTTCAGCAAGGAGTTTACCAGGGAAATCAGACAGTGCATCAAAAACATGCCCAGTTTGCCTGAAAGTCTTTTTCCATCGGAGTGTCATGTTAAGACACAAAAGGCTAGATCATATTCGAGAGCCTGAAAGCCAAGTCAATGACAATGAAGCAGAGGATGAAAAGACAGAGATGCTGGAACATATTTCACCAAAATCCAGTGTTATCAGTGATCAGCGAACAATCATGGATTTAGGTGATCCTGAAATAGAAGTTGAACAAGACTCCGACACCTCAGACATAACTTTTACATATGAGGCACAGCCACTGCAGGAAAATTCAGAGACCCCTACTGTCACGAGAACACCGGAAAATACTTCAGAACCTGAAGACCGTGTCATTAAAGATGGGGCACAGCCACAAGTCATGAAGACTAAATATACGAAAGAGGATAGGACATGTGGGATATGCCACAAGGTGTTCAACTATAGAATAGAAATGCTGAGACACACACAACGGAGGCATCCCTCAAAACCTGAGACCTCAGTAAAAGAGTTAGAGCAAGAAGAGTCACCACATGTAAAGAGGCCACAGAAAGCATGTCCAGAGTTGTCACATGATGAGAAGAGATACAGCAAAAAGGAAAGGACCTGTGCTATTTGTGAAAAACTCTTCCCACATCGGCGGGAAGTGCTTCAGCATCAGCAAATGCACATAGCAGGGTATATGAATGCAATGGAAAATAAGGAGGCTGAGATTGAGAGAGATCCTCTTTGTAAACGAGGAGAGAACCCGCTATCATACCCAACCGAGATGGACCAGGAAGAAAGAGAAATGGTAAAAGAGATGCTCAAATCTGGTTACACTGGGACCAAATGTACAATTTGCCAAAAGGACCTTAAAAGACAATCCTTTCTCGCAGGGCATGTCAATGGTGTTCACTTGAAATTAAGACCACACAAATGCAAGTACTGTAAACATGCATTTGCACTAGGACATCATTTAAAAGATCATCTCAAAGATGTACATAGTGACATAAAATCTACCAGCAGAAGTGATGAGGAAAGTGAACCTCAACCAGAAACAACTGGACCCAGGGACCCACACACTGACTGTGTAAGTAGTGATCAGGACAGAGAACCAGCAATGGATGTTGAGGACAAAAGCCAGAATGCAGGTGAAGAGATCCCTAAAGCTCGACATTGCAGCTTGTCCTGTCCCTCAGACTACTCAGACTCACAGTTTGACAGTCAATGTAGTCTAGTGCAGACTCAAATACATCAACATGCCAGTCAGATAAATACTGGTAAGCAGAATATAAGCAGAGATTTGGATGAGTCAGAGACAGAAGCCAGTTTTGACCAGGATGGGAGAATTGATGAAATGATGAGGTCTCAAGGAAACTCACAATGCCTGATCTGCTTCAAGAATCTTGCCACATGTTCAGATCTCAAACTCCATGTTCAATCGGTTCACTTGAATCTGCGGCCTCACAAATCTGAATTCTGTGGCATAGCTTTTCAACAAAAAGGAAACCTGGGACACCATATCAATGCGGTTCATCCGAATATGAAACTTCACATGTGTAAATACTGTGGGCATGCATTTGTACAAAAGTCTAAGCTAAAAGTTCATCTGAGGGATTCACACACTCAAAGTGAAAGTCATCAGTCACCATCAAGGAAAACACTGTTAAAGAACGTAGAATGTGATATCTGTGAAAAGCTCTTCCAAACAAACTTTGCAATGCTACAACATAAAAGGACACACACCTCTGGCAATGTGCTCCAGGCGAGGGAACCTCTGAAAGTACATGAAGAAAAAAATGGAAGAGGCATTCAAACTGTCCCTTATTGTGATGAGAGGGAACCCCAGATTTCTCATTTCGATGTAGGGTCTGGACATCGTTACTCATCTGGTTTTTCTGACATCTCGCAGTCTGTCAGTTCTTTATCAGGTAAATCCTCACACTTGTCAAGGTCAGGGAAATTAGCCAGATCCATGACAAAACTGGATAAGACAGCCAATAGGTTCACCAAGTGTCTCCAGCTCTTCACTGACTCGGAATATTGGAAAGAGCATGTGACACAACATCTCTGTGAAGGCGCCAAGACAGATTCTTGTGATGACAAAATCAGTGATGACATAGAAAAGATTGAGTGTGACATTTGTAAGAAATTGTTTATGACCAACTTTAGCATGCTCAGACATAAAAGGACTCATACATCTGATGATGCACTCAGAGAACAAACCCCTCCAAATGTTCATCATGCGAATGATTCAGAGGTAGAAACCCTGAACACCAGACATCGTAACTTGTCCAGTTCCCCTGACTCCTCTCGGGCTCAATCTGACGAATTGTCTCTCTCAGTTCAATCGTCCCAGTATTCAGAGTCTGTGTTCTCAGCCACATCCATGGTACTGGAGAGCAAGGTGTATAGATGTTCTAGGTGTGACCTCGTCTTTACGAGCTCACAAGATTGGACAGAGCATGGACAGCAACATCTTGGCGGGGGCACCAAGAAAGTACATTTTGCAGAAAATGTTGGTGACCTTGAAAAGTGTGAGGAAAGGGAGGAGCCAACAGAGAGCAACTGTTGCTACACCTGCCCAGCCTGTAAGCTGGACGTGGGCGGCTCCTCTAACTTTGTGATGCATATAAAGGAGCATATGATGCAGAACACTTGTTAAGGTACCAAGTGCAGGGTCTCTGTATGCCCAAAGTAGCTGTCTATGACCAAAGTAGCTGTCTATGTCAGTATGACCAAAATAGGTGTATACGACCCAAGTAAGTGTCTATAAACAAAGTAGGTGTCTATGACCTAAAATAGGTGTCTATGACCAAAAATAGGTGTCTCTATGACAAAAGTAGATGTCTTTGACCAAAGTAGGTGTCTGACCAAAATAGGTGTCTGACCAAAATAGGTGTATATGACCAAAGTAGGTGTCTATGACCCAAAATAGGTGTCTATGACCAAAATAGGTGTATACGACCCAAGTAGGTGTCTATGACCCAAAATAGGTGTCTATGACCAAAGAAGGTGTCTGTAAACAGTAGGTGTCTCTATGACCAATTAGGTGTATATGACCAAAATAGGTGTATTTGACCAAAATAGGTGTCTCTGACCAAATAAGGTGTCTATGACCAAAATAGATGTCTATGAATTAAGTACCGTAGGTGTCTATGACCAAAATAGGTGTCTATGGCCAAAGAAGGTGTCTATGACCAAAATAGACTTCTGTTTGACCAAAGTAGGCCTCTCTATGACCAATGGGTTTGTATAACCAAAGTACAAAGGTTTTTGTATACTCACTGTTTAAGTGGGCAATTGTATTACATGTTTTAACACTGCCCACTCATCCACCTGCCCATCCTGACATGTGCTCAGGTTATTTAGAAAGTTGGTGATGTATCAAGTATATCTGGGGTGGGGATTCTATTTTACCTAGTCTGAAAAAAATGGTGCATTGTGTCTATCCCAGATGCATGAAATGTTATAAAATGAAAAAGCCTTTTTTACACAAAGATCATGGGCACCTTCTTTACAATAAAGAGGAAGGCAAAACCTGTGCCTAGTTTTAACTCTTTACGTGTAAGGTATATATGCAGATTACATTTGTAGATGTTCATATGAATATGAACGGTGTATACCAAAGAAAATACTGGTAGCATTTTTAGGTTTAAAAAAGGCCACAGAAGAGAAGTATTATGGAATATTGTAATACTTTGTGTACATTGATATGTGATGTCATCTATAGGGATCACATGTCACTCTTCTACAGCTGAGAAATATGATGTACCGGTATATCATATTGAATACTCCAGGAATTATAAATTCATCCAAAGTATCCAGTTCTCTGGTTGTTAAGAAGTTAAATTGTAAGTACAAATTACAAGACAGGTGTGTTATTTGGTGTCTTACTATTTTGTTGTTTTGAAAATAAGTAACAATTCATGTTAAATTAAGTTGATCAAACTAAGATTGTTAAGGACATAAAGCATTACTTTGTGAAAATGTTGTTATCGCATAATCGAGTTTTTAACAAAATTGTAGTTATTTTTCCGATGGATAGTGGATATTACCTTCTCCTTTATGAACATTTTAAATAATATCGAATATCTTGTTTTTGTGTAAGCTCTACACCGTTGTTTCTTATCTTGAAGTTATTTTTGTAATACTATGGACAGTTTTTAAAACTCTTCAAGTTTTTCCCTGAAATCAAGTTTTCTTTTAATCACAAAAAATATAATCAGGATATTTAGCTGTAGGCTCTCTTAGGATACATTTGATATTTACTCAATATAAACTCAATCAAATTTATTTTGTAGGTGTAATTCAGCAGAATCATCACTGGTTCATCCCCAGTGGTCCTACACATACACAGACAGGCTACACCACACTGATCTCAGTGTCAATTTCTCAGCCAATTACAAGTTAACTTGAGGAAGCTTGAAGCCCTCTCTCTCCTCTATAGTCCTATGCATTTACACTCTTCACATGAGGCTTAGCCACTGAAACTAAGGTGCTATGCATGGAGAGTGTATGGACAGATTTGTCATTCTCCTCAGCAGGAGATAACGTCCATGACCACATGGACATGACAAATGGTTCTCCTCACCAGGAGACGACGTCCAGGAGAATATAGACATGACAAATCCTGCTGCACAGCACTAGATATGTGTCTAGATATACTTAAACATTCATAGTGTTTTATAATGTAGTGATGAGGTATGTTATATCTTCACGTTTTTTTGACATAGTCAACTTTCATCCCTGGTTTTATGATAATTCATGTCAAACTGCTTATCACTTTGAAAGTTTTACAGTATATCACAAGGTCAGGTTTGAGTAAAATGCAGCTTTTGCCACATGAGAATTATCTAATCTACTCAGAAGATGGCTACTGTTGTGCATAAGCACAAGCTCTATACTCATAAAGGTCTTATCTAATTTTGTAATCTGTTTACAAGAAATATCTATATACACATATATATCAAGATATATAACATATATACGCAACTGTTCTATTGTTATATCTTCTTTTCTCGTGTTAGTACTCTGAACACAGGTGTTTCTTATCTAGTCTTTAAGTATATGTATCTACTCCAGAATTTATACTCTCGTTGTTTGCATATGGTGTATGCATCTGTAGTACATAAAGCACGTTCTCTACGATATCCAGTTTTGTTGTCAATGTTATCATTGTATTATCTATATGCAAGTTCAATGCAATTAAAAACCTAGTTCTTGTATTTATTTGTGTTTTCGTATCATCGTTATGTATATACACTTATGGCTGTCCGCGCTTGAATTATTTAAAGATGATTTCTCTATTAAACGTGTGTTGTTAAACCCCCGTTGTTAAAAAATGAGCGATCCTCACCCTCCCCCCTCGTTCTTAAAAAATTACCACTCCCTAAGCACCGGTAGGGAGCTGTCCTAAGGCTATGTCTCACCAAATCGATAGAAGTTGAAAGTCTATGACCAGCAACAATCCATGACCAGCTGATGACTATGACCGATCAGTGCTAATTTCATTCTACTGCTAAACAATATCAGATTTATGACATTTAAATACATGCTTTAATTATTTCCTGACATGTCTATGTACATCTGCCCTAAATAAGCCGTTTTCTTTCTTTCCGGTGAAAGACGTCAGCCAGTCATATTTTGTTGCCTGACTCTCAACTTGTACCAATTTGGTGAGACTTAGACCTAGTATCCCATGCGTTGAATGCCAGTATACTTCCGAATGCAGCCTTGGGTAGCCTACCCACCAGCTACTTGCCTTAGAGGATTACCGTATTCGAAATAATAAGCGCACACCCCCTGTTTTGGACCGATTTTTATACTATAAATAACCAAAAATATCTCAATATTTTATCCAAATTAAACTCTTAACTACTAAAAGGTGTCCATAAATACTTTGTAAGCGCATTTTGCGCTTATTATGTCGATTACGGTAATATACGGGACATTTTTGTGGTCCATCGCCCCCCCCCCCCCCCCACCAACCCGCAAGAGTTGTCGAAATACCAACACCACGCCCCCCCCCCCCTCGATCCCCTCAGTCATGTTCAAATATATTGTATTCGGCTCCTTTTAGCTGAAGTATAATGCTGTTTTTCACTGAAAAGTCATGGTTTCTTTCGGTCTCCCTACTATTGTGTAAAAATGACCACTCCCTTAGCTGATCGTACCTTTGGCTCTGCAATAAAGCAAAGGCATAGCCACTTGTTTATACATGCAGTAGCTGATATAAGTTATAGCCTTGGCTTTAATATCCCTTTAAGGGACGGACAGTTATTTAATGTCCTGACGCCATGATGCATGGGTGCAGCCATGGCAGTGAAAATCGCCAAGGTTTTATGAATGTATCATGCCAACTCTATGGGAGTGCATCATCCATCTGTCTCCCCTCAAAGGCTGGGAATGATGCATGAATGCAGCACTGGCAACTCGCCATGTTTCAATTCATGCTGCTTGAGGCCAAATGGCATACCACATTTAAACCTTATCTTGACGATAAAGGGTTTATATATATCTTACTAAGGCCAAAAAAAAAGGTTTGTTTCAGGTCACCCGACCGACCCTATCAAAACAGGGCCGACCCTACTTTTTTTTATCCAATTTTGAAGAAATCTTTATATTTTTACAATTTCTTGGGGTCAATTTTAGGTTTACAATAGCTTTGAATTTTTCCCCCCATTTTTACACTTTTTTGGTATCGTAAAGGGGCTGTTAAAAAAAGTAAAAGAAAAAATAATCTGACCTACCGACCCTACATTTTTATCCCATGTTACCTGAAACAAACCTTTTTATTTAGCCTAATGACAGCAGAAACATACACATCCTTTAATGTGATTTTAACCTTTACAATCGGCTGGTCACAACATACATACTGCTGATAGAGTGCATTGAAACCAGATGCAGGTAAAGTCTTTATTATATACAGTTGAGATATTCTTGTAAACGTAGCTGAAATTTAGCATCAATCCATAGCCTAAGACAGTGCTAGGTGTGTAAATATCCAAATAACTCGGAGAGTTCATTGACTCAGGGTTTCTAACGTTGGGTCATATGTGTGGCTTTGGGAAGACTTTTTTTATGACATCTAAGAACTTCTTTGTAGGTTAAAGTAAGTTACCCTGGACTATAACAACACTAACTGTAATAAACTAGGGGGACACGTATCCTCTCCCCTAAGAAAAATTAATAAAAAAAATCAATAATGGAAAAGATTAAAACGGAAGACTGGGAATTTGATCCAAAGTTTGTGAAATCCAATATAATATCTTATTTTTCTGGCCTCCCATAGAGAACTATCTCTAGCATGAATGATCCCAATTCATTTGTGATGTAAATCACACATTCAAACTTTCTTACTTGTGTCTTTTATAAACTGTAGGTAGGATTTGAAGGACATGGATGTTCGGATGGTGCTTCATATCATTAGAGTCCGGCAACGCTCGGTTAGGAGGTTGATCATATTATTAATACTATGGTGTTGTGCTATTGCAATATACCACAGCAGATTACCTCCAGAAGCTACCAGTAGCTGTGTGATCACAGAATACATTGAGCCACAACAGAATGAGAGTCATCCAGAGTGCTTTCTGCAGAAATATTGTTTAAGGTATGAAATACAACCTGTGGACATCTGTGATGACAACGTCGGTGTGCGGTTATTCATATTTATATACAGCATGCCCGCCAATTTCCAAAGGAGGCAGATAATACGAAAAACATGGCTGGATAGGTTACTCTTTAGAGCGGAGGTTGTCCAGCATGTGTTTTTACTGGGACATGAACATGACTTTTACGCTGAAATGGTAGAACAGGAGGCGCGTATTTACAATGACATAGTAGTTGTCGACATGGAAGAATCCTTCTGTTCCTTAACACTGAAGGGAATTGCAGGACTACACTTTGCAAGTTCTTTCTGCCCAAGTGCTAAGTTTGTCTTGAAGACAGATGATGACATTTTTGTCAACATGTTTCTCCTGCAGAGCATGCTCAATTCAATGCTCGCCAAAAATCAAACGGAGGCGATCATCCTGGGCTTTGTATGGTATGGAGGCGAGGTCTTTCGGACGGGTCAATATTCAGTTAGTGAACTCCAATATGCTAATGAGACATACCCACCCTTCTGTAGCGGGGCAGGGTTTATCATGTCCATGGATGTTACCAAGACGCTATACCAACTGGCCATGCAGGACCACAATAGGGTTCTATTGCATCTAGACGACCCCTACATAACTGGAATCCTTGCTGAAAGGACAACGTTGACGCATATCCAGCTTGATGAGTTCTACCTTTTCTTTAGAAAAAACTATGCAGATTTCCCAGATGAGTCACTTAATAAGTATCTCATCCTTCACATACATGATAAGGATATAATTGACTTGTCCCATCAGAAACATTTGGACATGTGGCATACACTAGTGAGGCTACAAACCAAACATCCCTCAAATCCCATTTTGATAAGAAACAATGGTGTGGCCCATTTAAACAGCACTATTTTGTATTATATAATTTTGTCAGTAATCACACAAGCAATGGGTCACAGTATAGGAATACACTTATAGTTCGTAGTATAGGTGTATAGCCTGGTATACTGAGCTTAGCACATATAAAATATGTTCATGGCTGAGGTATATTAAAGTTCAAGTCATTCAATTGTGTATCTATCCTTCAATAAAGAAACGCATGAGTAGAAACATAGCCTGTCTGAACATGCCCTATAATCATGAGCCTTAGACTAAGCCTTTAAGAGCTGCATAGTGCTTTTATACGATGTGCCCTTAATCATCATGATGCATGAATGTGTAGCACTGTTGAGTCTACTGACCAGTGCACACATTTTACCTACCCCTTTGGAGGAGTGTATCAACCACATAGGGTAGGCATGATGCAATAAGGCAATAGTGGTGAGTGGACTCATGAATATCATGCATAATACATTACAGTACTATACAGCCCTTACAGGGTTAAAGTTAGCATATCAGCTGGGGGGGGGCACTGAGATATGATTTGGATACCCACTGCAGCACGATCTTCTGGAGCGGGAACGGTTGATTGTCAGAAGGGCTAAGAAGAAGGGGCGGTCACTCCACTCCAAGGTTAAAAGGGAAGGGCGGTCGCATAAATGAGGGCATATGGCTTTCTGGATCAAAGTTTCTTGACTTTATATAGCAATAACTAACCACAAAACTATCTATTATTGCTAGAAAGGGTTAATTGGGCCGGCTCCATGTACAAATTATCCTGATACATAGGGCGGTCAAATGCTCCAACCTCTGAAAAATAAGGCGGTCAAATCTCCCAACCTCTGAAAAGTAGGGCGGTAGGGCAGCAGTGGCTACTCTCAAAGACTCAGTGACCCCCCCCCCCCCCGGAGCATATCAGACGGCACCAATAGCAGCACATATACCATGTGGGGCCCTTGATGGGGGGGGGTCCCTATGTCGTATGTCGATTTTAAGAAATGGCCATGTCGCATGTCTATGTCGCTTAAAAATGCACATGTCCCATGTCAATTTTAAGAACTGTCCATGTCCCATGTCACTATCTTTTTAAGCCTCATGTCGCATGTCACTAGGCCTCATTTAAGAATTTAAGAAATGCCCATGTCGCCATGTCGAATTTAGGGGTCTAGGGCCATCCATGTGGACACGCCCACCATGTAGGTGTATGGAGTCATGATCCACAGCAATAAGTTAACCACAGTATATGGAGGTTACTGTTGGTGCAAGCCCACACTCAGGTACTGTAGTCTTACTCATTATAACTCGTTATGGCTCAGTCTCACAACTTTGTAACAATTGGATAGTCTTTGACTGGGTGACGTCTTTGACTGGCAAGATTAAAACAGTTGAAGTCTAGATAGAAATGCGGGGTGAAAAGTTAGTATATATTATAACACTATATATTTGTAGAGGTGGCGGAAAACCTAGTCATTGGATCGGCCGGGAATTGAACCACAGACCTCTCGCACCGGTGACAAGCGTGCTAACCATTACACTACCAACCTGTGTCTGACTGTTCTTCGCTTCCTACGTTACTGGAGCAGTATGGTACAGAGGGGGAGGATTACCCAAACAAATTTGGACCCCTTGACCGGGGGGGGACAAAAAAATTTGGACCCCTCTTTGGGGGGGGTCAAAATAATTTAACCTGTTTTGAGCCAAAATGTTGACCCCTCGACCTGGGGGATGTAAAAAATTTTGCGCTCTCCGCACGGAAACCCACCATCTCCCCCCCCTGTTGTTAAAAAATTATCACTCCCTAAGAGACATCCACTTTGTTACGATGCCCTTGTCTTCCATGGATGGGCCCCACAGCACCCGCCAGCAGAGCGTTCCCCCCACCAAGCCTACATCATGTTTCTAGAGGAGTCTCCAGCATATGAAGGTATCTATGTACCTGGGGAGACCTTCTACAATTGGAGCATGACTTACAGTTGCCGTTCGGATTTCCTAGCACGGTACTTTATTACTGTCAGACGGTATGGGGTTACTAGAAGCAACAATAGTAGTAACAACAATAGTGCTATTGGTATTAGTCCCTTTACAAACCACACCAGCAATAGACGGTACATGATTTATAACCTCCCGTGCTTAGAGGCAGCCATGCGTCATGTTAGACATGGCGGAGAGGCCATTGTGTTCAGTCACTGTGTTACAAGTGGGCGGAGGGAGATCTATGTGGATGCATTGAAACAACACCTCCCAGTAGACATATATGGTAAATGTGCACAGGACTGTCAAGTACATGAGAAACGCTCAGGCCTTGGCTGTCATGAATTTCTAGCAAAGACGGGACAGTACAAATTCTATCTATCATTTGAAAGTTCCGCCTGCAGAGATTATATCACTGAGAAGGTAAATCATCCTCTTAAACTCGGTCTCGTGCCGGTTGTCTACGAAGGTTTGTCCACAGAGGAGTATACAGCCATGTTGCCTCCTGGATCATTCATCGATGTACGCAACTTCACATCTCCTAAACATCTGGCTGAGTACTTGTGGTATTTAGATAAGGACGACAAGGCCTACCTGGCCTACCATGCCTGGAGGGGGGAGTGGGAGTTGGCAGGATGGGGTAGGGTATGGTGAGGTGTGTCGTGCCCTGCACAATGTCGGCAATGTGCCGCCAAGAAACGTAAACTGGGCCAAATTCTGGGACCCGGCCACAGAGTGTGATGATCATCTCTTAGAGAAAGTCCTAGGGAAAAATGATTACGATTCTCTCTTTTTTTTCTTTCATAGTTTCTGGTATATTCATAATCCAAGTCAGAAAATGCCTTGAACTCTATATACATAAGGACCACTTCACTTCTATATTATATATTGTGCAGGGTTCCCACAAAAATTTCAGATTGAAATTCCATGACATTTCTATGACATTCCATGACAAAAATCTCAATTTTCCATGACATTTATTACATTCTTGTGGGGGGGGGGGGGGTTAGGAGACTTGGCCCCAGAGAAATCTCTAAAATCTAGAGAGCAAATGTTAAAATCTCAAGAGATTTTGTAACATTAATTCTGTTATTTTCATTCCCATGACATTCCATGACACACAGCAAATTTAAAGAAAATTGCATAACATTCCATGACTTTCCATGACATGTAGCAACTCTGATTGTGGTAAAGCCAGATGCTCCAGCCATTGAGTGCAATTGAAATCACAATACAATATTTCAGATAACACTTGAATTAATATAATATGCCGATGTATGAATAATCAATGAAAAAGTAAAAAGCATCAACTTCATCAAATTTATTCGGAAGAAAAAGATACAGAATATTCTCACTCTTTCACGGCCATACAACCAGTAAAGTGTAAAGGTACTGAAGTGTCTATATACTTCAAAATATTGCTAAATGTAACTGTTTAGTGAAAAGAAAAATCCGGTATTCTAATATTTTAGACAACAGTAAAGTTTAATATATGATTTTACCATTTGAGATAGCACCATTTTAATTATTCTTCACTACAAGCATTTAAAAGTATCTTTACTTTCTTTCTTCATAAATAATAGAGAGATTAAGGCCTGCATAGTATTTCAATGCACTACATTCTTGGGTGCCAAGAATGCAGCTCAGGTGAATAGCTCACCTGTCTCACATTCATGCATCATGCTGACCCTATGGTGTTACACTCCTGAACAGAAAGACACCTCAGGAACTCATGTTCATTTGTTGTAACTTTCCCTAATGCAGCTGTGCTCCATTAGTGCATCACACCAATCCTTTGGGAGTGTATCAACCCTGAAGGGTTGGCAGGATGCATGCACCAAGCCAACAAAAGGGCATAGTGGTTCATTGAAGCACTATGCTTCTAAAGAGGGTTAAATCTTCCATTTAATTGTCACAGCAAAGCACCAGGCTTGGCTGATATGTTCACGGTGCGCCCAGATATAACTATCAAGTTACATGAGACAATCCATTCTTAAATTCCCTATCATTCAGATCCTTTCCACGCAGATATAATGATTACAATTCTACAACTAAGTGACAAGATAAACAAAGCATGCAGTATATCTAATGGATATGTATATATAAAACCTGTATGTACATGTGTATAAAATGATATGTTTGTTTGTTTATACATGATATGGTTGATGTCATCATCATTTGCACTATACAAAACATCATAATTATTGAGTTTTGTTTTACCAGCGACTATTTTGACCAGCTGTTGACTTACTTAAAGATGGATTATCAGCTATAAAATCAGAGCTTAGCTATAAAGTTTCATGAAGATGCTACATCACTGTATATGTGCTATCCAACATATAGCTGCTGATCCATCTTTAAGCATTTTTCTAAGGCTATAGTATACCTGATTGTCATTGAAACCACTAACATATGTGTACTCCAAAGAAATATGGTTATAAATTGATGATATAAGGTTGGCTGGTATAATATCAAACATATAAATGTATTTTGATTCTATACAAGACTATACATGGGTTTTACATTTTTCATTTCAAGCACACAACAATCTTATACTTAATATATATATGAGATAAAATGATATGTAGGATATGATATGTTTTATGGCAAGTAGATATTCATTAGATATTTCTCACATTTCTATCTCCAACCAAGCTACTTCTTCCCTAATTGTAAATAGTAGTTTACAAACAACCATAATGTTTGTAAACAAGAGGGCGCTTATTCCATGACTCGTTGCTAAAACGGGTGATACCGGTATATACACAACATGTGATATTTAACCAATAATGTATGAATATCACCGAACGCAGGGTGTGTATTCTTGAATAATGACCGAGGTGCGTAGCACCGAGGTCGTTATTCATGAATACACACCCTAAGTTCGGTGATATTCATATATTATTAGGTTAATTATACGATATTTCCATTCAAATGCCTTTATTTACCTTATATTCGACCTAATTTCGCCATTTTGAAGGATTATTGACTGAATATCACTCGTACAGCAGTAGCGCCATGTTGTTTTGAGCTCCCACCATCCCTGCTCGCTGATTGGTGGAGCGGGGTGACGTCATATCCTCAATCTCCAACACTGAGTTCAACATAGAATTTGTGAGGGGGGCCAGCTTGGGGTTATGTTATATACTAACCAGCGTTTCCCTCCGCATTAACCACAGCCGGATAGGCATGGCAGCTAGCGTCGCCGCCTCACACACCATGGGTACCCGGATCGATCCTGGGTGGAAACGAACCTTTTTCAAAATGCCTATTTCTATGTGAAAAAAAGTCCCTAGAATTATTTTAACGAAAGGCTAAGTAAAGTCCAACTTCTACCTTTATAGTAAAAAAGAAATTAGAAAAAAATTTGGATTTTCAAAGAAACTAGACCAAAAAATGCCTTTTCTTCTGTAACTCGGTAAATAATGGTCCTACAGGGCTGGAAATCCGCCTGTAGACTCCTTGTTTCGCCACCTACCTCTACCAGCGCCTTCACGGCGTGGTGGTTAGCACATCGGACTTCTAGTCTTGATGTAGCGTGTTCGAGTCTCCATAGAACCTCGGATTTTATGGCTGCCAATTCCCATTCAGAATCGTTCTGATATTCAGGATATCAGAACGATTCTGAATTCCCCATTCAGAATCGTTCTGATATCCAGAATATCAGAACGATTGCACCCCCGCAAGTCTCCTGTATGCACCAATATCAGAACGCGAATATCACCTAAAATGGTCGGTGTCGCCCATATCGTATAATAAACCCTTGTATTGTATACCATACACATATATAGGAACTTAGCAATATCAATAGAATATTCAGTTTGCATTATTATTTTCTAGGATCTTAATACCAAATAGTTGGTAAATAGTCTCCTGGTATCTTGTTCTCCTATTATATTACATAGTTTACATGTTATCTGGTTTTGCAGTAGGTAAATTATATTGTATGGTACATAATATAATAGAGACTTGGCAAATAGAGGGCAAATATCAATAGTCTCTTACAACACCATTCAATTAAAACATTAATATTTACGTGTAGAACATGCATCTAATCTTGAAAGTCTTTCAGTTAAAAAAGACATTCAAAAAATATGTTTATCCCCAGTAATGCATAGATATGTAAAAGCGCATTGTTACCATTTCACAATTCAGTTCTTGATTTTGGAAAAGAAAACTTATACCTATAGTAAGCAGGATAAGAATCACACTTATTTCCATCTGTTAGCATCAGATGTCAATCTACCATTAATGCATTTAAACCATTTCAATCCTTTTTCACATACACACCCAGATTGAACAAACATAGTTTCATCTATAACACCTAGACTAGATACTTACATGTTGTATATAATTATAAATGGCAAGAAACCAAGTCTGGGAAATATACAAATGTACATGTTGAAAGTGTCATTTCAAAAACTCATCCTCACTAGCATTCTGATATGTGATATCATCATTCAATAAACATACAAAAACCACTAGATGTGTCCTCTTTAGCCACAAAGTTAAGATGCAGTCACAAAGGGAGAGAAGTGGCCATTATGGTATAAGACTAATAATTTGTATCAATCTACACAATTCTTGCATCTGTAATATATATAAAAAAATTGACAATGAAACGCTTACAGAACTACTCGAGAATGTGTAATGAAACCCATCGGTAAATACTTCTACTGTGAACTCTAAATCCAGAGAGATCATTCACAGTGTCATGCTACTCAGGTGTTATATTACCATTATTGACATCAATATTGTAATCAGATGTATGTAGCAGATCTTCCACAAATATATTGGATGATATTTAGTTAGATTTCATTGAAAAGGTTTTGTCTACAACCATAACATTATTAAACACTTTAGAAAAGATTTTTAAGGTTTTTCTAAATGTGAACTGTTCCATTAAATTAATGGTGAGTTGATTTTTTTACTTCAACACTGTTCAATATAAAAGTTCACAGCTTTGTTACAATAGTAGACCTTACACTCATATGCTGTTCCCATAATGCATGATGTTTGTTTATAATCTGGCCTCACGTGTGCACGATTCAGTTCTTAACAAAGTCAGAATACATGTGTAAGGCCTGTTGAATGAAATAGTGGTACCTGGACTATTTCCTGGTGGTGTATTTCTTTCGAGTGACATATAATAGCTTTTAGTCCAGTGCTCATTGAGGAGAATTTTGGTGTAATGTGACGTTGCATATCGCTCCCATCATAAGACCTTGTTTTCGGCTCTTGGTACCTCGGTGATGCTGTCTGGGTGTAAATTAAACTTCCTCTGCTGATACCATAATGAGCAACCTGATGGTGTAGTCAATGACTTGTATACTGCTCTAGTTTACACCAGCTGACCTCTCATGTCTGAGGGCGGGGGTCGGGAGGCGTCGACCGATGGCGGCCGAGGAGAGGCACTATGGGTAGAGGCTGGGGTCAAAGGTTAAAGCGGTTAGTCAAATCTCCACACAATTACAATCACAATCAATTATAATTATTAAGCAACTGACAAACATATATGGGCACTGACTCGTTTTTTTTAAAGATTGAGCGTGTGAGTGGCCTCACAGATGACTCAGGGTAAGCTGAATCTGTAGCTTATCATGTACTGAGATAAAGTACTACCTTATAATCATTCATTGGTCCATTCTGGCATCAGAAATGAATTGCTTGTTAAAAAGTACCCTAAAGTCATGTGTCATACATGTATGTTATTCCATCTCAGGCCAGCAGGTGGGTGTGGGTAAGCAGGTGGGTGTGGGAGAGCAGGTGGGTGTGGGTGTGCAGGTGGGTGTGGGCGACTGTTGCAGGCTGCGGGCATGTACCGCCTTCTGTCCCTATCAAAAAGCCAGTTGATCGGACAATAAACGGCGACGATATGGGTGGTACAGTTTTGAACTGCTCTGGACGCTCCTTTTATCCTGACGCTGTTGCTGCCAACTCTCGTGTTGTATCATGGACTTCTAGGAGTGTACAAGAAGTAGGGGTGGCACCACCCTTTGCTGTACGGTCAGTATAGGAACTAAAATATTTTTTGGTGATGCTCTATATTGGAAACTTTTATTTAAATTCAATTTAAACGTTTAAGATGTTTTTTATTGTGTGTTTGAGGGTATTTTCACTGGAGAAGATGGCATTTCTGCGTGTGAAGAGAGAAATATGGGAGACTTTGGCAAAAGTAGTGATTTCTATCTTTGCTTCAACACTGAAGCCTATGTGGCTTTCATTTAGAGGGTAGCAATTTAAGAATACTTAAGAGTTTAAGGAAAAGAGAGAAATCACTACCTAAAGATCGCAGGCCAATTACAGCAAGAAGGAAAGACATTTTAAATTTCTTTTCGAAGGAAACATTTGTCCCCTGATCTTGCCTGTCTCTCCATGGTCTTATTTAATGGCTGTGGGCCATGGACATTAAATGAGAGCACTTCTCCCATGTAACAAAAACGTCTTAAACCTTGGTTGGGTCGTTTAGTATTACTCAGTTACCCTGAGTCAATTACTTCCAAAGGCCTATACCTCAAAATAAGATTACAAGCTACTAAATGATATTGGAAATTGCTTTTGTCATAATGAGTACAAATACAAATGATCAGTACCCATATGAGCGGGTAAAATCACACATGCATGCTTGAAAGTAAATCAAAGAGTTAATAGTTCCATGCAATGAATTTCCAAAGTAGGCCTCACAATTGCTGAAACATAAGTGTAAGTTAAATCAAGTAATTCACTTATGGGGATAAGTAGTACTGAATGGGTTGCCACACTAGGGTTTTGGATATCTCTGTTGGATATCATTGGGTAAATGATCTGGTAAAGGTAGTTGAAGATTTATCAAATTTTCTAAATTGCAATGACCTTTCTTGAAATGTACTTTGAATCAATTCAAACATAGAACACATAAAACACTCAACTAGAAACCATCTCATATAACCAACACCATCTTAAGGGGATGTCAATGGATCCTTAATGCTTTGCAGGAATGATTTGTTGATATGATATTATCTGAGGTATTTTGACCGGGTTTGAGGTAGCTTGAGTCAATTTATACATTTAAAGGCAAGATGCTTAAAATACTCTACCAAATTGTATAAAAGCTCAAAGATCTACTAGAGGTAAAGGTATCTTAAGATGGAATCAATTTTTGATTAAAATGAAGTAATACATAACATGCCATTTTTAATCTAGATTAAATCTGAACAATATTATTTCTGGCTCATAATCAAATATTAGCTAGCTGACTATACAAATCACAACTAAAATCACTCATTATGGAAGGAGAGGGGAGGGGAACATGCATATTGGTAGTTGTAGGAAGGGATAGGAAAGGGGTGCAGGGATGTCCATTACCAAACCTATTCTATGTACTATACTCTTTAGTAGGGATAGAGGGAGACACTCTCCCCAGGAACTGACTGCAACAAGTCACTGACTCTGATTGACACTCTCCATCAAACCGGTATCACACACCACAGTTGGAGCCAGCCTGTGCTGTACCGTAAAACCTTGCATATAGATGTCGCGGCTACTATTGTATTACTATACCAGTGCGGCTTATGGGATTGACCTAGGGTCAGGTTATACAGTGTATAGATGTATACTACAGTACTAACATGGCCATAATCAGATAAGTTAGGGGTGCTGCTAATACGGTAGATACCGCTGTCGCCATGATTTATCATGTTAAGATGTCTGCTGAGAGCCAGAGTCTAGTTGCAGTACAAGGGGTAAATCTAGGATGCTGGGAGTCCAAAAGTCACCTTTTCCATCTCCTTTTTAGTTGTTATCATGATCACACAAATTCACCGCGGAGCTGGGAGCGGGATTGGGACAGGGTGGATGGGACATGGTAATGAGGGGGCGTGGCTTGTCGGTGAGGGGGCGTGGCCTGGCGCTGGAGGGGCGTGCCTTGGTACAGTGGAGGCGGGGCCTCATAGTCATAGTGCTGTGACTGGGGGCGGGAAGGGGGACGGGAAGTGGGGCGGGATCCTGGGCTCTGGAAAGCTGAAAATAACCAGAGAATACCAATGTTTTAGTATGTTTCCCTCTTGTTCATATTAATTTTCTCTAACAACTTTGAATTAATCCCTGAGAGCAATTCAACTGCATTCTAACCCTACCCTACCCTCCCAACCACTTTAAAGATGTGTTAGGAGCTAATTTGGAATCGATTTCAATTTTTCAGTTACACAAACTAGTTGTGTTCATAATGTATGTATAGATATGTGTGTTGCTTTTAAATCATTCCCATACTTATAAATTCATTAAATATAGAGATAATCAGGTCAGAATAGGTCAGGCGACCCGTCTCTATTAGAATAAGAGTCTCCTGATCTGGTTTTCTCTATATTCAATGCATCTGTCATCATCAGAATGATTTAAAAAGCCACACATATATTAATATGGCCATTATAAACACAAATACGTTGTAGATAACTAAAAGCTCCTAACCCATCTTTATCAAGAATGATGAAATAACTTAGCATAATAGTAGCATAAATAGACAAAGGTGCACGAGTTTTAGTCTGTTGACTGGGTTATTTCACGAGTTGACCTTGGGCCGTATTTCACGAGGCCGTAGGCCGAGTGAAATGCGGCCCAAGGGTCAACAAGTGAAATAACCCAGTCAACAGACTGAAATGAGTGTACCTTTGTGTTTATTATTTGTCTTTTTCGATTCAAAATACCGAAATTATTGTAGGGGGGGAGTCTAAAAGGGCTATATTAGCTTATTTATATGCCGTTCAAATGTAAACAAACTGCCGTTTTGATGACGTCACAGGGCCCTGAAATACGGCCATGGGTTATTTCACGGGGCTATGCAATACGGCGTTCTATGGTCAAGTCAATGGGATAGACGTATTTGATAAAATAGCACTGAAATAATGAATTGTGTCTCCAGTTCCCCATATTACACTCACCAGGTGGGGGTGCGTAGCGGGGTGTGGGGCCCCCAGTGGGAGGCATCTCCTCACGGTCGTAGTTCCTGGTGGGCAGCGGGGGCATACTGCGGGGCGCTTCATTCAGGTTGGATGAGGACCGAGTCGGTGGGAGAGGCGGTGGTGGACGAGATGGAGGAGGCATACTGGGTGGTCCCTGTAACAGACGAAGAATATTGCAAGTTCGTGTATAAATAAATTAACATTTTATTTCTCGTTCGGTCTGTGCGGTCCCTGTGAACCTGCTGACCTGCCAGCCTCCAGTTGTTTTCCCAAAACTTTTATGTTTCTCTCACATTTTGCAAGCCTTTTTGGCATTTGACTGAGGTGATAGCATGGATAAATTTGGGTATTGGTGTTCATAAATGGGTGGAATTATGTCCTCATTGAGGTGTCATAAATATATTATATGACTTAGTTAGCTCAGTGAATTTATTTCCATAATTACTTAAGATTCTCTGGTTGAAATGATGTAATGGCCATGGCTTAGGCTTAGATGTTAGCCTTATATCATTTCTACCCCTACCTGGTCGGCGCGTGGAGCCCGGTGGTGGTCCCGGGGCAGGGTGCTGCTGGGGTTGATGCCTTTAGTCAGTGCCCGGAGCTGGTTGGCGTATTCCTCCCGGTCATCAGGGGGGCTGCCTGGGGGCACTCGCGGCATGCTGCCATACGTATCTGTAACCAGATATAGGGAACATCTTCTTAACAAAACATTTGTATAATTGTGGGCTGTAATGGAAGAATTTCCCAAAATGATGTCATGTTTTCATAATCATATACATATTTTTTATATATATAAATCATAACTACTTCAAGAAACATAATTATTGCAATATGGGACAATACATTACAAACCTGGATGCCATGAATAAAACAGTGCTTAAGATCAGCTCAATGACCTATTCAGTCCTGTATTGTATTTCTATATAACATAGTAGAGAACAGACACCCTATATGACTTAGGGACTTTAACTGATTTCTATAGAGATAATTCACCACTTTTGGTAGGTGTAGAGAAGGCCCAAGAGATATCTCATGTACCGACAAAAAGTAGGTTGGGCTACCTAAACACAACTCACCATATTTGCGGTTGTCCCAGGGCTGCTGAGGTACGACTTGGAGAGAGCGTGGACCATCGAAGGCCGGCGAGGGGCCGTACGGGGCTGGTCCGAGGTGGGGGGCAGAGCCGACATGGGGCGGGGGCCCATACAGGTTGGAGGAAGGAGGTCGGTAGAAGCTGTAGTTTGGTGGAGGCAGGAAGCGCTTCAGTTCATCTTCCGGCTGGAAAAAGAGCAAGGGATAAATTGCTATGTCTGATGATTTTGCCTCAGAAATCAGTTTTCTTTCAAATGGACCAGGATGTTCCCTAATCCACACATGAGTTGCAACCTACTTCAGAAAATATTTGATCTAATTGTCATCTTTATGCTAAATGTGCTATGTTTGATGTGCACACCAAAAGTAGCATCCATTGATAATACACTTATACGAGAGGTCAGAACCGCGCTGTGGTTTATCTGGATGAAATCAATTTTTCATTGAAATAAAGTAATATACATAATATGCCATGTTGGATCTACATTAAATCTGAACAATATTATTTCTGGTTCATAAATGGAGGAATTTCAGCTCATTGAAGGCTGTAGGTACATACGTCGTAGACCCTGTAGTCGTCGTGGAAGTCATCTAGGGACCGGTCGTACGTGGTGTAGCTCTTGGAGTCCTCCGTGATGGTGGGAGCTGAGAACATCTCCACTGTGTTGGCATTACTCGCACCTTCTGACTGATCTAAGGAGGGGAAGAGCAAGTAGAGAATTTTTGTTTATGTATAACTCAATTGTTTATACCGTATTTCCCCATGTATAAGCCGGGCCCCGAGTATAAGCCTGGGGGTGTAATATGTACTCAATAAAAATCATATTTCAGGCCATAACTCCACTTCTACTTAGAGTATTTACATAATTCTTTCGGCTATGTGACCCCTATTTACTCCATGTATGTATATAGCCATTTTAAAAAGAGAGACAAAGCTTAAATTGGTAAGAAAATTATTGGAAACGTTACAGTAAATGTGTCGGAATAGTAGGTAATAAAGAAAATTGTAAGAAGGTATCAAGATGTTTCTACAGTTAAAGGAATATAAGCCTGCCCCGAGTATAAGCCTGCCCCGTGTATAAGTCTGGTCAGTTTAGCACTTAGTACTTGTATAAGCCCGGGCTTATACACGGGGAAATATGGTAAATTAAATGACCAATCATTAAGAAATTTCAGATTGTGGGTGGTTGTTCTTCATATTCCTCATCCTTATCACCACACACTAAAGCAGACTGACTGTGCCAGTAGTTAATCTTTTTCGACCATTGTCTATTTCCTATTCAATATTATCGATTGATTGGATTGATTGTCTACCGGACACATCATGATGAGAAGGAACATGAAGCGTTGCAGCATTATGCTGTCCTTAAAGGACTAAATATTTACCTTTCTCCATTTTCTTCTTGCGGCGGCGATAGAAGAAGAGGATGAGGAGGATGTTGAGGCCGAGCAGCAGCATACCAAATATGGACACGGTCAGGATAATGATGAGAGGCACATTGTCATCCTGCACCAGAGCTGACACTGTAAAACATGACAGTTATTTTAAAGTTGTCTTGTAAGTCATTTTAAAGTTGTCTTATCAGTCATTTTAAAGTTGTGTTATAAGTCATTTTAAAGTTGTCTTATCAGTCATTTTAAAGTTGTCTTATCAGTCATTTTAAAGTTGTGTTATAAGTCATTTTAAAGTTGTGTTATAAGTCATTTTAAAGTTGTCTTATCAGTTATTTTTAAGTTGTCTTATCAGTCATTTTAATGTTGTCTTATCAGTCATTTTAAAGTTGTCTTATCGGGTATTTAACCAGCAATAGGCTGGCAAATGTGAAAGTGGTATGCTGAATATATAGACAAAGGCCCATGGCTATGGGGTCATTTTGTACCGTTCTTCACAAGGTGAGTATAGGGCGGTATCCCACGAATCCGAAGCGAAGATCAGTACAAAATTGACTCCCCCCCCCCCCCATAGGCCTTTGCCTTTATTTCATGTTTTTATTTTCTGTTCAGAATAAGTTAAATTTTATTTGAATGGCCATAGAAATCCAAACAAATAAAGATGTCACAGGTCATGTGATACAGGAACATCGTATCCCCTGGGGGGCATGGGATACAGAATATCCAGTACTTAAGCATAGTGAACGTTGTATCCATCATGATATAATGGGCTGTACTCCTACTAAACATAAATGGTATACCAAATTTGGAGGTAATATGTCAAAGGTGGAGGTGGTATCCAAATATGGACATCTGGAAAATCATGTGTTGATGCCTGCTATTTAAAACAGTGAGATGAAATCCAGCGCTGGTATGTCTTATACATATATTACTGTTAACAGTCATCGCAGACAGCAAGACCCTGTATTAGTAATTTTGCTTCCATACCTGCGGTGCGGCCCGTCAGTGCGTCCTGGTATGGGCTGGATCCAAACGAGTTGACTCCCTTCACTGAGAACTCATACTCCGTGCCACGACTCAGGCCTGAAAATGTACAAGTTCATGAATTATGTTTTTTTTTCTCAGGTAGGACTACTGTGAATCAATTGGTTTCATTTTAAAATATTTAATTTAGCGGTTTTTTTTAGTTTTCTTTTTTAAATTAGTACATATTTATATGTAAACATATTATCTAAAAACAAGAGTATGTAGGCCTATGCATGGTTATAAATCAGTGTAGCAATGGACAGTAATATTCTTTGGCACGGTGCTTTTCCATTGAACAGACATGGACTGATACATCAAAATTTATCTCCATTCAGGAAAAAGTGAACTACATATATCCATTCATACATATATACACTATTACTACCACATGCAAATGAGTTATTCCATATCTCATATGGAAATGCCGTGCAACTCCATAATATGAGAAAAGCAACACACCTGTGACAACGTAGACGGTGGCATTTTTGGGCATCACTTCCTCGGTCTTGTAGCCCTCAGCCCCCACCCTGCGGTAACGGATGTGGAAGCTCTGAGGAGCACCACCGTTAAAGCCGGGCGTCCACGCTAAGGTGACGCTGTTATGTGTAGAACTCCTGATGGTCACATCATACGGTGCTGCCGGCTCACCTGGAAAGTTGGAAAAGGCATACACATTTGATCAGCCAGCTTTAATATTTTCCATTTCATATATATGGCCTTTTTTCTATTCTTTGGATTATGGACACCTTGAGAAATTTCTCTAGTATGGAGAACAAAATAAAAAAGAATTTAAAATAAAATAAAATTAAGACTTTCACGTTTTACTACCTAAATGGTCCGATTTACACACCATAAAAACTGACATGTAGCAATGTAACTGGAGATTCACAATTTTATTCTTAGTGCAGGGGTGTTCAGACTAGTGCATATGAATAGTGAAATCTCATTTTTCATTTCCTGGTCTGTTTTTACACCGCTGATGAATTAAGACTTCAGTCAATCACAAACTTTTGAAACAGGGTACTATCAAATAATGTAGTATTTATCTTACTTGTGTCGGCAAGGTTTATGGAGTGTTGATCAGTGCCCAGTTCATTGTGCGCCTTACACACATAAGTGCCGTAATCCTCCTTAGTGACGTTAAACACTTGTAAGGTGGAGGTATACTGCACAATGTTGTCTTTGGTCGTCTCCTCATGAAACCGGATCCCAGTCACATCCAATTCTTTGTTATTCTACAAAAGGAATAACATTGTAAGATAAGAAATCATTACATTCATGGAGTCAACAACACTATGCTAAATATATAATCTGTATGAAGGACTTTAAATTTCTTTTTTTAATTCATTAGGATGAAAACAAATGTTTTTGTAATTTATTTATCTGTGGAAGTTGCATTGAATTGCTCATTGTTCTTGAATCTGTAAAAGATGGTAGTATTTCAACATACAAGAAAAAGTTCATGGTTTATGTTGATGACACTAGAGCAGCATTCATGGATCATGCCAACCCTACAAGGTTGATCACTACCCAGTAAACAAAAAACGTTATACAACATTCTATAACGTTATATAACGTTTCTCTAAGGCTCCTTACTATGGCATAATGTTATATAAAGTTTTAAAACGTTATTTTTGTTAGGTGGGTACACTCCTAAAGGGTCCAGCATGATGTACCAATGCAGTGTGAGCAAGTTACTGTGCTGGTCAATAATGATGACAAATGTAACTTTAAAGGGTCAAGTAAGACAGCGACTTACCCTGAACCACTTGAACTTGACGGAGGGTGCACCCTCAGCCTTACACAGCAGGGACCCAGTCTCCATGTTACGTGCAGCCGCCCGCGAGTAACGTGGGGCGCGGTCTATCTCTGGGGCATCTGGACAAGTCAGGAATAATAGTTGATTTATGTTCATAGTAGTTATACGTATATACACACAGAAAAGTAAAGGAGTCAACTGTGGCTATATGTAACTTTTGTTACCACATTATGTGTGTTAATATTACAATACTCTGTATAAATCGTAATACAGCCATTCATCTAGACACCATTTGTAACAGATTCGGTGTGTATATAGACATCTATCTAAAATAAAAGCTCCTTTTATTTCTTTTTCAAGTGTTAATTTTTCATATGTTTTTAATGTCTGAACATGGGAGCATTTCAGAATGCTAAAATTACTTTGAAAAGGTATAGCGTGTGTGTGAGTAATGGTGATTCAACGCAGTGTGATCAGCAAAGGGAATATTTGTGGAAGTAATTTTTATCAAGTTAACTTAGGTTTTTCAGCACTAAAGAAAAGTATGCATTACACTGTGTCTTAGCAAAAGTGAATACGTGTCTGTTACCCCACAAGTAATTAATGTTTGACATCAAACAATATAGGGCATGATATATCAATACTGCAATATTAAAAGAGTCAAGTGAGAAGTTAAACACTACCATATTAGCCATACAATATATACCTAAACTATATTTATATGAACCTTACATTTCACGACAAGACTAGCTTCGGCTGTCACCGCTGCACCGATACCATTTGTGGCTTCACATACAAAACTCCCAGAATCCTCCTTGGTCACATTATGGACAATTAACTTGGACATCCCGGGTGATGTCTCCTCGATAGGTCGCGACATATTGTAGCCTGCCCGCGACCATTTCACCGCAGGAGGGAGAGGGTTACCCTTGAAGTGACATTCCAGGATCCCGATGGTGTTGTGGTCAACATTTACACTTTCAGTAACTTTGGCGACCTCTGCTGGGTCTGAAAATGGTATGGAAACATTGTTAAAGATCATGAGAAGGTTTGGCAGTATGTATGGCATTTTTTGGGAAGCCCTAAATTGCAAGTCAATGGGCAAATAATGTCTTCCCAAATGTGTAGTAGATTTCTAGGCATTCAGATTGTGTATCTATATGAACTGCATCGAATAGGGAGGAATGACATGAAGAACTTTCTGTTATAAGGAACACATATCCATTGGCAAAATTGCCCAATCTCTTTATATCTAGTATTGGTTATAAGGAACATTGCTTATAACTATAAGGCCCAAAAAAGGTTTGTTTCAGGTAACAGGGCAAGAAAATGTAGGGTCGGTAGGTCTTTATTTTTCGTGTTTTTTTTAAACATGAAATACTAGCCAGCTTCTCCGAGGACCCTAAAATTGACCAAAATAGGATAAAATGATGCATGCTTCTTCAAAATTGCATAAAGGAACGTAGGATCGGCCCTGTTTTGGTAGGGTTGGTCGGGTGACCTGAAACAAACCTTTTTTTGGGCTATGGGGCAAATATGCCTTGCTAAAAGGCTCTCAAGGATATACACCACACCATAATCTAGGATAAGAACTTAATATTGTACTAGACTATACTCACTAGACTTCCCAGTAAATAAGTTTAACTGTTTTCTTAATTTTACAAATTCCCAGATGTTTGTAGAATCTTGGTTTCTTTTTTCATCAAAATCTGATGGATTTTTCCATTACAACCTGAATAAATACACACTACTTTAGGCCACTCAAAAAGAAGTAGTTTCTCCTCACCAAGGACTGAAATTTGATACCAAATATACCAATATTTGTCCAATTCTATCATGTTTTTCGTCAAGAATATGCAAAAAAAAACAAAAAAAACGAATTCCCTCAAAAGCTGATCTTTATGATGCGTGCGGTGATGAAAAACCATTTTATTTTTTAAAGTGGCCTTAGTACTTACATTGTACATCCAGTGTAACAGAGAAGTTAGAGGCGCCTTCTGAATTGGTGGCCTGGATTGTGTATATGTCGGCATCCGCCCGGGTGACATTGGTTATGTTGAGTGTCGCGCCGTCAATGATAAAATGTGGGATACTCACATCCCTCTTTGCTTTTGTTTCATGGGTGAGTTTCTCACTACCTTTGAACCAGACGTAGGTGACCGCTGAAGGATTGGCGGTGGCGGTGAGGTCAAGAAACCCGGCGTGGAACTCGACAATACTGAAGGTACCCAGGGCTGTCGCTGCAAACACTGGCTTATCTGTGTGTGAGCAATATGGGCATTTATTTCATGGTGAATACGATCAATGCTTAAGCAATTGGAGGGTCATTCCCCCGTGGAATGTGCAATAACCCCATGCATCCAGAAAGGGTGACTTTTTAATTGTAAAGTTCTGTTTACGTTGGTTTTAGCAGAATCATCATGATATTGTCAGTAATGGCTATGTGTCCCAACATCTCACATCAGGAGATTCACAGGACAATTATCTGTCAAATAGTGTATATCAAAATGCAAGAGTTTGAGGTTTTATTTACATATTCTTTGGTTAACTTCAGAAATGTTCAAAAACTTGATCAACTATTTTTTGAAAAGTCACACTTTCTTGCAGCATTGGTCTATAGATTGTATTGCATGCTATGGCCCATATTTCACGCCCCGGGAAAGTTTCATGCTTTTTAATGTATTCACAGGTACTTTTCTCTTTTTCATGGAAAACCATGAAATAAATACAGAGCATCACTTAAAAGTCACCTTATCAGTGGTTACTACACTCGCGGTACCTGGGCCGTATTCCTGGGGCCGTATTGCTCTAGGCCAATGGCCAGCGTGCAGTACGGCCCAGGCACCACTCGTGTAGTAACCACTGACTCAGTGACTTTAGCGTGCAGCTCTTTCTATTTATTGAGGAATGGTTGGTGGTAGCTGCTAGATTGTTTCTGCTAGATTGTCTCTCTTTTCATCCCCTACCTCAATCTTTACATCCCTCCTTATCTAGGCATCATCCATCAAATTATGTCGCACAAATATAGCCCATTTCCAACCCCCCCCCCCCCAGTCCCTTTCATGCTTTTTCAGCTCCATCCGTCATAAACAGACCAACAACACCAAACCCCTCTGCCATGACATTTTATGAATGGCCCCCTACCTCCTTTACTTGCTTTTTACCTTTCTTCATAAATTAAGTTCCCTACTGTGTCATCCACTTTCTCTCTGAAACATATTAACCCTTTAAGGACGGCATGCCACTAAAGATGACATTGGTCTTCATGATGCATCAATGCAGCCCCAGCGAGTAACTCACCGATGCTGCATTGGTGCATCCTGCTAACCTTCCGGAAGTGTCTCCACCCGGTTGGTTCAACATGATGCTTGAATGCAGCACTGGCCAGGGCTGCATTCGTGCATTATGACGATCAAGGACAATATGCATTAATAGATACTACTATCCTTAAAAAGGTTAGTAAAGCTTCATAAGGCCAAAAAAAAAGGTTAGTTTCAGGTCACCCGACCGACCCTTCCAAAACAGGGCCGACCCTACGTTTTTTATGCAATTTTGAAGAAATTTCCATAGTTTTACCCTTTTTGGTCAAATTTTGGATCTTCGGAGAGGTTGGCTGGCACTTTCATGTTAAAAAAAAAAGTTTAAAAAAAATTTATATCCGACCTACCGACCCTACATTTTCTGACCATGTTACCTGAAACAAACCTTCTTTTTTTTTTGGCCTAATTAGCCTACACCTCCTGCATGGCAGAACCTAGAGAATCCACATGCAGCTTACTGTGCGTAATGTGGGATGTTAAACAATCCTTTCTTAGGCCATACCAAATAAAAAAGTTGGTCTACGGATTTCCCGCACCATATTTTCGAAAATGCTAATTTTTTTTTTTTTTAATTTTTTTTTTTGGTGGCCCTTTTTCTGATCGATAGCCAGAATTGGGAGTTGGCAAAAAAGATTCCCTCAGAAAAAATTTAAATGTTGCCCGCTCCACTTGATTTAAGGTTAAAATCCACAGACAAAAATAAAATTTGAGAACAAATTGTTTTCGCTTGCGCGTACCATATTTTCAAAATGAAAATCCGTAGACCACCTTTTTATTTGGTGTGGCCTTATGTAGAAGTGTGAGGTCTGGATTTTCTTTTAGCATTACATCACCTCATAGATTCGATCACAAATTACCATCCTTGAAAAGAACTAGGGTGAATGTGGACGGTCTGAGCTTACGCTTATACAGATGCAAGGGTTCTTTTATGTCTCATGCTATTGGTACTGCTAGCATACTACCGGGTAGGTATAATATCAAGGCAGAATATACTGATTAGGCCAAAATTCCTCCCATTTTCGTATAATTTGGGGGGGGGGGAAATTTCAGTAAAAAAAAGTTTTTTGGTAGAAAAAACACAAAAATGCCTTCCAAAAAAAAAGAGAATTGGGTAGGGCCAAAAAATAGGGTCGCTAGGGATACCTGAACACAACTTTTTTTTGGCCTTAGGAGAAAAAGTAGAGCACCCTAAATACCGGAACTGTGGAGCAGAGAATGTCCCAACCACTGGTCATTTTTGCATTTTTTAAGGGTTGGCAATAACTAAACATTCCCATGGGACAATTTCACACTGAAAAATGTCATCTACATTGCCTGTTAGTTATGTGACCTTTGGCTGTATACGACAGACATTACTTGCCTAATAAAAATAATTCGAACCCAAAAAACTATTTATCATTTGGAGAGCTATTTAAACTGGACACATTTTGGGGACCCCCGTATATTTATTGAATGTGTATTCCGCAAATTTGAGGATGTCCGCAAATTTCATTTTCTATACTTAAGCATACACATATGGACCTCCGTATATATTTGCGGACATCCGCATATATTTGCGGAGCTCCATAAATATATTTGCAGACGTCCGCAAATTTGTGGAGAAACAGCACCCTGGAGCTGCAACACCTTAGGGAGTGTTCATTTATTAGTTACAGGGGGGGTAGTGGGTTTGGGGGAGGGGGCATAAAAATTTCCGACCCCTCCTGAGGGGGGGGGCGTAAAAAATTCTGACCCCTCTAGAGGGGGGAGGGGGGCGTAAAAAAATTAGCCCCTTTTTAGCAAAAAAGCCTGCGCATTACTATAGTTCAAAGGGGGGTGGGTGAAAAATTTTCGGCGACGGGGGGTGCAAAACGTTCCACGCGCTCTCGAGGGGGGGGGCGTAAAAATTGTTCGCCCCTCCACACGAAATCTCACCACCCCCCCTGTTATTAACAAATGAACACTCCCTTACTGGTTGGCGGGGGGGGGGGGGAGGCAGTCATTCATCTTAAGGGGATGTGCATATAATTATGTGTCCTCAGTTACCTGACGTTAGTTGGTGGAGTAAGCTGACGTGAGACTGTCTCAGACTCAGAAACAAGTCTTATAGGAATGATTATTCACATGGGTTATTGACATCAAGGAATTAGACTCTCTACATTCCCATGACATGGATAATTCAACAAAAGGATGTTACATATAGGGTAAAGGAGACTATAATAAACAATGGATCTACTCATGTACTTATCAAAATAACGGTTGCCTTTCACTGGTAATCTGCAACCACCACCAGAGGGCATTGAAGGTTGTATGGATACTTAGGCCATATAATGCTGATCATATTGGAATGAGGACACCCTTTTGTAGGTAATGGTTGGTATATAAGTAAAGTTCTAAATCATGGGATGGCATTGTATCACCTCTTAGCCCTTTAAGCTAAGATTAAAGTGAAATGCAACTACAGAAATGACTAACTAAAATGATGATTGTTGACAGGCATTTAATTATTAGGTTGGTACAGTACCAATATCAATGTGTGGTAGTCTATAAATTAGGATAATCTATGTTGGGGAAAACATTATTACAGAAATTTCATTGAAAATTAATGTCCAACGTTGGATTGACATCACAATCAAACGTCAGATCTCAGACCATAGACTGGTTGGGTGAATGTTGGTACAATGTCATTATCTGACGTCAGTATGACATCAATAGGGACCTTTAGCAAACCCGACGTAGCTCATTAAACGCAGACGTAGTAGTGCTAAAGGGATAGGCTACGTCTGCGTTTAATGAGCTTTTACGTGGTTGCTAAAGGTCCCTATTAAGACGTTGGTGACGTTAGTAAATAATAGAAATCGCCGGCCAAAAGGCAGTTGTGACAACGTAATGTACAACGTCATGCCAACGTTGGCTAACGTTGTGCCAATGTTGGTACAACGTATCTTTGCTGGCTGGGATATTAGCTAACATGTATTTGTGAGCAGTGGGGGGGGGGGGGGGGTGTCGGGGCCTCTTTAAATTATACTCACATGTGACGTCTAGTTTGATAGCATCGTTCACGGCCTTCTCTAATAGTTTATTCATGGCACGACACTCATAGATCTGAGCGTCGTCAGCTGACGTCGCTGTGACGTCAAGTTCACTCCGCGTCGCTTTCCCGCCATACTCAGCATCAGTGGTAACATGACGCACGGGTAAACCCTTCACCTGCAACATTCAAGATGCCTTTAATAACTAACCCTTTGTGAACAGCATCATCCCTCAGGTTCGGTCCGTATGGGCCCTGTGGACCTGCTGACCGGCCTTCGGCTGTGTTGGTTTTAAAACTATATCATCATATATCATCATCCCAGCTAACAAAAAAACGTATTTTACGTCAAATAACGTTTTCAATTTTACATAACGTTATGTCATACTAAAGAGGCTTAGAAAAACGTTGACATGTAACGTTATATAATGTTATGAAATGGTGTATAACATTATTTGTTCACTGGGATGCTCTATTCGTCTTCATGGTGCACCGATGCAGCACCCAGCGATTAACTCGTGTCTTGCCTACACTTCAGTAGGCCTATAGGCCTACTGTGTGTCAACCCTGTAATGGGAGTATAGACCCCGAAATTCGAATTTTCAAAATCGACAATGTTACATAATTTGCTATCAACATAAACATCTCCTTTATCGTCATTGGCCAGTAACTTAGGGTCGACATCCTTGCAGGCTGTATTCATGGCATCATGACAACAAACTGGCCATGATAATTTGCTCTACCCCATTAAACAAAAAACGTTATACAACGTTAGAATATAACGTTTTCTCTATGGCCCCCTCATCATGACATAACGTTATATAACGTTAAAAATGTTATTTTGACGTAAAATAACGTATTTTTGTTAGCTGGGACTGACCTGAATGCCATCCTTCCACCAGCTGAGCTGAGACTCGGGGTTACTGGCGTCGCTGCTGCAGATTACTGTCAGGGGTTCATCAGCCTTGGGCTTCACCGGGCGAGTTGTGATGTTGAGTTTTGTCGGAGGGTCTGCAAACATTAAAGTGGCATAATCAACAGCCGTATGCCATTCACAATTCTAGTACTGTTCTAGTATACTATATGGTTATGTGTGAGTGGTGAGTGGTACCATAATATATGCCAATGTATATTACATTGTACATGTATATATATTTTATTAAGTTATTTTTCTTGTCGACCTAGAAGGGGGCCGTCCACAAAGTATGTCACACAAAGATGTACCATTTTCAACACCCACCCACCCCCCTTGTCACCCTTCATTGGCGGATCCAGGGGGGGGGCCGACGGGCCTTGCCCCCCCCCCCCCCCCCCCCCAAAAAAAAAAAAAAAAAAGAGGAAGAAGAGAAAAGAAAAAGAAGAAAAGAGGGAAAGAAACAAAGAGATTGTGGAGAATGATTCATAGGGCCTGACTGAGGGCCCCTGATTTGGATGGGGGGGGGGGGGGGGGTCCTAGAATGCGTGAGAATGCACCATTTCAAGGCTAGATCAACAAAAAATTTCCTGGGGGGCATGCCCCATACCCCCTTAATACAGCGTATGCGCTACGCGCGCGGGAAACACATAGTCACTCTAGGTTGGCCAGGTTTGGGCCCCCCCCCCCTCTAGACAATCCTGGATCCGCCACTGCCCTTCTCCCCATACCTTCATCATTGTTTGTCACACTCTGACCAAGACCCTCCTCCCACTCCCTCTGGCGTAAATAGGAGCTGATATAGGGGGGTGCCAGAGGGGTCCTCCTGGTCGCAAGGGTCGTTTTTTAAGACCCTATATTCTATACTGTTATGCAAAAGTCGCCAGGTCGCTAATCTTAATCATTGCACCAGGTCGAAAAGTCGCCTGGAAAACAACCCAGGTCGCCGAAAACCCCTCTCCAGTCACGAATACGGACCGAACCTGTAATTACCCCCCCCCCTGCCCCCCCCCCCCCCCCTCCCCCCTGCCTCCCCCCCCCCCCCTCCCACCCGCCCCCCCCCCCCCCCCCCCCCCCCCCCCATTTATACTTGTGACTGCAGAGGGGTTTTCGGCGACCTGGCGACCTGGGGCTGTTTTCCAGGCGACTTTTCGACCTGGTACCATAATTAAAGCGACATGGCGACTTTTGGACAAATTTAGTTATAGTAAAAATGGTCTAAAAAAGCGACTTTGCGACCTTGGGCCCTTAATTTCAGCGACTTTCCGACCTGAGGGGGGACCCCGATGATGATGATGATATAGTTTTAAAACCAACACAGCCGAAGGCTGGTCAGCAGGTCCACAGGGCCCATACGGACCGAACCTTGGACAACAGGGTCCATGGTTAACACTTAAATGAGATGAGGGACAACACAGACAAACACATGAAGGTGAATACACTAAGAAAAACGAGGGAAAACAGAAAAACAATATACATAGTCATACTGGAAAAAAGGAGAATACGCTGGAGGAACCTAGACAATAGAGTAAAATGTAATGTAGCTCCTAGGTATTTTTACTGTTGTTATTTTTACTGTTGTTATTTTTTTGTGTTTTTTTTGGTTTTGTTTTTTCTTTGTTTGTTTTTGTTTATGCTGTATATACTCAATGGGGGGGTAAGAGCCCCAAAGACAAGGAGAAAAAATAACTACATTGGAAAAATGGAGTCACGCTCCAACATGAATAAACATATATACAAAAGTGTTTGTAACCCTTTCCCCATCAGGTAGGGTAACAAACCCAAGGGACGGGGGATATCACCACAGGAGGGCACTGTTGTCAGTATAGAACCGTACAAGGGGTTCGTAGTCCTCCGTAGAAGCCCACTTCAGTGTGGCCAAAGCCAAATCATCGAGTGATGGGAACTGGTCAGCTCTAGAGGTTGGTGGCATTCCAAGGAGAGCCCTGTAATTTGCCTCTGGACAGGATGTGAGAATGTGGACAGCAGAAAACTGCTCACATCCACAAACACAGTCCGTTCGCTTGGGTATGTCAGCCCACCGCCGGTAGTCTATCCGGAAACGGGTCACCATAGTCTGGGCTACCTGCCTAAGCGTCATCGGAACCGGATCCAGAGCTGCTTGGACCTTCAGGTGCCATTCCCTGGACTGGGAAACCGAGACATGCAGGTGGTCTAACACATCAATCTCTTTGTTGGTGGCCTCCATCTCCGCTAAGTGGGTCTTCAACAGAACAGCTCGCGCGGAGGGGCGTGATGGAATATTCCTTCATCACTAAGAGCCGCCTGGCGTGCTGCCTCATCAGCCAAGACATTCCCGGGTATCCCCACATGGGAGGGGACCCAGTGTAGAATGGTCTTGAACCCTGCTGTGTGCCGTGAGACCACCTCTTCCTGAACGACCCGAGCCAAAAAGTGGGGGGTGCGGTGGTCAGCGACAGTCAGAATAGCATTGAGAGAGTCTGTGTGTGGGGGACCCCTGTGCAACCGTGATCTGCAGTAACTAACGTGATCTGCAGTAGTGCAGATAACGGTAGACCATCCAAACGTGATCTGCATCAAATCAACGTGATCTGCATCAAAATGTTGTGAGCTGCTACAACTATCCAACCTGTATCTGCAGATTTTAGTCAATTTCAAACACTTTTCTAGCCAAATTGGCAATTATTCGAAAAATTGACCGACGATTTTCAATTTCCAACACTTTTCTCACCGAGATGGCCATTTTTAGGAAAATTGATCTTTTGGTGATTTTTAGGAAAGAAATGCCCTGAGTGGACCCTGGGCAATGTGAAACCATTACAGGTCTATACTTCCTAGGTGCTCTAGGTCGCCCCTGGGTAATGTGATGCAACCCCAAAATATTTCCTAGATGTCCCATATGTCCTTCTACATAAATAACACCATTTGCTTCTAAATACCCAAAGACAAACACCATGTAGGCCTACATGTTTTGATACATATAGAATCAGAAAGAGGATGAGTTCTATTGATGCAGAAAATGGATTTTTGAATCACATAAATTGATGCAGATCATGTTATTTTGATGCAGATCACGTTTGGATGGTCTGCCGTTATCTGCACTACTGCAGATCACGTCAGTTAGTGCAGATCACGGTTGTACACCCCCTCTGCACCCCCATACTTTATAGAGGTTCCTCAGTGGCTTGGTTCTTGCCCGTCCAATGGATTAATTTTATTGTCATTCTATAATGTGACCTACGTTATAGGCAGGATTTTTATTTGATTTAATCATTGTAGGAATAGTAGGCCTATTTCAATCCGAGGTATAAAAAGCATCATCTACAGATCTATGCTTGCTTCACCATCATCCTTGGCCATTTAGCTACACCACAACACTGGATCCCTGCCCAGCACTACAACAATAGGAGAGGGTGCCAGCACAGGCGACCAGTGCGCTAACCTACTGACCTAGTTTCCCCCTGTCGGCCGTGTTTAATACTAGTTTCCGTATCCCTCGAACCCAGCAGACTCCGTGGCGCAACGGTAGCGCGTCTGACTCCAGATCAGAAGGTTGCGTGTTCAAATCACGTCGGGGTCATATCTTTTGCCCTGTCTTTTTCCTCCCACATTTTAAGTAAATTTGAGGACAGATCATCTATGGGGGTATAGATGGGGGGTCCCCATGTCGCATGTCGATTTTAAGAAAAGCTCATGTCCCATGTCACTAAGAGATAAGCCATGTCGCTAGTGTCACTAATGTCTTTTGTTGAAATAGACATTATTTTTGACCCCCTGGAAAATTTTGAAAATCTAGAAGCAAAACGGTCAATTCTGGTGCTATTATTGATGTTTCCTACCATGGTTCTGACCCTCAGACCACCTTTCCCATGTCGCTATGTCGCTCAGGTTACCATGTCACATGTCGATTTTAAGAAATGGCCACGTCACATGTCGCTTAGGTTGCCATGTCACATGTCGATTTTAAGAAATGACCATGTCGCCATGTCGATTTTAAGAAATGGCCATGTCGCTGTGTCGATTTTAGGGGTCTATACCCATATCTATGGCTGTGTCTCACCCGGTCAGAGCTGGCACCCGGTCAGAGACAAAAACATTGGTCCAAGGTCGTGAGACACAGCCCTATGCTATTGGTTTATAAGGCGGGGTCTATTAGACCCCCGGGGGGGGGGGGGGGGCACTCAATTCTTTTTTGACACGGGTGTGCGGCTGGCCCTTTGACAACCCTTACCCTTGGTGAGGGGGATTTTGGTCAGAAGTGACCCTTGGTGAGGGGGATTTTGGTCAAAAGTGACCCTTGCTGAGGGGGATTTTGGACAAAAGTGCCTAGGTTTTAGCAATTTTCCCAGAGGAGTCGGCCTTGGTGTAAGAATTTTGGTCAAAAGTGACCCTTGTGCAAGGAATTTTGGCAAAATGTGACCCTTTTTGGTGGGATTATGTTGAAATCCTCGAAAAGAGACCCTTGGTGAGGGGGATTTTGGTGAAAATTGACCCCTTGGTGAGGGGGATTTTGGTGAAAAGCAGACCCTTGGTGAGGGGGATTTTGCTCAAAAAGTGCCCTTCCCAGCCGCACACCTGTGTATACAAAATATATGAAGTGCCCCCCCCCCCCCGGGATTAGACCCTAGTCCGACACATCTGGCGCTACTGCGCCAGACTGCAGCTACATAGAGATCCTATAGTGAGAGTAAAAAGGGTGTTTTTCTCATATATATAGGCCTACTCACTGTCAGTCCCTCAAAATAGTCAATCATGTTCCCCAAAAGGTACTTCACATGTCCAGCACACTAATACTGCTGCAAACATGTCAATGTTAGTGTAGGGGAAGATGGGGGAATACGGGACACCTAAGGGTTTTCATGCAAATTCTGCCTTTCTGGTGACCATAAGCAAAATATTTTTTTACCTACGTTTTAAGCATTCCTCTTTTATATTTAACTGTGTTGAAGAAAAATGTCCCCAAACTCCCTAAGGTACAATGGTTGTAGTCAATAATTTCAAAGATTTTGTGACCCATATTACCCCATGGTGGGGTAAAACGGGTCGCCATTGTGGGGTAAGACGGAACGGAATAGGAATCGTCAGTGGAAATGGCCAAATATCTTGCATGCATGGGTGGAATTCTTTGAATGAGAAGCCTTTGAGGTACCTTAACAAAATATATGATGATTTAAACTGTCCCAAAACATTATAAAGATACTTTGTTACCTCAATGAGCCCTATATGCCTATTCTTGTTGAGAGAATTTGTCAAAATATTAAACAATTAGCAAAATTTGGCAAAAATGGAGTGTTTACATCGTTTCCATGGTCACCAGGATGTCATGATATACCCTAAACCCTATCTATTAGATGAGGCTTCTCTATAGTTTTAATTCAAGCTATTTTGTGACCATTTATGTTGAGATGCACACTAGAAAAAGCAAAAATTGTGAATTGTCTTTGATGTTCAAATTGACCCTGAAATCTCTTGTATTTTCATGCCGCCATTTTGGAAAATGGCCGCCACACTAAGCATGACCATATGCAAATTTAAAACATGAAAAATATCTCACAAAGAACTAAGTTTATTTAGATATCTTGAATAAAAGTAGTTTCTGCAAAGGCACCCTTTCATGTGGAAGTTTTGAATAAGATAAATAGCTTAACATTTTTGTAGAAAAAATATATACAAATTGCCATAGGGATTGCCTTTGACCCGTATTACCCTACCAAAAAAAGAGGTTGGGGTAATACGGGACACCACACAAATAGTGGTGTCAATTCCTAGACACTTCACAGAAAATAGCCAAACCATATTTAATTTTATAAGCTATTGGGTGTTTTATCCTGAAACCAGAAAAAATATTACCATTTTGCTCAAACTAGGGGCTTACATAAATAATGATGTGTCTAATAATGTTTTACTTATCCAGATGTCAGCCCTCAATAATCCAGACATTCAATTTTATTTTCCGCGTATAATTCAAATAATAATTCCTCTAACAACATAATAAATGCTGCAATATTTATGATCTGATGCCTACCTTTTATCATAAAACAAAAACTGAGTTCTTACTGTTACCTTTCAGTAAGAAATATCAGTCTGAAGTGAGAGTGTCCCTTATTACCCCATGGCCCTTATTACCCCATCTTCCCCTATGTCACACATTTTGATATCAACTGGGGGTATAGATGGGGGGGTCCCCATGTCGCATGTCGATTTTAAGAACAGCTCATGTCCGGAGGGGCGTACAAAAAGTTTCGCCCCTCCGCAGCAAAATCTCACCACCATCCCCTGTAATTAATAAATGAACTCTCCCTAATGGTACCAAATTAAGGGGGAACCCTCGATAATGACCACTCCCTATTTCACAGTGGTAGGGTTAGTGTAGGCTTACTTACAGTTGACAGTGAGGGTTACTTTGGTCGTCAGAGGTTCCACAGTGGCCTTATTGGAAGCGTTACATCTGTACTCTGCAAGGTTGTCCTCCCGGAATAAAGTCACCGCGATACGGCTACTGACAATCCGCTGGAATGTATTTGTCACACTCTCTATCTCTTTGTCTCCTGAAAATGAAGTGAATCTTAATTAGTCTAAGTTTCCATATAGGCCTAATAGACTCTTATACAATCAACCATGGATAATCAACAAGCTGACCTTATATTGACTTTACCTTTACACCAGCTGACCTAGTGTATACCCTACTTTTCCACCAGCTGACCTTATATTGACTTTACCTTTACACCAGCTGACCTAGTGTATACCCTACTTTTCCACCAGCTGACCTTATATTGACTTACCTTTACACCAGCTGACCTAGTGTATACCCTACTTTTCCACCAGCTGACCTTGTGTTGACCTTACCTTTCCACCAGCTGACCTTGTATTGACCTTATCTTTCCACCAGCTGACCTTGTATTGACGTTCTCTTTCCACCAGCTGACCTTGTACTGACCTTACCTTTCCACCAGCTGACCTTGTATTGACCTTACCTTTCCACCAGCTGACCTTGTATTGACTTTACCTTTTCACCAGCTGACCTTGTATTAACCTTCCCTTTCCACCGGCTGACCTTGTATTGACCGTACCTTTCCACCAGCTGACCTTGTATTGACCTTACATTTCCAACAGCTGACCTTGTATTGACCTTACCTTTCCACCAGCTGACCTTGTATTGACCCTATCTTTCCACCAGCTGACCTTGTGTTGACCTTACCTTTCCACCAGCAGACCTTGTATTGACCTTACCTTTCCACCAGCTGACCTTTTATTGACCCTACCTTTCCACCAGCTGACCTTGTATTGACCTTACCTTTCCACCAGCTGACCTTGTATTGACCCTATCTTTCCACCAGCTGACCTTGTATTGACCTTACCTTTCCACCAGCTGACCTTGTGTTGACCTTACCTTTCCACCAGCTGACCTTGTATTGACCCTATCTTTCTACCAGCTGACCTTGTATTGACCTTACCTTTCCACCAGCTGACCTCTGCGAGTGGGTTGCCTCCCTGGGCCGTACACACAAGGGACAGAACGCTCTCTGCTTCAACTTCTCGCCCATCATACCCTGAGATCACCGGGGGGTCTGGGGGATCTGCCAGTGGGAGAAAATCACAAATTATATTATCACTTATATAATAATTAGCATCACTCAAATGATCACCAGGGCTTCCACTGGAGCCACATGGAAGAAATGTTCTATGTGGGTGTGCTTGGATCACCCTTTTTGACTGGTTGCTCTATATATTTTTGTAATGAAGACTGAATGATGTATTCAAGAAGGTGGGCAGCCAAGCAGAAAAGATGAGCATTGATCCCTCATAAAGAATGTTCTTAAGCAAACTGATCTTAAATATAATCACACATAATACATTAATGCTGTTTCTGGGTTTTAATGGATCTAACCATTTATAAAAGGTTGCCGGACATCTTGGCTAATCATATTTTCTAGAATATATCAACGCCTTTATTTTCATAGAGTCAATGGCAATATTGGCTGAGGTAAAGATAAAATATACTCACACATAATAGAGAGACTGATTGAGCTGGTGGCCATCTTGGCGAGCTTCTCGTTGACCCCGTTACATGTGTACAGGATCTCGTCTGTGTGCTTGTCGGTCAGTGGCACAGTGATGTTTGACGTTGTCGTAAAACCTCCCTGGTAGAGAAGAATAACATTATGGTGTTTGTTTTTGTTTTTTAAGTGCTTTAATTTTGAGAGGTGTTTCAGCTAATGTTCATATGGCTCAAATTCAAGCACTTCTTAATAATATTATAGGCTTTAAAGTTCTATATCTAATAGCTGCTTAAGCCTTTTTCTCAGGTGTATATGTGTAGGTATGTTACGATGATCTATATACTTAGCATGAGATATTAAGGAATAGGGTTGATTCAGGTAAAGTGGGACATCAGGCAAAGTGGGACAATTAACATTAAGGCCATTTTTAGAGGTTATTTTCTTTCCTGGGTGTCAAATTTTATTTTTTTCTTAGAAATATATGTTTGACCCCTCTTAACTGTACCTATCTCACCAAAGTTTAGAGGTAATTACACCTTCTAAATTTCAACATGATATGGGTGGTGAGCTTTTGCCGCTATAAATTCGGAAGTACATAAGAAATAGTGCAATTATTTGTTAGTAGTGGTACTAAGAATGATAACATGATATTTCAAAATGTATGGATATATTAGATACATATATTGTTTCTTTACATCCTGATATTTTCTTATAAGTCAGATATTGAAACGAAGTACACTGAGACCTTAAATGCAAGTGTCCCACTTTAGCTGAAGGTGTTAGGTAAAGTGGGACAGGCAGATTCAGGTTAAGTGGGACACTATATTAATCCCCTTTCTCAGAGTAGCATTACCCAATATGCCTATATTTTGATTTATAATGAGAAGAAATATCATAGCATATATCATTAAAATACTTAGTTGTGTAAATGATACTAAATTATTAAGTATAACAGCCAGAATAGGGCTTTGTTCATGCTCCAGATTGTGGTTTATCTAGTGACCTAACTCATGATCAATATTGAGATGAGCGAACCATTGGCTTCCATTAGCGAACCATTGACTTCCATCATAATTTTGATGATTATTGTCAGATTACTTACCTTTAATGATTTTTAATCATACATTCTGATGTTGAATGGTAAAATATGTAGCAAATTCATTTAGAATTGGTATTTGATATATATTGGGGCTAAAAGCATAGAAATCATTAACCAATACTACTTTCTTACAATTTATAGAAATTATTGCCATTTACAGTTATTCATAGTGATTAATATGCCGCTGAAATGCTCCAGGATTACTACCTCATGAACAAAACATTTAATTTCAGATGCTTACAATTAAGAGTATGAGCTATATAATTGTGCATAACATTATTTAGCACTTTGTAAAAATAATTTGAGGATAGAGATTCAGTTAAGTACAAATATGTTGTTGTGTGACATAATGCAGTGCAGCTAGCCCACAGTTAGGCCCGCATGCACAGTATTTTGGCAGTTTTACATTTAAACTCTATGTACTTGATTCATCCTGTACGACCCCTACTTAAATTTCCCTAATGTTTTTGATGTCGTGCATCAAAATATATATCTCTCCTTCAAAAATTGACATTTACCATTTTTGTCATATGGATTATAAAGCATGGGGGTCGATTCTTATCAATTGTCCCACTTTACATGAAGCAAGTGTCCCACTTTACCAAAAATACAAGTAAAGTGGGACACTTCAATTTTGAAATGGCATCTCTAAGAAATGGGCTATTTAGGCCACATTGGTTAAGGTATTTCATATGTTTTTTATATTTTGGTTTAAAGGAATAAATACTGAACCTATTTGATGTGTTTGACATTTTCTATGATTCGTACCAAATGTGTGAATGGTACATAAAGTCAGAGTATGGCTTAGGTGTCCCACTTTACCTGAATCAACCCTATGCATAGGGATATGCACCTTTTATCCTAATAAAATAAAGGGCGCATATCCCTTCTGATATGTAGAAACTCTGCATAAAGCTGATCAATGGTCATCCCACATATAGAATAAGTAAGGCCACTCAAAAAAAAAAGTTGTTTCTCATCACCGCGCGCATCATGAAAATCATGATATGGGGATTTTTGATTTTTGATGAAAAATTCGTTGAAAAATGGACAAATATAGGCATATTTGGTATAAAATTAAAGCTTATAATGTCAGTAATGCATACAGCTAGGAATAACTTGCATTTTAACAACTTTTGCGGATCAATAAACTCTTAACTACCAAAATGTGAAAACCGCGCGCAAAAACTCTTAATTTTCCTGTATATTTCAGCTCACAGTAAAAAAAATAAAAAATTAAAATAAAAAACGCCCTCGTCACATTTTTCACTGCCGGGTGATGAGAAACAACTTTTTTTTTTTGAGTGGCCTAATGAGCTGATATTGGTGGCATACCACATACACACCACTGTTGGGTATTGAGTTGATTACAGTTATTCAAAATATGGTATACATTATCAATTGTACAGTTGATATATATGACTCCCCTATTTTAAACTGATAAAAGCAATTTAAGGTATTTGAGGGATTGCACTATAGTACTGAAACCTACCTGAGGTGAGACCGCGATATCTTGTATGTCGTTGTCTATCGTCTTGCCTTGCACGGACCATGTGATCTTGGCGGCCGGGTTACTGATGTCTGAGGCGCACATCAAGGTGATGGTCTCTCCCACCTTAGCGTTGGAATCGCCGAGGATTGTCATCTTCTCAGGGCCAACTACAAAATTTTAAATTGTACTTTTATTGTTATTTTCTGAACTGTAAATTATATTAAATAATAGTAAATAATATCAAATAAGTATTTTCTTAGAGACAACAAAAAATGATAGTACACTTGCGATTCTGTACTCAGAGCCAAAAGGAATAAGGGGTTACACATCTTACATCCTACCAAGTAAAACATCCCCTCAAAAGGTTATTTAACAGCTATAGCTCATTCAATGATCCTCTGGTGAAGAAAACCAGATGTTCTAGAGGAAAGACAAAAGTTAAAAACCTGGGTGCTGTTTCTCCACAAATTTGTGGACGTCCACAAAGTTGCGGACGTCTATAAATTTGCAGAATACACATTCCATAAATTTGTTGAGCTCCGCAAATATATACAGAGATCCATATTTGTATGTATTAGTACCAAAAAAATATTTTATTCATCACTTTTATTTTCTCCACAAATCTATGGAATGTGTATTCCACATAATTATTTGCGGATGCCAGCAAGTGATTTGAGGTCCGCAAATTTGTGGAGAAACAGCACCCAGATGTCTGTTTTGTTTTGGGTAGTTGCAAATGTTTAACTGGTTTTCATGTCAATTAGTTTCTCTTGATATGAAATAAAAGCCTGATCTTGGAGTAGAATAAACGGCTAAATTAAGTTATATATATATGCTTACACTCCACAATGAGCTTGACCTCCGTCGTCAGTGGGGCTGCTGTAACCCGGTTCTTGGCCTCACACCGGTAAACGGCATTGTTGTCATTTGGCTGTACCTGTCAGATATAATTATACATGTTCAATTAAAAGTGTGCTATTTTGGAATATGCTATTTTGGAATGATTTATAATCTCTCTATATATATATTGGCTGTACCTATCAGATATAATGAATAAATGTTCAATTAAAAGTGTGCTATTTTGGAATATGCTATTTTGGAATAATTTATAATCTTTCTCTCTATATATATGTGATCAGAACTATGGTTTATCTAAAGCTATATATTGTCTAGAGTGTTGTTTCTATGTTAGCCTGCTCCCTGTGCTACAGGCTCCACACCTAGGAGCTGGAAATTAAGCCTGTATTCAGTCAATGCATACTTTTCAACTCATTCTATGAATATAGCTCTATGATATAAATGTTGGACACAAGTATTTATTAATATTAGACTTTACAATGGTTCATATCCAGTCATGGAGCCTTATCTATGTGTTTGTAGAAGGAACATAAGGATTACGTTACCGTCATGTAGAGATCATTTTCAGCCACACCGTCTCCCGTCTTGTAACTCAGATCCAGCTCCTTGCCGTTCTTGTACCAATGTACCTGCAATATTAGAGGTAAATCTTTTTTACAATCATATACTAGTGATGTTGTGGTCATACATGTACTGGGTGCTTTTTCTCCACAAATTTGCGGACCTTCATAACTTTATGGACAAATTTGCGGAATACACATTCCATAAATTTGTGGAATAATGAATACAAATCTTGGTACTTAAGCATACAAATACAGATCTCCATATATATTTGCGGACCTCCACAAATTTATGGAATGTGCATTCGGCAAATTTGTGGATGTCCATAAATTTATGGAGGTCTGCAAATTTGTGGAGAAACGGCACCCTGAGGGCAAGGACAGGAAATGCATAAATAAATATATAGACAATGCAGATGATAACTAAAATACTCTGGTGCATACTTTTGGTGTAAGGTTTTCCAAAGCTTTAGGCATAGGGAATCAATATGGTTGATATAATATAGTGTAAAATCTGACTCGCGTACTAGCCCCGGCTTCTACGGAAGTCAGATTGTCAGTGTGGCTTAGAGGATCATCCCAAAGTCTAGTTGCAGCTAATATGCGAGATTTTAGGTTTATATATTACAATACTAAAGTTGCCATAATGATATCGCTGGTGTAGCTTATTAGATCAGCATAAAGTGTAGGTGTGGCTAATACGGCAGTCAGGCTTAAACATTATTTTCGGTAGCTATCATAGATTACCCGTGGGGGCGGGTTTCCACCCTTAGCGATGCAGCGTAGATGTAGAGTGACCCCAGTGGTGACAACCTGCCCCGGTTTGTAGCCCGTGATCTCTGGGGGCTGCGGCGGGTCTGTAAAATTAAGAAAATGTTTAAGTTTGTAGAAAGATGTTTAATTTTGTAGTTTATTGATTACATACACTCCTTCTTTACATACACTCCAGGCACTGGCTGACTTTCAGGAGAAGGTGGTTTTGGCGACAGTGATGCTCATCATTTTCTGTGTGTAACATTGCATATGGTAGATAACTAATGTTACCCTAGATGGCTTTGTATCAAAATTATTTCGATTTCCAATATATTCACAATATATAGATTATGGAGATAGTGTTTTGAGTCTGTGGATCCAGACAAACCTCATGAGAAGAAAAGGGAAGTTAGGATATTACATTTACAAATGTTGATGATCAAAATCTATAGATTACACCCATTAATGGCCTCTCATTGCAAACACTTAAGATTTAAGCTTTAAGTTCTGAAGTCCTGGAGACAAAAATACTGGGAGAAGCCAGGGGAGAATTTTCGTACACATTTACCATGCTACCCTTGGCGGTTTCGGTTAAACCCAATTAAGTACAATATGAACTTACGCATAACAGATAGTTGGACTATAGTCTGCAGGGGGACCCCGGCAGAGGCTGGGTTAGCGGCATTGCAGCTGAACAAGGCACCATTATCCAAGCGTCCCGGGAACACCTCGATGGTGCTCTCTGCTGTCTTCAACTTCTCATCACTCTCCTGTACTAAGTCCTGACAAGGAAGGATAAGTAGGGATGGATTAGTCAGAGATGAGTTGAATAGAATAGAATTGAATCTTTTATTGAACGGTAGCATCTTGCGACGCTTTTTTACCGTACAAATCCTTTTACATGTACTTCAATGCTATGCTACTTATACAATCAATGATTCATATTCGGATGTTAATATTCACTGGACAATATACTTTGTAATTAGCTTCGTATCAGGCCACCATGTCCCCGGTTTACTCTTATGCACACGCTGTTCAGGATCGATGATTAGCTTGGATCTACTCAGAGAAAATATCAGATTCCATCTTGTTTGTAGAACGGACGCCTCAAGAGTGACGTCATAGTTTAATGATGGAAGTAACATGAACGCTGGTACGCTGGTACCCGATACACTATTTTCGCGCGTCGTCAAATACTCAACACACGCTAGCCATTTAGGCTTAATGTTTATGGTACTTGATTCAAGCAATTTCATTATTACTCATAATAGCAATTAGCCAGTTAGCAGATGAATACATGTGTGATGACTATATCACATTGTAAATTCACTGGACAAGTCGTCACATGCTGTCAGTATGTATTAACCCTTCAAGGACGGCATGTCGCTTAAAGATGAAACTTGTCATCATGATGCACCAATGCCGCCCCGCCCTGTGAGTAACTCGCCAGTGCTACTTTTTTTTTTTTGTGTGTTATGCATCATAACGTTTTATCGATATGATTTTCAGCAAGTACATTTTTGGTCCGGGAGTCCATTAATGGAGACAACATACTATAGCATAGTTACAGTAAATTACAACAATATGAAATCCGGTTTTCGCTGCAAGCAGTCTATAACAATACTGGGTATTTACAGTGTGTGATGCGAATATACAGGATGCTAATGTACAATTCAAATCTACAATATAACATCAGCTACCTTGGGCATGGTAGTATCACAATTACTATCACAGGAGTAGAGTTTTTTACTTGTTCATAGATTATCTTGGGTTCGCAATAGCTGTGTTAGAGTTAATTTTTCTTTTTCTTTTTCTTTTTTCGCTTCGGTCTTTTCACGTCAGTGCCCAGGAATTTCTTCAATTGTAACTTAAAACTAGATCTTTTATCACAGGTTTGAATATGTGGGGGAAGTCTGTTCCATTCTTGTGCCCCCCTATAGAAAGGACTACGCTTGTAGAATTCAGATTTTGGCCTTCTCAAAGCAAAGCACGGGAGGAAGTCATTCCTAGTTCTTGGGTTTTTTGTTGCGGGGAGCTTTTTTGACCTATTAAAGAATTGAGATATGAGCATTTCTTTCCGTCTTAGGGAGGGAAGGGGAGTTTCACAATCCTGATGTAGTTTCACTACAGAGTTCCCCCTCACTTTCCTATTCAAACAAATTCTGAGACTTCTGTTCTGTATTCTACCTATTTTTTCTTGCCAGGTTTGATTTGCTGAGTCAAGTAAAAATGAGCAGTAGTCAAACTTTGGGAGAATTGTTTGTTTGAAAATGATTATCGCCGTACTTGTGGAGATGCTGGGTTTTGTTTTGCCGAGTTTGAAATTTAAAAAATTTGTGGCATCTCGAGTAGCCTTGGCGTGTTCTTCAAAAGTTAAACACCTATCTAGGGTAGCCCCAAGGTAGGTAAAGGACTTTACCATTGGTGCATCATATCATGCTGACCTCATGGAAGTGTCTCGCCCCGTAGCATCGGTATGATGCTTAAATGCAGCACTGGTGAGTAACTTGACAGGACTGCATTCATGCATCATAATGACCCAGAGCATGATGCATTAATGCATTATGCCGTCCTTAGAGGGTTAAGTGTATATATCTATATGAAGGTTGATGTGCCTGTCTCACATCAATCAATGTTGTTAAAATTGATTTTAATTTTGTTAGTTACTTTCATGATTTAAGTGATGACAGTTTTACAAAATGTATGTAAAATACTATCATTTTTAAAGTTGAGATTTGGTGGACTTAGATACCCTTGTGCACAAGGTTTGTCTACAGAATAGATTTAATGAGGAAAGATTACTACAAAAGTTAACATACCCATTTGTTTTCTGTGACCTCGACTCCGTCCTTGAACCAGGTAAGTGTCGCAGCCGGTTTCCCATCCTTAGACACACAGGTCAGATTCACTGACTTCTGTTCATAAGGAACCTCCACCAATGATCCATTAGGGTGACCTACTATCTCTGGTGTCTTTGGTGGGACTACACAAATAGAAAATCAAGAATAAAATTACCTTTCTGAGATGCAGTTTATATTATGAAATGCTTGGCTAACAGATGTCTGTCAATCACCTGATGATTTTCCATTTTGTTATATTGAAGGTGGAACAGGTTAACTGATAATTACATCCTTTATGTCCCCTTCCTGTTGGCAATAATATTTTCTAAAGGAACACAGAAAATCGTTTTGGATCCCATGAAAAAGTTTTCTTAAAACAAGTGATTTGTCCGCCAGAAGTGTTAAATGATCAGATTTTCTTGAAATGAGATAATTATTTTTGGCTGTGAGTGTTTTAGAGTCGGATATACTTAATGTCATGATGTAGGGATAGTAACTACAAATTGACCAGTTTTCAGGTGAAAGTCATTATAACTTGGATTACGGGCGCTGAGAACATATATTTTGAGGGGCGGGAGGGAAAACCAAAAGAAAAGCTGCCCTTCAGTACTAAAATTTGCCAGGGGGCACAGGAGAAAAAACAATAGCATGCAAAAGTCTTCTTTTGGCTATCAAATGAAGGTATATTGAGAAATATTTCCAATTTTGAAGGCCAAATTCTGGGTGTTTGCTGGTTAGCATGTACTCCTAGCGGACAAAGGTAAAAAAAACTTTTTTTCTTTTTTTTTGCAAAATGCCAAAATTCCCATCGGCGGATCCGTAATCCAAGTTATCAGAATAAAACGGCATTACCTTGTATATGTAAATGTGCTGTGGCATGTATCTGGGCCTGTCCATTGCGGGGCCCAACCTGACATGAGAAGTCAGCATCGTCAGCCAGCGACGTGCTGCGTATCATCAAGTTGTTCTGCCCTAGTTCGGCATTACCTGTTACCTCATAGTGCGGGTAGCCCGGCAGGTCGCGGTCAAAACCTGAAAAACAGGACAGCAAAAAAATATTTATCAATTTTTTTTAATATGAATATAATATTTAAATTCCTCATTTGAATACAAAATATTTTATAGAAATATGTAAATTCATCATATGCGACATATACTGGGAAAAGGGAACTTTATGATGCACCTTCAATCTATTAAAGGGCCCTTTTCCGTCAAATTTATGACTTATTGTGTTAGCAACCCACCGGGATTGAGTTTTAATTTTGTGGATCCAGTCATACTCTATGTGATGATTCTCGACTTGAGTGAATATAGGGGTGCTCAGAGCTATTAGTTATTTCAATATGAGGGTGCAGCTGCGCAGGGTGCTGTTTCTCCACAAAATACGGATGTCCGCAAATTTTCCATAATTTGTACAGAAAATAAAAATGATGAATAATAAACTCCTTTCCTCTAACACAAATGGTAGTTAACCATACAAAATTAATACAGATCTCTGCATTTGAATCCAAACCTCCACATTATATGGAATTTGAAGAGCAGAAACAGTTTAAGCCAATTCCGCAAAATTGTGGACGTCCGTAATATGCGGAGAAACAGCACCCAGATGCAAGTAATAACCTAAACATATAAGTTCAGGTACTAAACACTTGAATACTGTAAACATACTTTATTTCGCGCTGTACATATTTTCGCGATTTTCGCGATTCTTAAAATCGCGAAAATATGTACAGAGCGAAAATTTATCCAGTTTAGTCACTACTGTGCTGCAAAATCCGCGAATTTAAATACAGATGAAACTGCACTTTGTAGGCAATTCGCGAAAAGATACATGCGCGAAAATATATACGTTTACAGTAAGTAGTATTCCGTGTAATTTACAGAGGTGTTGAGACGTACCCATTCCGTAGCCATCTTTCACCCATTGGAGATCACCCGCGAGCTCCTCCACGATACAATCCAAGATGACAGACTGACCCTGTATCACTGTTTTGTCAGACAAAAGTGGTGCGACAAAATGCTGATCACCAGCCACTGGAAGAGATAAAAAAACAATGTCTGTATTAGAACAAAATCTGTGTAAATCAAAGCATTGTAATTATTGTAAGGTGCAACCTCTACTGTTATCTATTGGCAACAGATTCAACAATTATTATAATGTTGAATCGAGATCATTAGAATCCTGTCAAATTAAAAATTGAAATATTCCCTTCATATTTACAATAATTGAAATATACATATATATATATATATATATATATATATATATATATATATATATATATATATATATATATATATATATAATTATATATAGATAGATGGATAGATAGATAGATAGAGAGAGAGAGAGAGAGAGAGAGAGAGAGAGAGAGAGAGAGGGGGGGCACTGCTATTAGAAGTTCTAATATAATTTTCTTAGTCTATGATGATTGTATTTGTTGTACAATGTGTTTAAAATGCAGTTACATTATCAAAAATGGAATAGGGCAACTCTATACCCAGGCTTCCCAAGGCAGTATACATGTGTAAAGCAAAGACCCTTAAAACTATCCTGGACAAGGACCTTGTGTTTCATGAGTCTGGGTCTGTATCTTGGTCTGAATCACATAAATCATCTTCATTAAATACACAGCCTCTTATTTTCCCTCATTTTACATCATATATATATGTGCTTGACCTTGCCATGACTATCTGAAACCTTCTAACTCTCTCCCAGATCATGTGACCCTGCTCTGGTCACATGACCCAGATGTAATTAAAACAATGGTCACATGATCTGAGGTTACCATGGCAACGGTGATCTGGGTATTGTCAGTGTGGGAGGGTGGAGGGGTGGTTTAGAAATGGTAGTCTTTAGGTATAGAGTAGATCTGGTTAAGTCTGGCAAAAAATAAAATGGCAACCCAGGTTCCTGTGAACCGGCTCTGTTGGTTTTTTTTAAATTTTATTATTATCATCATCATCGATCATCATCATCATCATAAAAAAATGGCAATTTGAGAAAAAATATATTTAAAGGCTAATAATTATGAAAAATGAAAAAGTCCTGCGAATGGCATACATAGCTCCTTAATAATTGAGGATGGGTAAATTAAAACACATTACATGAATAGGTGTCAAAAGGTTAAGGACACACTTTATTCAATGAAGGTTCAAATGTTGCAAAATGTTGATGGCAATTTGAGGGTAAACTGTTGGCTATTAGAGAAGGACAATGGCAAGTTCAACACAAGCCTGCTGTTTTGTTTCTCATGAGAAGCCAGTGTCTTCTAACAAATAGTTTTTAGACACAATCCCAGAGTGTATCCTTGTCACTATGTGGGTCAGGACCTTGTCTAGTTGGTGATTTAGGGACATGCCATCAGGAGTGGGTTGTTTCCCAGGCTGGGGATACCTTCTGGTTTTTTTTAATGAGTTGGGGAGAGGATAGTAAACAGTCCTGTCACAAGTATTCTGGAAATATCATTTATTTTATATACCATGGCTGTAAAAAATCGACATACCTATATACCAAGGATTTAGAGCAAGTACAATGTAGGCTATAGTAACGCCCTTCAAGTTTCTAAGAACAGTTTCAGTAGATCTGGGCCTATACCTTATCTTTATGGGATTCAAAATATACTATAGCTTTAGTTCACCGAAGGTTGTGTAAGGAATTGCAACTAACAAGCTGGTCCCAACCCTTACCCAACCGCGTCATGGATGTATATAGAGGTTGTAATTATGACCACATGATGAGGCCAAAATAATAAAAAAGGTGTGTAAATAGCCCCAAAATTAAAATATAAATACTTTTTTCAAAATTGGATAAAAATGTCTATGCTCGGCCCTATTTTGCTAGGTGAGGTCGGGTAACCTGAAACACACCTTTGTTTTTATTTGGCTTAAGCAGTAGGATGTTATATTAAATAGGCCTACTCTCTGTTGGATGTATGGGAACATTCACAAATGACATCACCTATTTTCGGGCCTTTTTAAAAAGAAACTATAAAATTTGGGTCAAATGGCAAACACAAATAGGCCAGGTCACGTGTCGTCACTAAACGCAAAGCCAAGGGACCCCCTCCACCCTACCCCTAGCCGGTGACATCATTTGTAAACGTTCACCATAATCCTTTAATGGGATCATGTCAACCAAAAGGCATTGATAAGCTCCCAAAGGCATGATGCACCAATGCAGTGGCGGCGTCTCACCATAGCAATGCATTAATGTATCATGACACAGGGGCGGATCCAGGAATTTGGGAAAGGGGGGGGCGCCGCAATACCTACAGCATGAGGGGTGTTGAACCATCTAAATTAAAATTTACCAAAAAATAGGGGGGGGCGCGCCCCTTGCGCCCCCCCCCCCCTGGATCCGCCCCTGTGACATCAATTGAACATGGACCCAAGAGGGTTAATTCATAGAGACACATACATTTTTGTACAGGGCTGTTGCCAAGGCGAGAGAGATATTCTCCATTCTTCATTTTTTATCAGCGTTGGCTGGCAGCTAGGGCTAGGACAGTAAGCAGCCGTGTCACATGTAAACTGTGTGAGCTGTGTAGATCATTTATATATAACAAGAAGGTGGTGTTTAATATTGGCCCTGTGCATAAAGTACAGTAAATGTGTGACCATGTCACTGATCGGCCTGTGTGGGCCGCCATCTTGTCACCTACAACCCAGCAAATGTGTGTGATGATGTGTTAATCAGCAAGAGTCCTTTCAGGTTTTTCCTATACATTATGTGATATTATATTATCAATAAGGGCCTATGTATTTCTGTATTCATGTAATAATGTTAATTATATCTTCACTGGTCATTTTCACCTAAAGTACCTGGGTCGCCTAAATATCACATTATGTAGCTACATTTTACTATCAAGATATAATAGTAATCGTCTCAGTTTCTAGGTTTACCAGTACTTTTACCATTACCAAGTTATCTTTCATGTCAGTCAAATAGTGTCTTATAGCCTGCACCTGTTTACACCAAACCCATAAACCTGAAGGGTTCATCTGCAGGACTAGATAGCCCCCCAGGTGTCCGCTGGTACCCTGCTACACCATTAATCAGATACACATGTACTACAGTAACCAGCAAAACCTGGCAGTCTGGCCAAGTGTGGCCTATGTGTGCATACAACATTATGGGCAGGTGGTAATCAGGGTTTGTTGCAGCACAGATGTAACTAGTTCTAGACCCTCAGTGTTGGATGGCATTTCTTGACGTTGAGTCTAGATGTTGAATCTAGATGTTGAATCTAGATATTGAATCTAGATGTCAAGTCTAGATGTCAAGTCTAGAGGTCAAGTCTAGAGGTCTACTCTAGACGTCAAGTCATGTCTTGATGTTGTGTCTTGATGTTGTGTCTGGACGTGTCTAACATGTCTGGACGTCATGGAGATTATGTCTGATGTCTTGTGTGGCCTGGCATGTGTGGACGTTATATCTGAAGTCATATATGGACGTTTGACTTGTGGGTGGACGTCTGGACTAACTTCTTGTCTGACATCATTTTTGTCTGATGTTATGATGTGTCTGAACGTTGTGTCTGACGTTGTGTCTGACGTTGTGTCTGACGTTGTGTCTGACGTTGTGTCTGACGTTGTGTCTGACGTTGTGTCTGACGTTGTGTCTGACGTTGTCTGGACGTCATATCTGGACACCAAGAGGCCTAGCATCATGCCGATCCAAAATATTTTTATAGGGGTCAGAGAGGTATAATTTTACTGTTACCTCCTTTCTCTTCTTCATAATTCATCTTTTTCCATCTAAAGCTTTTTCTAAATATATTTGTTTAAATCCATAATTTCTCAAAATTCACTTTAATTTGTTTCATTAATATGAACTCCTGTTTTTAACCTCGTTCCACGTTTTATTTTCTCCTGTATGCCCAATCTCTATTCTCAGGGCGTCATATCCCCTGCTGGCAAGACTTAGGGTGGTCTGTAGCACCAGCTTATCTAGAGTTACAAAATGTACCTTTTTTATGGTGTATCTGGAGATATCTGACACCCTCCCTCTTCTGGTGTTTACCCAGGGGAAGAGGAGAGAGGAGAAATAAAGGTGGAATGTGGCAGGTATCCATAACATCAACTGAGACTTCTTTTTTTCCCTTTCATTTTTTTCCCCTTCATTTGTTTCTCTCTTGATATAAGCCTACTGTTCTATTTTTGTCTCTCTCCATCTCTCCCTCATCTCTGTCTGCCTGACTCTCTGTCTCTGTCTGTCTCTGTCTGCCTGACTCTCTGTCTGTCTGCCTCTTACTCTGTCTCTCTTTTCTTACCCATCCTGACGCTCTCACTTCCTCTGTGTTTACACTGCAAAAAGTTGGTAGTTTTTCTTTTGCAGCTAAACAATAGTATCTGCTTTAAGGGTACAGTTTATTGTATGTACAGAGTAAAATCTACTGTAGGTTACAATGTAGGTGTACAGTTTAGTGTAGGTAAAGCCAGGATAGAAACAATATAGTCGGTCTATGTATATGTCTCTTTATATTTACATGTCTCTTACTGCCTCATTTGTTTCCCCTTTGTCTCTTCTTTTGTCTCGTGACACAAATACTTCAAATGGTGACCCTCAGGGTGCAGTATTGCTGTATGCTCCCCCGCCAAAGATAGCTGCATGCTTCATTTGTCTAACACAGCATTTGAGTATAGGCCAAAAAAGTTTGTTTCCAGTCACACGACCGGGTTTCGAAAAAACAGTGCCGACCCCCTCATTCCTTTCCCTTTTTTTTCTTTGTTTTGTGATCTGCAGGTGTTTACGGTCCTTAAATCATTTAACTTAAATGATTTTAATAAAATCTAACGAATATTGAGGATTCTATGTAGAAAACCAGGGGGGGAGCAGAGGAAAGCGAAAAATATATATTTCTAAAATTCTGAACAACCTGGTCTGGTGTGTCAAACCATGTTACTGGAAATAAACCTCTTCTATCCTTTGGCCTGGGTCCTATAGGATTGGCTTCTCTTTTTTAAACTGGATGTGGAAGGAAAACGTCCAGAGACATGGCTGACGTATATAGAATTACTGAGCTAACTAAAATGGGTAAGAAAATATAGGCTTGTCCTTCCAGCTGACCCATAGCCACACACAAGTTACACAACACATAGAAATGTACACCCGTAGTTGTTCTCTTAATGTTGAATACATTATGTCACATTTGTTTCCTTTTTAAAGTATGGCATGTTTGTTAACCAATTCCAATGCAATTGAAGTCACTTTTATTCCCAGCTCCTTCAGAGACCATGGAAGAATAACAAGAGTTGGATAGTGGCTATGTGTTGTTGTAAAGTCAATTAGGCCCCGCTATATATTCATGCTTTTTGATTACTTTCCAATGACAATAAAGTCTAGTTGATGTTAGCCAATTTGGAATTGACTGTACTAGTGTACAGTAAGTCAATGATAGACCATGGTCGGCTTGTTGGGGGTCTATAACTAGTAAAAGTGGCAGGCCTAGTGTCAAGTGTGTACAGAAAGCTTGTCTTTATAAACCACTGGTATACTCACAGGCCATCACTGAGGTAAACCTCAGGGAGGAGGTAGGTTTTTCTGTTTACAGAAACAGGGTAGTCAACTCCAAGTTCCCCCTCTGCTTTGAGCATCCCATTATGGTGAAAATGCATGCATTTGGATGCATTAAAATGCCATAATCTCATGGATTTCAATGATAAATAATATTACTGGGATTCAGAACACACAATTTTGCATTAAACTGGAGATATACCCACATTTAGCAAAGTACCCCCTCTGCTTTGTGTCAACATTGCTGCAGTCCTTATAGCACATGGCCTGCATACCTACAATACTGTGGGGAGCAAGGAAAGGACTGGGGTCTGTACACAGGTAGCACAGGTAGTCAGTGTAGCAGCCAGAGTGGCCCACACTGTCCTACCTTACGGCAGGACTAGGACTCTGCTTGGAGACAAAGGTAAGTTGGTGCACGTGGGTATACTATTCCAAACAGGCACCCCTTAACCCTTTATGGACGGCATGTCGCTAAAAGTTGACATTTGTCGTCATAATGCACCAATGCAGCCTCGGCGAGTAACTTGCCGGGGCTGCATTGATGCATCATGACGACCCTTCAAGAGTGCATGTCTCAATCCCTTAGGGTAGGCATAATGCTTGAATGCAACTCGCCATGGCTGCATCAATTCATACATCATGACGACCATGGGAATATCATCGTGACAAATATGGAAAGTTAAGCTCGGAATAAGCATGGGACCTTCTTTGGCCCTTTATACCTTTAACTTTGTCTGCCATGAGGACCTCATGTCGATTTGTCGATTTTACCCATCTGGCCCGAACCTGGGCACCACAGCAGCCAAGAATAATGGTAATACTTGGCTGGCGTGCAAGGAAAGTTGGTGTGGGTACAAGTCTACAATAGTGAGGGCAAAAGGTGGAGATTTGCCATGATGCAGACTGTTACCACAACACTCAACACCCACTCCCGGCACTCACCCCCCCAATATGGGCCCTGTGGACCTGCTGACCAGCCTTCGGCTGTGTTGGTTTTAAAACTATATCATCATATCACCCCCCCTCCCTCCTCACCACCACACCCACACCCTCTACACACCTAACACTCGCCCTCTATCTATAGTTTGTCTCTGAATAGTTGATGACTGGCTAGATACTAGTAGCCTTTATTTTAGGTCACATGTGAGCATTATTATTTGTCTTAGGTATTTTTTTAATCAGGAGAAAACAGGTTAGGTTAGGGAGTGTTCATTTATTAATTACAGGGGGGTGGTGAGATTTCGCGAGATGTGCGAAATTTTCTACGCCCCCCCCCCCCAACCCCCTCGAGAGCGCGTGGAACTTTTCGTGCCCCCCCCCCCCCCTCGCCGAAAGCGTAGAAAAATGTTGCCCCCCCCCCCCGCGCTTTGAACTATAGTAACACGCGGGCTTTTTTGCTAAAAAAGAGGATTCATTTTTTACGCCCCCCCCCCTCAGGAGGGGGGGGGGGGGGGCGTTACATATATAGGGGGGGCCTAGCGATGCCCGTGCACGTTGAGCCTTGAGGGTGCCTGGTTCTGTGACGGCAGCGTCTTGAGGTCAGAGGTCACGTGAGGTATGTGGACGCTGGGCGTTACCATGGTAACACGGCGTCTCTAAGGGCCGCCCCCCCCTCCCCCCCCCCCCCCCCCCCCCCCCCCCCCGCCCCCAACCCAACCTACACCCACACAGACACGGGCACAAGGCAACCACACCAAGGGCCCCAGACGGGTAAAATCGACAAATCGACATGAGTCTAGTGACAAGGGACAAGACCTATTGCTTATAATCGACAAATGACATAGGCATTCCTTAAAATCGATAAGTGACATGAGGGCTGGTGACATTTTTACAGTGTCAGTGACAAGTGACAAGTGACAAGACCCTTTTCTTAAAATCGACAAGGGACATTGGCATTTCTTAAAATCGACAAGTGACACAGCAACCCCCCCATCTGGGGGCCCTACACCAGCTAGGCGCTGTGGTCATTGTTTATCAAGGGGGAGGGAGGGGAGGGGAAGGGAGGGGAGGGGAGGGGAGGGAAGGGGAGGGAAGGGGAGGGGAGGGGAGGGGAGGGAGGGAGGGGAGGGGAGGGAGGGGAGTGAGGGGAGTCCTCCCAGAGGGGGGCAGCGAATTTAAAAGCCTGCACGTTTGAAATTCAAGGGAGGGGGGGACTTGAGGTATTTAGGGAGTGTTCATTTATTAATTACAGGGGGGGGGTGGTGAGATTTCGTGCGGAGGGGCGAACATTTTTTACGCCCCCCCCTCGAGAGCGCGTGTAACGTTTCGTGCCCCCCTCGCCGAAGGCCCCGAAAATTTTTCGCCCCCCCCCCCTTTGAACTATAGTAACGCGCGGGCTTTTTGGCTAAAAAGGGGCTTAAATTTTTACGCCCCCCCCTCAAGAGGGGTCAGAATTTTTTACCCCCCCCCCCCCCCCTCAGAAGGGGTCGGAAATTTTTACGCCCCCCCCAAACCCACCACCCCCCCCTGTAAATAATAAATGAACACTCCCTTAGGAGGGGGGGGGGGAAATCGAAAATCCTAAGCCTATCAAGTGTCATACCAGCCATGTATCCATTATACAAAAGTTCATGGCAGCGGTGGGATTCGAACCCACGCCTCAGAGAGACTGGTGCCTAAAACCAGCGCCTTAGACCACTCGGCCACGCTACCCGTTGCAAACTGGGCCAGCAGAGGATGGAGTGATACAAGAACTGACAGTTAGAGTAGGGGAACTATCAGGTTCGGTCCGTATGGGCCCTGTGGACCTGCTGACCAGCCTTCGGCTGTGTTGGTTTCAAAACTATATCATTATCATCCTAGGGGAACTGTCATAACACGAGTAGGGATCCTGAGCTAACTCAACATAGCTCATTGAATGTAGACATATGCTATACTGGGGACCTTTACTTTAGCTTTAGCAAACCTGGCGTGGCCAATTAAAACGTAGATGTACCCTATTAGTCTATACTTTTAGCACTGCTACGCCTGCCTTTATTCCGGGCCTTTATTAGGGACCTTTAGCAAACCCGACGTAGCTCATTTAATCCCTTCAGCACTGCTACGTCCGCGTTTTATGAGCTTTTACGTGGTTGCTAAAGGTCCCTAATGCAATGGAAATAAAACTGCTTTTACAGTAATAGCGACCTTTAGCAACCACGTAAAAGCTCATAAAACGCAGACGTAGCAGTGCTGAAGGGATAGGATACGTCTGCGTTTGATGAGCTACGTCGGGTTTGCTAAAGGTCCCTATTAGGGACCTTTAGCAAACCACGTAAAACCTTATAAAACGCAGACGTAGCAGTGCTGAAAGGATAGGATTAGGGACCTTTAGCAAACCCGACGTAGCTCATTAAACACAGACGTAGTAGTGCTAAAGGGATAGGATACGTCTGCGTTTAATGAGCTACGTCGGGTTTGCTAAAGGTCCCTATTAGTATTAGGGACCTTTAGCAAACCCGACGTAGCTCATTAAACGCACACGTATCCTATGCCTTCAGCACTGCTACGTCTGCGTTTTATGAGCTTTTACGTGGTTGCTAAAGGTCCCTATTAGGGACCTTTAGCAACCACGTAAAAGCTCATTAAACGCAGACGTATCCTATCCTTTCAGCACTGCTACGTCTGCGTTTAATGAGCTTTTACGTGGGTTGCTAAAGGTCCCTATTATGGGGCTTTGGCCTTGTGTGTGTGACAGACAACACTGGCCTCCTCTGCCGTAGCACTCTGTCTGTAGTCTATGTGAAGCAGGTAGCACAGAGAACCAGGCCACTGGGACGCGCAGTGTGACCTACTTAGAAATGAGGTCACCAGGCTTGGAGGGAGGTCAGGGAGGCAGACAGCAGTGAAATATCAGTCTCAGACCCTGTTGTCCCAGGTTCGGTCCGTATGGGCCCTGTGGACCTGCTGACCAGCCTTCGGCTGTGTTGGTTTTAAAACTATATCATCATCATCATCACCCATACCGACACTGCTCCGGGTCCCTCTGCTGTGTATGGTCTGCGAGCAGACCTTCATCTCACTTGATACCCATTTGCACCAGTTTGGTGGCGCAAATGGGTGTGTATTGGTCAATACACATCCAACTACAGAGAGATGATAATCAATATCAAAGGGGTAATAAAAATAGTGGGGGCTACTGTACAATTAACACTTATAATTGACAGAGGTAGTTAAATATGTGTATTGGGATGGGGTGATGGCCTGCTCTCAGGCTATCCAAATGGTAGGATAGTCGCTGGCCGCAATGATAGCAATGTGTAGATCTACGTTACGTCCACGTTTAATGAGCTTTTACGTGGTTGCGAAAGGTTAGGGTGTTTACCCACTATATAAAATATACATTGGATAACATTATATATCCCCTTTTCGGAGAGATAAATTTGTCAGGAATACAACAACAACAACAAAAAACGGTATGCTGATATAATATGTCCTAGTTTTAGTGTGAGATAACTAAATGTGAGAGAAGCTTGGTGGTTTGCTGGAACAGGTTCACATACCGTTGAGGGTGAGGAGGTGGTCATTTTGGATTTGAGTGGTAAGTGCCAATTGAGAGCCAGACGTAGTAGCAGTGGTAGCATGCCACAGTAATCAACACTGCAGCAGGTAGGAGGTCAGTGCAATAGCATTGTATAGGTCTAGGTATATGCCTACATATCCTAATTGATAACTACTGAAAATACAATCGAACAGAAGTATAATAACTTTATTGAAGCCAATAATTAGGGTGTCCAGCTGTGCTATGATACTTGTTGATTATTTAGTTGTTTTTTCATGTAGATTTGAGCTGCTTAATCCTTTGTTCTATCAGTAAGTACACTTATAATAACAATAAAAAATGGTATCAAATCCCCACATATAAGGAACTATGTTTTCCACTCCCCCATCAGAGTTACACATTCTATTGTTATCTAGAACAGAAATAGGAATAGCTAACATGTGTCCTACTCTGAGACTGTCACAGAAAGGCCTACGAAGCATAGTTTACACCTGCAGATCGATTTCCTTCATTAACACAATCACCCTGCTTTGATTAATGTGTTATTTATTAAATCCTTACATGGAATTAGAGTAGAGGATCTTGGGTTTAAGAATGTGACTTTCTTTAATCTGAATTTTTTCTAGTTCCTGAGAACCATGCCAAAATGTAAGACAAGGCACAGAAACGGCCCTTTTCACGGCTTTGAGCGATGCAGGTAAACTCCATATAAAGGTCCCTATTAGGGGACCTTTACCTGGGACCTTTAGCAACCATGTAAAAGCTCATAAGGGGCCTTTAGCAAACCCGAGGTAAGGCCTAGCTCATTAAACGCAGACGTAGTGGTGCTAAAGGGAAAGGCTACGTCTGTGTTTAATGAACTTTTACGCGGTTGCTAAAGGTCCCTAATAAATGCAGAGGTAGCAGTGCTGAAAGCATAGGATAGGCCCTACGTCTGCGTTTAATGAGCTACGTTGGGTTTGCTAAAAGTCCCTAATTCCAAGACTGTTTCGTGTTTTCTCAAAACTCCCCAATATTAGCTATGTGGAACAAACCCACACGGCAGGTCCCTTGCCGTCAGCCGGTTCCGTAGTGTAGTGGTCATCACGTTCGCCTAACACGCGAAAGGTCCTGGGTTCGAAACCCGGCGGAACCTACTGTTTTTCAAATTTTACAGCACGATATTGTATTTACCGGTATACATAGTATCTTAATAAATTAACTTTCAAAAAGTATTTTTTTCAGCTTCAGAAAATTTAGAACCTGGTATTTCAAATTGACCAATGGGAGAGCAGGGTTGGAGGGTGTCTATATCCCGTAGACCATAGGTAATTAAAAGGTAATAAAATAGCAATTAAATACCAGGTTCTAAGTCGGATAGATCCCATTAACTCGGGGACTATGGCATTTAGACAGCCTCCCTACGGTCGGTGTCTAAATGCCATAGACCCCTCGTACAGGGATCTATCCTTAACGTAGTCCTGAACAATATTCTGAAAGACAGTGAAAAAAAGTTTGGCAGCGGTGGGATTCGAACCCACGCCTCCGAAGAGACTGGTGCCTTAAACCAGCGCCTTAGACCGCTCGGCCACGCTACCCTTGTGGGCACGGGGCCCCGTGATAGCGTATAGGACGCTAGGGGAGTGCGTGACCTAGATCCTGCTACACACCTACACTGGGCTCCGCTGCTACATACAATGTACACGCTTGGGATGACTATTGGAATGGGAGCTGTGAAAACACAGGCGCCTAACCCATGTCACACCCCCGGTCACACCTCACCACAAGTCTGCCTGCAGTACACACAGAACTTCAGAAGGGCTATGAATGTAAAACTGTCAAAATTAGGGATGTCATTGGTATCCAATTTATTCCGATTTCGATTATCACTATTTTGGTCTCGAAATTCCGATTTTTTTCGATTTTTCGATACAGATATATGACAGCTAATTAATAGTCAAATGCCATGTTATCACCTGTTTTTCAAACCCAAAAAGAATTCATAATACTCAACATAACCATAGGCTAGTTGTAAAAGTGTCGAGTTACAGAACCATTTCTATAGCCTATATGAGACCTCTAGGGACAAGATTTTGTCATGCAAATAGATGACCAAAAAATGCTTTAATCTGCCTTATTTCTACAGTTTAATGAAACTAGTAGGATTAAGAGTAAAAGTAGGTCAAAAAGTGTATCGATTCGTTTTTGTCAATACGATAATCGGGAATCCAAAAATACCGAAATTTCGATTTGGTACATATCGATGACATCCCTACTAATAGGGACCTTTAGCAATCGCGTAAAAGTTCATAAAACGCAGACGTAGCAGTGCTGAATGGATAGGATACGTCTGCGTTAAATGAGCTACGTTGGGTTTGCTGAAGGTCCCTAATAATAGGGACCTTTAGCAAACCCGACGTAGCTCATTAAACGCAGACGTAGTAGTGCTAAAGGGATAGGCTACGTCTGCGTTTAATGAGCTTTTACGTGGTTGCTAAAGGTCCCTAATATGGCTATCGACCCTTAAAATCGACATGGCGACATGGCTATTTCTTAAAATCGACATGGCGACATGGGCATTTAAAATCGACATGGGATATGGCCATTTAAATGGGTATAGACCCCTAAAATCGACACGGCGACATGGCCATTTCTTAAAATCGACATGGCGACATGGTCATTTCTTAAAATCGACATGTGACATGGCAACCTAAGCGACATAGTGACATGGGAAAGGTGGTCTGAGGGTTAGAAACATGGTAGGAAACATCAATAATAGCACCAGAATTGACTGTTTGGCTTCTAGATTTTCAAAAATTTCCAGGGGGTCAAAAATATGTCTATTTCAACAAAAGACATTAGTGACACTAGCGACATGGCTTATCTCTTAGTGACATGGGACATGAGCTTTTCTTAAAATCGACATGCGACATGGGGACCCCCGATCTATACCCCCATTTAAGCGACATGTGACATGGCCATTTCTTAAAATCGACATGTGACATGGGGCTTAGTGACATGAACAAAAAAATTCTCATTTAGTGTAAAGTATGCTACCCAACTCTTTCTTCAAATTCCTCAGGCCTAATTTTAATTGTCCCACTTCGCCTGATGTCCTACCTTACTTGAATCACCCCTAATGCTATATAGGCCTACCCCCCTACGGATCCATGTCGTTTGTCACAGGCCAGCCTATGCAACATCTACCCCAAGCTGGCCCACATCGCCCCTTTAAGCATCTACCTATGTGGTCGGAGGTTGCGGGTCGGCCTGTAGTGTACACATGGTGTGGAAGCACCCCGGCTGACAGGTGAGGCTCTATGGCTTAGTTGGCAAAGCGCCTGTCTAGTAAACAGGAGATCCTGGGTTCGATTCCCAGTGGAGCCTACTTTTAACGTTTTGGTATGGACGAAGGCGAAAATTTATACCACCTAAAAACATCATTTTGTATATATCCAAAGTTTGAAATGAATATTTTTTACTAGTTTGAATAATACCGTGTGACCATCTGAGAAAAAATTCAGCGCCCAATGAGGGACTCGAACCCTCGACCCTCAGATTAAAAGTCTGATGCTCTACCGACTGAGCTAACCGGGCAGCTCTGACAGAGTGTGGGGTTCGGGAGTATATAAAGGGAGTGCTTTGGATTTGTGTGTATGCTTTCAGTGGACGAGGGGAGGGAGCGCCTCCAGAGGGCCCAAGCCTAGATGAAAGCTCTTGAGCTCACTAGGCCTATATCCCATAAAATGTGTGACGAAATGTCTAGGCTTCTACAGCCCAACATGAATAGGCCTGGATTGAAACTCCTAACATTAAATTGCCTCTCTAATTTTTAGGCCTAACAAATTCTAAATCCTACCTAAAGATTAGAGAGAAGTTCTAAAGACCATAAAACTATAGTATTAACTCTTTAAGGACGGCATGGCGTTAAAAAAATACATTTGTCGTCACGATGCACCAATGCAGCCCTGGAGAGTAACTCGCCGGTGCTGCATTGGTGCATGATGCAGACCCTTCGGGAGTGTCTCAACCCCATGGGGTCTGTATGATGCTTGAATGCAGCACTGGGGATCGAGTTACTAACCAGAGCTGCATTCATGCATCATGATGACCAAGGGCATGATGCATTAAAGCATCATGCCGTCCTTAAAGGGTTAAGAGGATGGGGGACATTTAAAGGGTATCTATAATCCTCTATATCATAGGCCTACTCAGTTCGGCACTCGGTGGGTGAACAAGTCAACGCGGACATTGGTCGCTCCCTTCTCCCTGGCCAGGGGGAAGTTGTAGCACAGGGCTGATGCATGTTGGCACTTCCTCACGGAAGTAGTCAATCATGGCCACCATGGAGCGTTGGACCGACTCTATGGGGCCCTGGTGGGCTTTGTATTGGAGGAATAACTGACGTCATTGGCATTACACGGTGCCGAGACAAGGGGGAGTGCCATTGTAAGTCCTACGGGCTGGTGGCACTCCCTAGTCTACCCTATACCCTTTGGGGTATACCCATCTACAATTACGTGGACGTCAGTCATACTCCAGGGATGGACCATGGAAGGACGAATAGTGGCAGGGTTGCGGACAACTGCCATGGCTGGCTTCGCCAGCTTAGGACGTGATGGCTCTACATAGGACGTACCGACCTCTCACCTGGCTCTACACCCCAGCAAAGACTCCCTTGCATGTATGTTCCCATAGATAAGCTGACACACAATATTTCCGGTTCACCCTCATCCTTCATCAGATCAATCTCTCTCATCAGCCCATACCACATCTCTCGCACTGCGATCATCCCCAGGCGTGGTCAATCAAGGATCTTGGATGCCTGTCACCAGAGTGGCGGCTTTAAAAGTTATTTCTCTCTCTCTCTCCTCTATAGATGGCCAATAACAGCTCAGAAAGAGGGTCCTATATGGACAAAAGGGATTCTAATACATGAGGTTGTGGTTGTCCCTAAGTTCCTTAGGGACAACCACAACCTCATGTATTTTGTCCTGTGCAAGAAACTACTTCTTGTACAGTGGAAAGGAATACATGGAACATTTTTAATAGCTGGCATTAGCCAATACTTTCCCCTTTCAACCGGTTGAAAGGTCTGCCTCTCCCTTGAGGAACACCACTTTTTATTATTATCTTTTCGGCCAGACCACATCAATCTTAATTTAAATTATTTCTAAAATCAAATCCACGGGAAAACCAAACTTCTGCATAGGCCCTAAGGCTGGGTTTCCCATGGATGGTTAGGTCAATACCTAATAATTATTAGCCTACCATCCATGGTTTAATTAAATATTAACTATTGGGTCTAGCCCTCTTTTGATTGAACGCAGGCCTTACTACACACAGGAATGACAGACGCAATGTCACTGGAATCTGGATCTAGGTCAGGGTCTGACTTCTTGTACTGGGATATCGACTTTCAACAGTTGGTGCCAAGACACAAGAAAGTGGATACAAATCTCCAGAAACCTTTCAGAATAAGGAAAACAAAGACATTTTATATCGCGCCAACGCTAACCCCTATAGGGCATAGCACTCTAAATGGTCACCCTATGTGGGCTGTCATCTTGTCCCCCGAGCTATGTGGGTAATATCGCGCACCTAGTGACGATATTACCCAAATGTTCCAAATATAGTTAATCTGGGTTCTGTTTCTCCACAAATTTGTGGACGTCCGCAAATTTGCGGACGTCCGCAAATTTATTTATGGAGCTCCGCAAATATATATGGATGTCCGCAAATATTTACGGAGCTCCGTATTTGTGTGCTTAAGTACCCAAAAAACGATTCCCATAGATATTTGCAGACCTCCATGAATATATGGAGAGTGTATTTATGGACCTCCGCAAATTTGCGGAGCTCTGCATATTTGTGGAGAAACCGCATCCTGCTATCATTAAAAAACTTTTTTAATATGTTTTTTCAAAAAAATAATTTAAAATTTAAAAAATTCAAGAAAAAGATATGTGTCATATATGCCAATAACAACCCCCTGTTTGTTAAGCAGGGGCCTAAAAGTGACAAAATGTTTGGGTTGTATCGTTATAATTGTTGTTATATCGCTCACCCATTGATATACAGTGTATTTTACCCTTTGGCTACATCCGCGCACCTGTTTTCACACCTAAAAGTGTGAAAACAGGGCACTTTACCCTACATGCTCTCACACCTATAAAGTGAATGGCAGCATCTCCAAAGTTACACAAGTGTTAGACAACATACAAAGCTAGCCTGTAACACTCATCCACTCATTTTATTTCTATTCTATATATTATTTTTTATTCTACAAATAGGTGCGCGATATAACAACATGCCTGAGCGATACTGGCCCTATGGGGATTAGTATAGAAACTGGGAAAATGGAAACATTAAGAAACATGTTATTTCTATTAACTATATGAGCCGACAAAAATATGGAATTTATAGCTGAGAACTGAGTTAGGGGTCGGGTCCGTTTTGCCCCGGGGGTCTGTTTTGCCCCGGTCTCCCCTACAATATTCTCAAGGTATGTAGGTGTCACTGTGGGCAATACGAGGGGTTTTAGAAGATGACAAGATGACAAGATGACAGCCCACCGACGCCCCCCCCCTGTAACTAATAGGGACCTTATCCTTTCAGCACTGCTACGTCTGCGTTTAATGAACTTGTACGTGGTTGTTAAAGGTCCCTATTAAATAAACAGTCCCTTTAAATAGTGAGATGCGGGTTATACGCAGGAATTTACTGTAAGGGGGTGTTCATTTATTAGTTACAGGCCCGGTTACAGGGTCCCGTTTCTCCACAAATTTGCGGAGCTCTGCAAATATATACGGATGTCCGCAAATATATACGGATGTCCGCAAATATATACGGATGTCCGCAAATATATACGGATGTCCGCAAATATATACGGAGGTCCGTATTTGTATGCTTAAGTACCAAAAAAGCAGAATTTGCGGAGCTCCATAAATGTATTTGCGGACGTCCACAAATTTGCGGACGTCCGCAGATTTGTGGAGAAACACCATCCAGGGGCGTAAAAAAAATGTCACCACCACCCCCCCCCTCCCCGCCCTGTAATTAATAAATGAACACTCCCTAAGGCCCTCAGTTGTTCTTTTATCTGCCACCATGACGCTGCAGTCCAACCGATACTCCCCTATCACTAGGGTCAAAATACTAATAACTCTCCAGTGTGTCCTGTCCTCCTTTAAATGTCTATTGACCTAGGCCTTAAAGGGGTAAAGGGCCTACACTTGTGTCATTTCAATGTGAGGAGTATATTTACTGATATGTCCACTTTACATTATTATTTTATTGATTCTGATATTGACTGTATTACATTGTCTGAGACTTGGCTGGACGAGAGTGTGTCTAATAACCACCTACATATTGAGGGGTACTCCCTACAAAGACTGGACAGGCAGATACCGGACATAGGGGATATTAACCATGGAGGCCTACTAACATATACAAAAGATGGTCTTACGTCAAGTAATGAATTATCTATACACAATACTAGCAATAAGGACATTGAAATAATGTGGTCTGTACTCTCCAAACCAAACATGAGGAGAATAGTCATTGCCAATATTTATATACCACCCAAAGGGGACGTTGTTAATGCACTTGACAATATTAAAACCTCATTTAATGTAATTGACTCAGACAAATATAATGAAATCTTCCTCATGGGTGATTTCAATATAGACTTTTTACGTCATAATCCTGACCAGGACAAACTGAATAACATAGCTGCAGGCCTGGGAGTTAGGCAAATTGTCAAAGAGATTACAAGGTATAATCCCAATAGAGATGGGAATGATTCTATCATTGACCTTATACTTACAAACTCAGACCATATTGTGGGTACAGGGGTCAAGTCAATGGGAGGTATAAGCGATCATGAATTGGTGCATGTCACTAGGAAACATATTCCTTCCCCTAAGGTCCCTCTCAGTTTTACTGGAAGGAGCTATAGGCTGTATGATGAAACCGAATTCATTAATAACCTGAAAAATTTGGACTGGAATAACTTTTGGCTGTGCGAATCACCCTCAGATGCATGGGAATTATTTATAGCCTCTATACAGCACATACTGGATATAAATTGTAAGGTTAAGAATTTTAATTTCAGCCAAACTAAAAAACCGTGGCTAGATGCAAATCTAATAAGCCTAATTAAGGATAAAAATGCTGCTATTAAGCGCTTTAAAAGGACAAAATCGCAAGATGATAATAATATTAAGCATTTTTTGCAAAATTTATCCAAGCAAGAAAACAAAAAAGCAGAGGCAGCATGGCACAAAAAACAGGTGGATGATAATGTGAATAACCCCAAGGAATATTGGAAGTCTTTGAATAACATTGTAAATCCTAAGCCAGCTAACACCTTTTTCAATCTAATACATCATGTGCATAAAACTCCTGTCAACCCGGATGATACTGCAAACTATATAAATGAATATTTTACTAATATAGGCCCAAATTTGGCTAAAAATTTAAATGAACCATGGACCTTCCACCCTCCTGTTTATGAACCTTCTTTTACCTTCCAAGAGACAGATGAACTCACAGTTTCCAAAATAATAAAGAAAATCAAATCCAATAAACCTTCGGGGACACCTCTTATCAAGACTTCTGTGCTTAAAGCAGCAATGCTAGCTCTACCCACACATATTACTTTTATTTTTAACCTAGTTATAAGATGTGCCTCTTTCCCTGACTCCTGGAAAAATGCTACTGTCAAGCCACTGCCTAAAGGGGGAGACTCCTCTGATGTTAACAACCTGAGACCTATTTCAATCCTACCATTGCCTTCTAAAATTATGGAAAAAATCCTTCATACTCAAATTATGAAGCATCTTCACACTAATAAAATTTTAAGCGAAAATCAAGATGGTTTTAGGCCTGGTCGATCCACTATGAACAGTCTCATCAAATTCACTAATAATATTTATAGGGAATCAAATAATGATAAGGGAACAACGGCCATCTTCCTCGACTTCCGGAAAGCTTTTGATACGATAAATCACCTACTTTTAATAAATAAATTGGGAAAAATAGGTTTTAGACCAACCGCTAGAAATCTAATAGAAAATTACCTGACAAATAGAGTCTAAACTACAAAGGCAAATGGTAGGATATCAGACACACTCTCAATTCCCTGTGGGGTACCCCAAGGCTCCGTCTTGGGCCCCCTTTTATTCATTATCTATATAAATGACCTTGGCTTCCCCTTAAAAGAAATGCACTGCCAGCATTATGCAGATGACACCGTTCTGTACTACCCACATAATAATCTTACTCCAAACGTTGAAAATATACTCAACACTGAGTTAGGAATGGTGAATACATGGTGCAAAGCAAATAAGTTGTCTCTTAATTCTAAGAAGACCAAGGTTATGCAGATTGGTACTGATGCTAACATTAAGACTATGCAAAAAGTCAACCTTTCCATTGATGGTGCTACTCTTAATAAGACATATACCTATAGATATCTGGGCATTTTACTAGACACCAACCTGAATTTTAAGGCACATACGAGAGGCCTGGTTCGCAATGTTAATCATAAGGTCAGATTCTTGAGAAGAATAAGAAGAAAAATGTCTGAGACATCAAGTGCCAAAGTGTTGACCAGCATGATCCTCCCAACTATTGATTATGGTGATCTTTTATATAATGTTACTCCAAATTCTATCTTGGAAAATTTACAGTATGCTTTTAACAGGGGCCTAAAAACCACTTACAAAAATGAAGAATTTCACGTTGAACCCTGTTTACAAAAGTGTAATGTGAATAAGCTGGAGGACAGAAGGAAAATGCATATGGACACTGCTGCTTTCATGTTCTCTCTAGATAATGATAACATTGATGTCAGGGACATCAGAACCAGGGCTCATGATGAACGCCTAGTAAAAGTCATAATGCCCAAAAACCCCTTTTACAGGAAAAGTTTCGAATTTAGGGTTTCTTCCCTCTGGAATTCTTTTGACCAAAATGTAAGAGCACATAAAGAAAAAGAAAAATTCCAGAGGTGGAACAAGAAGAGGTATAAGGACATACTACATCCCCCCGATACCGAAAATTGAGTCATATTTTCAAGCATTGTGTCAGGTTATCCACTCACACCCACTTCATTTTCTACCTATGATTGTTTTTTGTCTATATTTCTCTAATATAAGCTCTCTTGAGGAAATAACATCATCCTCTAATCATATGGAATACCATCTACATTTGATTATATTATAAGAAGGCAAAGTCCACCAGCCTAGGACATAAGATCAGCCCTTTAGGATGAACCTACAGGCATAGATATGCTCACGCATGTCTGTGACAGTGGGCAATTTTATCCTATTTCTGCATTTTTGCATTTACAACCTGTAACATAGGTTTAATATGTAACAAGGTAAAAGGAAGTATATCCTAGACCCATAAACATCTTGGGTCTGGATAAAAAAAGTGATTTATATCTATTTATATGTAAAGAAATATACAATTCCCCTAAGGACATTTTTGTATTTTTATTATGAGATACATCACTAATAATCATACACATGAGCTGCATGTAAGAAACAGGGCCTGGCCCTATATACCTGCAGGGTAAATAAACGAAATACAAACAAACAAACAAACAAACAGACACAGATTTGGCTACCGAGAGCATGGAGAATGTAGGCCTACTAAGGATGTGGCTGGAGAGTGATGTTGGCAGACCATAGCTCATCAGTCGCTATCATCACCTGTGGCCGATCCTGGAGCCTGGGCATCGACCCTCCCCCCAAACCCACTCAATTTTCTATCTGTACCAATACCACAGCCCCAAACTAAATATCCTGGCACTCACTTTCTTGGAAAGTAAGCTCACCCCTTTCATGTAGATTATGCCATTCGCTGGTCTACAGAAGTACACTGACAGCATTTTATGACATTTGTCAATATTTCTAGGAAATGGTATTTAACTTAACTATTTTACAGAAATCTCCAGAGACCCCCCCGCCCCTCGTCTATCCCATGCAGACCCCTCTCAGACAGCTTGACCCTGGTATGAGGAGGTCAGGGGTTACACGATCTAGCACTCACTCAGTTACTGGGGGCAAGTTTTCTAAGAAAACTGAGAGATGGGTTCCTACAAGTGCCAATAGAACCTGCATAAACACACTAACACTACCCTCATACTCATTGACATGGAGACCCCCTGGGGATGTATCCAGCCATGGTACAAAAATGTACTAGAATCTGGAGGGAAAGTTAAAATTTGTGTCTTCATTTTAATTGAACTCTGGATGTATCGTTAAGATTTGTGGGAAGGGGGAGGGTGTCTTCATTCAAATAGAACTGTCAGTGCTAAAAACACACACGAAATTGTACTCTAAAATACCCTTGGCTAGTTGCATGGTTACCTTACTGACTGCCCAACCCACCCCAAAACATCCCCCTTACTCAACCACATCCTCCCACTATTAATTCAAGTCTATAAATATAGGCCCCTATTGGTGATGTTGTATTGGGAATGAGGGGGTGCTCCAAACCACCGTTTTAATGGTTAACTAGATAAATAAATAAGAGCATCAACTTGACAGAGGAAGAAATCACTACAGGATCCTTTCACAGCTTGTCCCTCAAATCACAAAACAACCTTCAGGTTCAACAAAGCCTCCACAAGACTCCCTGCCCCACCGCGCCTGTCACTCACCGGGGGGTGGCCCCGCCCCCTGGGGGCTAGCAGCCAATCAGAACACAGCACCTGGTGTTACTATGACAATAGACACAACCCCTGCATAGAGAGAGGTGTGAGTGGGGTATATAGGGGTGGAACGGGTCAGCACTAAGCAGGGACAAGATGGTACAAGATGGTCATTGGCCCAATGTATCCATTATGGTGGCCTCCTGAGGCCCCCATCGAGATACAATGTACATTAGATAGACACACCGGCGACAAAATGGCTGCTTTTGGGGACAAGATGGTGGTTCTTCGGGATAAGATAGCGACACCGAGGACAAAATGCCTGCTTCGGGGGACAAAATGGTGACTCTTGGAGACAAGATGGTATTTCTATGGGACAAGATGGTGACTTTGGGGGACAAGATGGCTGCTCTGGGGGACAGGATGGCGACTATTGGAGACAAAATGGCTGCTATCTAAATATATAGCAAACCAACCGGTGTGTGAGTCATACATGTAGCAATACAATATAGGATTGACTGGGGTCAGTTGCACATACCAGAGACTAATAGCTTGGCGTATGAATATAAATTAAAGACCTTGAGATCCTTGTTCTATGTGTTATTATGTTGTGAACCCTATAATCCGCACTGGCGATCTGACTCGTGTATAAGCCGACGCTTCTACGTAATGGTTTACAGTAAGGTTATGAAGGTTTCCCAGTGTGGGTTTTTTGTGTGTTTTTTAACTCCATGAAAGATTTAAAACATATTTCTTGACTATAATAGTTATGTGATTACTGTCCGCCAACCCACCTCCAACCTACCCCTTCACCCTTCTCTATAATCCGGATACTTGTATATTGAACCACAATTGTTACCCCACCCCCGGGGCGGTTACTCTACCATGTATTGGATAACCACCGCAGCACCGCTCCGAAAAGCGGTGGCGGTGAATTTTCATTAGATCCCAAAATGGGGGGCAGTCAGATGTCCCTGATAAGTAGGATGGTTGAAATCATAACATTAAATTGAGCAAGTTTTCTTGCTTGAAGGGCTGAATAAAATTGAATTTGTACAAAATTATGAGAGACCTAAACTTGCAATAGCCCATCCAGCTGTCATCAAAACTCCCTACCTCTGAAAAGTAGGGCGGTCAAATCTCCCAACCTCTGAAAACTAGGTGGTTCCCAACCTTTGAAAAGTAGGGCGGTCAAACCTCCCTATCTCTGACAAGAAGGGCAGTAGGGCGGCTATTGCTATCTACCCTGAAAGACTCAGTGACCCCCTGGGCCCCACCCACTCAATGCTATTTGGTAACAGAACCCCCAAACACCAAACCACAGCACCGAGTGTAACGTGTAACAACTGCAGCCGTGACGGCATCAGGTGGCCGTGATAACAGTTTAATGGGGGCCTACAGCACTGATAAGGCTCCTCTTACCTACGTGACACCCATTCCATTTTTAGTATTTCTTTTTGAATTAAAAGATCACCCTTTTTACTTTCTCTTCACTATTCAGGTTTTTTTGCACTACCCCCCCCCCCCCTCCCCATGCACTATTACATGTAGCAAGAATAGTAGAGTGTAAGCGTACCGCTATTTAGGCTCGTTGCTATTAGTTACTGTATTAAGAGCTGTGTGAGGAAAAATATCGATTCTCGGTCATCAATTTGAAGACCTTTGATTTCCTACACTTTAATTAGCATTTATTTAAAAAACAATGTCATACTTAAGCAATGCCTAATGAATCCTTGTCGGTCAGCCTAATCTTCATACCCCTTCATGGTACTATTTTTCTTGGACATTTAATACATCATACAAAGTGACCTTCTTAAGGACCACTCATGGAGTCAAAAACACATGTTTCTAATGACCAAACACTGACAAATTTGATAATCTTTCAAACAAGGAAAGTACTGGATATTCATGAACTAATTTAATATTTTAGAATATTAAAAAGGTTTTTTTGCCCTGGGCACATTGTGAAATGGTTCTTTCATAAATTCTACAAAAATGCTTCCATCGATGCATACATCTACTTAGAGTAGAGAAGAGGCCCATACTGCCCCCCCCTTGCCCTGGGGCTACCATGTGTGTTTCATGTATATTATCTCTACACTAGAGCCCAGACCCCCAGCCACACCTAGTCAGCTGGGTTAATGTATCTACCCACCCTATCCCAAATTAACCCTTTAAGGACGGCATAGTGCATTAATGCATCATGCCTTTGTCGTCATGATGCATGAATGCAGCCCCTCGCCAGTGCTGCATTCAAGCATCATGCCGACCCTACAAGGTTGAGACACTCCCATAGGGTCGGCATGATGCACCAATGCAGCCCTGGCCAGTTACTTGCCGGAGCTGCATTGGTGAATCATGACAAATGTCATCTTTTGGCGACATCCGTCCTTAAATGGTTAACGAGCTTATACCATAGACTGGCTCAGGTCTGGAACAATGTTGGATGGAGGGTATTGTTCAAAAATGACGTCAACGGATAACATTTCGTATGAACGTACGTGATTATTTGCTAACAAACGGTGTTTTTTTGGTGAGCTCACTGGAAGAAAAAATACTGGGACCTTTTCTCAACAGCCCCCTCCCATCCCTTATCACGATTATGGCCAAAATCAAATGTATACTAGTAGCCGTTGCACCCCAAGCACCCCACCCCAGCACCCCCCCCCCCCCCGGCACCCACCCCGAGCCCCTCAGGAGCTGCTCCCCTGAAGTCGGGCCTGAAGTACTCCTAACCCCTCAGGTCACGTGAAGACTCTTATTATCGCCCAGGGGGATTTACACTCTCCAAACACCATGACAGGACACTGATTGACACCTGGATGCGTGTAAAGATATGTGTGGAGACTGTATCAAGATTAGAGGGGGAGGTGGGAGTCTGGACCATGTGTGTGTGAGGTCGGTGGGTTGGGTTAATGGGGGGGGGGGGGGGGGGGGGTGCCAGTGTATGTGTGTGTGTGGGGGGGGGGGGGGTCAGTCTGGGGTTATTAGAGCTGGAGGTGTTGAAGCAGATAGAAATAACAAACTGTCTACTTAGAGGGTGCAGCGAGGGGTGAGGGGTGAGGGGGGGGGGGGGGTTGTGGTCATGTGGCAGGTGGATCTACATGGTAGATCTCTATTATACAGGTGCAGGAAACCAGAAGCTAGAATCCTGACCAGAAATCACATCAGTTTGTATCTGAATCAGATCCCAGATATACCTTTCTTCAATCGACTATCACTTGCACTTGTTATTACTAGATATATAGTAGGGACATTCAATTATTTCAAACACCAGAGCTAGGTCTAGAGCCAACATGGTGATTTATTTTACCCCAACCAAGGGTTAAAACAACTTGTATATTATCTCTATGGCTCCCAACCCACTACCATTGTATTTGGATTATGTGATTTTACCCACGGAGACATCTTTCTTATTTCTTTAATTGATTTATATAGAAGAACATTGTAGAAACCTGTCCATGTCCTTTAATACACAAAAAGGGAGTTACAGCTAGAAGAAGAAATATCCCACTCTGACCCCCACGATCTCACAAATAATAAAAACAAGAAATGACAGAGATGCCTCAAATACCCCCAGATCTGCCCATAGTAAACAAACATGGCAGCCATTGTAACAACTATGCAGCGTCCCAGCGTCCTTGACCTTGAGGACACTTCCGGCGCGGCGCGGTGTCTGCTGGGCCGGCTGTGGCGCCCTATGTTAGTTGTGAGTCTCGCCGACAGGTGGAGTTAGGGCAGGTTATTGGGTGAGTTGTCATAGTTACCATAACTGGGAGGTGAATCAGCCTCAAGTGGTATCTAGCCTGGGGCGGGTTTGGACATGCTATACAACTAGGTATGGGTCCTGATGTGGTTGTCAGGGAATGTTAACTCTTTAAGGATGGCAAGTCGCTAAAAGATGACATTTTTCATCCGGCGAGTTGCTCGCCAGGTCTGCATGCATGCATCGTAACGGCCAAGGGCATGATGCATTAAGGCATTATGTCATCCTTAAAGGGCTAACAACAACTTCGGGGTCTTTCTCAAGCCTCTCTCCACCCCGTTTTCATTATTCTTACAAGAAGAAATACTATTCATCACAAACCCCTAAGAATAGTAAGATCTCCATCACACCCATTAGGCAATCCAGTGTCATCATTTCTGAATTATTCATACCATAGGATAAATGAAGTCAACTATTTAAGAACCTTTTTCAATCCCCGCCCCCTTGTTTAGGCTACTACTGGCCCAAAGGACTACATTTGGTTAGGCCTTAGGAAAACACATGTTGTACATAATTTTGTACAATAACAGAGGCGTCGGAAGCAAAATTTATCTTCATTGTGGGGGCCCAGGGGGGGCCCACTCCTACCAACTTTATGTATCGGTTTTTATGCATGATG